>VYXC01008482.1:26634-43731 GCA_013397175.1 Platysteira castanea | reverse complement strand
AGAGGAGGGGGCTCCCTGAGAGGATGCTCAGTGAGAGGAGGGGGCTCAGAGGAGGATGCTCACTGGGAGGAGGGGGCTCAGTGAGAGGAGGATGCTCAGTGAGAGGAGGGGGCTCCCTGAGAGGAGGGGGCTCAGTGAGAGGAGGGGGCTCAGAGGAGGATGCTCACTGGGAGGAGGGGGATCAGTGAGAGGAGGATGCTCAGTGAGAGGAGAATGCTCACTGAGAGGAGGATGCTCACTGAAACGAGGATGCTCACTGGCAGGACCGTGTCTGTGGGAGGCTGACACAGCAGCAGGAGCTGCAGGTGGGGAGGAGATGAGCGAGTCCAGCCCCTGCAGGGTTGAGTCCCTGCCGGATTTGGGTGTCCCAGCACCCTCGGCAGTGTGGGAGCACTGGATGTTCGGGAATAAACTGGGATTCAGGCAGTGGAGGATGCTGTGATGCAGCAGCTCCCATGGCAAGACCAGTCCCACTCCCCTGAGCAGCCCCTTCGTTAAGGGAGTAGGAGAAAGCTCGGGAAACGCTCTGGATTTGTGATTTGAATTTCTTTTCCCCGAATCAGGATGTTTTTCGTTTGCTCCTGTGTATTCTCGTGAACAAAGCAGAGCTGGCACGGGGCAGAGCTGGACAAAGTAGGAGGGCAGGAGAGCACTGCCCCAGGGGACTGTGCCCTTGGACACGTTCAATTCACCTGCTCCTGGAGTTTCAGCCCTCTCACTTCCACAGGACTGGAATAACGGCACGAAGCTCTGCTGTGAAATCTGATATTTTCATTTTACAGCCGTTTACATCCAGCCTTTCACAAGGCAAAACCCACCTGAAAACTCAGAACAAGGCATTCCCAGCCCACGCTGCTCCGACCCCATCAGATGGGTGTGAGCTGCCGCATCCCTTCCCGTCTGGATTTGCCAAACAAGAGGATTTTTGCATGATTCTCGCAGAGGAATAAATAATTTTGCTGCCATGAGCGATGAGCATTTTCCTTTTCCCCTTCCCCCCCTGCCTGCTGTTGGGTGGGGCTGTGAGGAGCCCTCCCCCTGGCCCTGGTGGCCCTTCCCAGAGTGGCAGCTGGAATTTCAGAGCCACCCAGGGCAGCCTGGTGCCTCGGCCACCACGGGGGTGATGGGCACGGTGGCCAGCACCCGGCTGGTGGGAGCAGCCCCGGCTGCCATCCCCGGGGAGCACCTCCTGCTCAGCAGCTGCTCCACAGGAGGGAGCAGTTCCCATGAATTTCCCCGCGATTTCCATGAATTCCAGAAGCACTGAATCCTTTCAGCCCGGAGCCGCAGCTGTCTGTGTCTGAATGCACGAAGGGAGAGTCAGGAATTCAAAAGCTTTTCCCGGAGACTGAATTTGGGGCTGATTTTTTTGTCTGTGCTCATTAACATATTTGGGTAATTGATGAGAAGCCTGAAAGGCTCACAAACAGAAAAGATACAAACACTCCTTTTCCCAGTGTTACCAAAACTTCTCTGTTTTGTCTGATCCCAGAGTTAAAGAGTTCCTCAGAAAACCAGAACCCACCAGTTTTCTTTTCTGCTTAACCTTCCCTTTCTTTCTGAGCATGTCTCCTGGATTCTACAGGCTCCCTGAATTTAAGGCAGGAGAGTCATCACTGATCTCTGCATGGCCATGGTGGAATTAGGCTCCCTCAGCTCTCCGACGCCTGCAGAGAGCAAAGCAGAAATATCAACAATTCCCTAATTCTTTTGCTCTCCCCAAATTAAGCCTGTTCCACCCAACGTCCTTAAAAACTGACTTATTCCCAGATAGACACGTGGGTGCTGTCCCCAGCTGGACTCCAGTGCCAGCCTGAGGTTGGATATGTAAATATTTAGGTCACCGCAACCCAGACTTCAAAACTCAACCTGGAATTCCTGAGCTGATTTCCCAAATTGTCCTGTCGTGCTGGAGCTCAAGTGGAATTTATTGGCTTGATGAAACAATTGCTGGTGCAGTTCTGCAACTTGTGCTTCTCACAAAGCCCGAGCAGGTAACCAAAACAGCCCAAAATCCAGCAGAGGGGAATCCTGCAGGATTTGAGATGCCCTGATCCCAGACTTCACAAGATCATTAGTATCCTTCACCCTTCTCCTTCTTGCTGGAAGGATGAAAATGAACATTTCAGTGCCAGCAGAAAAGCCAGAACCTCCCTGGATGTCACCAGGGAAGGCTCATGGAGAGAGAGCCGTGGTTTTTTTGGCACCTCAGCAGTTATGGCAGGTCCTGTGTCACCTGCACGGGGTGCTCACACCCCACACCTGCCAAAAAGGGAGGTCCTGCCTAAATATTTATTACCACTGCATGTTCTCCTCATCAATCATCCTCTCCCACTCCCTGTTCCTTTTCCATCTGTTTGGTGTCAGGTGTGGGACCCAGCAGCTCCAGAACATTAATTTCCAACTGGTGGCTACCAGGGGCTGGCAAACGAGGTTCCTTGGTGAGTGTTTATTAGCTGTGCTAATTGTTTGACAGCTCGTTATTGACTGTTGTCCCAGGCGTGGCAGATGGCCAATAAAAGGCAAACTGTGGCTCGCTGTCTTTTTGTAGCATCTTGATGGCTCTTAGGTTTCAGAGGAAAAACACCGTTTTCACTGTAGAGTGTGTCTGTCGTCAGTCAGAAGAAAATGAGATAAATTACTGAGCTCTAGTTTTAGTTTTAATGGAACTTTCTAGTGGAATGTGGCCCTGCCCATGGCAGGGGGTTGGAATTGGATGATCTTTAAAGCCCCTTCCAACCCAAACCATTCCATGATTCTATGAATTATGCAGGGAGGTGGGAGCTGTGCTGTAGGTCTGAATCCTTCAGACATCTGGAGAGCTTTTTCTCCAGTGAAAAAAGTATCAAGGGATGTAAAAAAAAAAGCAGTGAGGAGCAATCCATACTCTGAAGAATGTATCACAAAAGTTTTCTTTTTTTGGCCTGAACAGAATCTTCCTTCAATGTGAAATGTGGTTTCTGTGAGAAATTGGTTTTCCATGGAGATGTTTGGGATGCCAGCATTCATCCTGCTGCTGCTGAAACCAAACCAGAACATCGCTTTGGGTGGTCCCAAGCCAAACCACCCCTGTCCCCAGGTGAAGTGGGTAAAGCTCTTCTCCACCCTTCCTTTGGGAAGATCCACGACGAGCCTGACCTTAATCCAGCAGAGTCTTTCTGTTCCTGCCTCACCTGCACTCCAGAGGTGTCACCAGAAGCTGTTTATTCCGATTTGCTGAAGCACCTGGAGCGCCACTTCACACCCCCACCTTTTCCCCCGGTTTTTGTCATGGTTTAGCTTCTCAGCAGCGAGATTATGACTAAGCCTGATAAATGTGTGGAAACTTGGTAATTCTCCACCCACTTCCTCCAACTCTCCTGCTCTGAGTCATTCTCTGCTGAGCTTTTGACATTTATTTTGAGTTCCTTCATTGTCGTGTGGCTCCCAGAACACCACACAGAGCTGAGGCACCAGAATCGCCCAGGTACCACAGGGGGGTTGGAACTGGATGGGCTTTAAGGCTTCTTCCAACCCAAATCATGCCATGAAATGGGGAAAGGGCATCCCTTGGGAGAGAAAAGGGAGGCTTAGGTTTCATCCCAAAAAATAACAACTTCTGTGCACTGCTGTGCCTGTGTGTTCCTGTTTGGGATCAATGGGCCTGAGAGGTGGTTCTGGTACAGGAACTTCAGCAGCTTCTGGGAGTGAGTTTGTCACTTAAAGTGTCCATAGAGGTGACCAGGAGCTGGTCAGAACAAAGAGATTTATTCTCCCAGCTCAGCTGGAAACATAATGGACAGGAGGGAGAAAAATGAGTACCACAGAATCATGGAATATCCTGAGTTGGAAGGGATCCCTGAGGATCATCAAGTCCAAATTGTGGCCCTGTGCAGACATCCCATGTGTCGGTGAGGACACAATAAAGGAAACTCTCACACCTGCTAGGGTCAGCAGAAAGAGGAAAAGAAGAAGCTTTATTTACATTTCTGATACTTTATAGGGTTTTCAATTCCACAAGGGATTGGAGGACATGGCACTTCCTCCTCCATCCCACTGGAGAAAAAGGATGCTCATCAAACTTTCTCTTATCACAAAAGGAATGAAAAACAGAAAATACCGTTAAGTAAACATTGGTCATTGTTTACATCGAAGTGTGTGAAAATTTGACTCCAAATATGTAAATTATTAGAAGGCTAAGAAAAACCAGGGTGACAATCCCGACCATCCCACCCTGTGCCATCAGGAGCAGGATTTGCTGTGTGTAAACCAGGAGAAGACCTCTGCCAGCCCACATCCCTCACCAGGGAGATGAGGCATTATGTGTCCTAAATTTGGGACCTTCTCACTAAGATCTGTGCTGAAAGCCATGCTGGATTTCCAAAGGATTTGAGGCTGTGAGGACCCAGCACTGCACGAGCAGCTCCTCAGCAGTGGGAAATCAGGTATATTCCCAATGCAGCTCTGCTTTAAGAGGTTTTGGAATATTTTTGGGAGATACCTGAGCGCGTGGAGGCCAAGGACAGCGGCCACTTGATCCAGGAAACCACTCCCAGCCGTTTTCAAGCAGCCAAGACTTCCCGTGCTGCAAGGATAGCTGCTGGGCAGGGACACCACCTGGAGAGGATGGAGCGAGGTAAATGCTAAGGCATTCCCAAAAACGGCTCCGCAGCAGGCTCAGGATCATCACTGACAGCAGAGACCTCACTGCTCCATGGCTCTGGTTCCGTGTCCATCAGGTTCAGCCAGAACACCCCTGAGGCTGTGTTTGCTGCTCTCAGCACACCCCAGCTCCTGAATTACGCGCTCTGTGTCAATGGCACCTTTCATTCGAGGCGTTTCTGTGGCAATTGCCTTAGCTGTGGCCTGCATTTTCCTTCATTCAGTGTGTTTCCCATCCTGATTCCAGTTATTTGACAGTGTTTTTCCATGGACCCGGTGCCCTGCATCACAGGATTATGTGCTCTGAGTCAGGTTTCTGCTATTGCTATTTTGATTTCTTTTCACCTTCGAAAATGCAAGTACTTAACTCTGTCAGGGCTGTACAGAGACCATTGAGGAGTGAGGGCAATTGTTGAAAATGCAAAGGAAGGCGACTTAAAATAGCAGCAGTACAGTGGGGAACTTACCCACCTTTTTTTTCCCTGAGATTTAAAATTCAAAGAGAGATGATGGTATTAACATACACTGAACTGCTGAGGAGGGAGGCTGCATAAGAAGGCTGCTGTAGAATAAATGCATCACATGGAATACTTTTATTCCTGCCTTTTACAGTGATTTTCATGACTGGCAAGGTATTGTTTAAAATGCAGTTTGATTAAATTCAGTCAGAGGAGAAGCACTGTATTAAATCTTTCAGAAAGCACTTTGTATCACACTGGGTTGCATCAGTCACACTCCGCTATGACTGCAACAAAAGCCAAGACTAAAATTGTTTAATTTTAGATGGTATATGTTTACAGTCTATAATAAGATATCAAATGTTCTCTCTCCAAACAGTTGTCTTTATCACAAAAAAATAAAAATCCTTTCAGACAGTATGTGAATCTCTGTGCTTTTCGTTTTCCACCTCAGATCTTGAAAACACGAGGAGTGCACTTAGTCGTTAATCAGCGACAGGCACGATTCGACCAATGCAATTAACTGCACTTGTTCTATTAATAATCAAGCACGCCACAAACGCTGCAGCACTCAGGTGTTAATCAGGACAGCGTGTAGCTCTGCGTTACTTCCCTCAAAGTGTGAGAGGAAATGCAGATTAATGGAGAATCAATGTGAGATATGGAAGGGTGACACGCACTTGTCAGTAAAATTCCGCTTTCTGGGAAAGACACGAAGATAATGCAGCTGTACAAAAGGCAACTCAATTTATCAGACTCTGTTACAGACCTGACTGGTTAATGAACCCAGAAATCCTTTAATATCAGGAACTGGAGAAATTATCGTGGCTGCTGCCTTGTGTTTCACAGTTATGTGCAGAACTGTGTCTGGGTGATGAAGCAGCACCCAGCTCCTCCAACATCTCACTTTTAGTTTTCTATGAGGTTTGGTGCTGGCGAGGTTCAGGGGCAGGTTCAGAGTGTGCTGTGGTGTCTCTGGTGTGAGCACTCCTCATTCCAGGGGTGTCCCACAGCCCATCCTCTCACTCCTAGACCTGCTGTGCTGGTGTACTAGTTTGAAATCCAACCAGTGGGAGATCGCAAGTCAGAATTATAATTTAATAGGAGAAAATTAAAAGAAATAAATAAATGCAGTAGTACAAGGATACTGACAAAAGTCAGAATACAACCTGACACTCTATGGTGGTGGCAGTCCAAGCGAAAGCGGTTCTGTTGAAGTGGTGATCCTGTAGAAAGAAGAGTCTGAAAGTCCAGCAGTAGGTCTTGTCCTCTGGGAGTCCAGCAGGCAAACCCTCCTGTGATGTTCAGAATCTCAGCTTATATCCAGGATGGAATAGTTGGCTCCTCCCTCTGGGCGGAGCATCTCACAATGGGATGGTGAGTCCTGGGATAAGGCACTGATGGGCCATTAACAGGAGATGGTCCAAGGGGGAGTTATCTCTGAGTCATGGGGTGAGGCACTGATGGCCCATTCACAGGAGATAGTACAGAGGGAGAAGGCAAGGAAAACACTGCTCCACCTGGTTCCAACAGCTCACAAAGATGGGAACAGAATACACTTCAACCCAGGACAGCTGGGGAAGGCGTGGGAGCATCCCTCAGCAAATTCAGCTCCCATGCACTAACGAGCCTGTGCCTGCTCCACTGAACAGGTTCTCCTGATTTGCCATGAAAGCAGCAGCAGTTTAATATCTGCTGAGGCCTTTGACTCCTCTGGTGGCAGATTCATGGGAAATGTATTTCCCAGTTGCACACCAACTTTTTTTTCTGTTTTCAGTCAAACAACCCATCCAAACTCTCCCAGAGCTGTGTCAAAGTGGCAAACTTGCAACAGCAGTGAGGAATCTGAGCCCCAGAGCTCCGTCTGTGCTCCTGCACAATAAGCAGTGTCGTTCCCACCACGGAGGTGACAAAAGGGGACTTGGCCTGGTGTCTGCCAGCCTGGCGGGTTGATTTTGGCTTCTCTCAAAAGGAGGAGGGACTTTCAATCATTTAGGATCAGGCATGATTTACTGGGTCATTTCAGGGTTTCATGGAAGCAAGTTATACCTCAATACTATCAATCTATTAATCAGAGCCCTCCTCTTCTCCGTCCCCAAATTCAATGTTAATTAACCTATCAGTCAAAGCAGGTAACAACTGTCTCCCACAGAGATAATTCAACATCCACCTCCCTATTTATTCATTTATCTCCCTGTTGCAAGAAACGTGCTGGGACACCACTGGCAATTCTGGCTGCAGCCCCCCAGGGTCAGGGGGAACCCCAGGGACCAGAGTCCTCATCAGGATTAAGGAGTTTAATTTCTGGAGATGCTCATCCCCCTGTGTCTGTGTGCTGTCATACTGACCAAAATGATTCATGTTTGAAGGCTGATGCAACAACACAAGGGAGTTTGTTCAGTTGGCAGAGGGTTAGACTAAATTTTGGGAAGAAATTCCTCCCTGTGAGGGTGGGGAGGGGCAGGGATGGAATTCCCAGAGCAGCTGTGGCTGCCCCTGGATCCCTGGCAGTGCCCAAGGCCAGGCTGGACATTGGGGCTTGGAGCAGCCTGGGACAGTGGGAGGTGTCCCTGCTATGGCAGGGGTGGTACTGGGTGGGCTTTGAGGTCCCTTCCACCCCAAACCTTTCTGTCACTCCATGATCCCATAAAAAGTGTTGATTCCCAGGCACTGTGGGAGTTACTCACGGGGTACAGGAAGCTCCTCTCCAGGCAGCTTTGGGGCTGTGACCCAGCAGCAGAGGGGTGCCACAGCACAGTGTGACATGGGACAAGCAGCATTATGATGCCCCTAAAGTTGCAGAAGAGACTTGGCCACCCCTGAACGACACAGATTTGGCACTGGTGCCTCACCCAGCCCGTGGCCCTGGAGGGGTTGTTCGCACAACTGAACAGCTGAGCAAGAAGGTCAAAGGTAGGATGTGACCTTTACAAAATCACCTCATTCCACGTGTCACTTGTCACTTGAGCTGAAATGATGTGGTGCCAGTTTGCACCACAACATTATTCATTAATTCCTGCCTCTGATGGACTTTGTTCCATTTACTTTATTTTCTCTGTTTTGCCCTAACACTTTTACTATCTTGGAGCTATTTATCCAGAGAGAAAGATGAATTTGGCCTTTTAGATCAAATTTAACTACCTTTTATTTTGGTAATCAATTTTAGATGTTTGCATTTAAAAAAAAAGAAGAAAAACCATGTTTCCTCCTTTATAGCCCATTATAGTCTAATGATTTCAGGGAAATATCAAATTAAAAAGCTGACAAAAACATATATAGAACCTGGCAATCCCCTCTGGAGTTTTAAAGCTTATGATCACATGGAGCTTGCCAGAGAGTTTTTATCTCCCCCAAATCACTGAGCCATTACAAAGCATCCTGTGATTATGTAATTAGGTGATACATCATCTGTATTAAAAATGCTTCTGAAAATTTGTGTTACCTGTGAGCTGCATACGAACAGGGACTCGTTTTCAACTGTGGCATTGAGGCTGCTTTAGTGAGCGATGTAATTTTTTTTACTCATGTATCCATATTTATTTCTCTCTTTATTCTCTCGCTTTCACTGTCCATGGTCATAAACACAGAGGGAAAAAAATATGATCTATGTAATAAAATGTAAATTTGCTCTGAGGCCAAACAATGGAGAAATGTTTCACAGTCCTTGAATCTTGAATCAAATAAAATAAAAGCATAGAAGGAAATTGATATTGGGTTGCTGGGTTTCCAGCACATTTCATTCCCCCTGGGAAATCTGCAGGGAAGCAAAGCATGACCGTGAACTTTGGCAGGTGGGTGGCCCAAGATGTGGCAACCAGAGAGCCTAAAACCAGTTCACAGCATCCAGTTATCCCCAGAACTGGGGAGAAGGGCACTGAAGGGAAAAGGTGTTGTCCTGGTTTTTTGCTAAGCCTTCTGTTTTAACCTCGGAGTCAGAAATTCTTCACACAGCTTCATGTAAATAATGGCCAATGTTTATTTAACCGTCTTTTCTGTTTTTCATTCCTTTTGTGATAAGAGAAACTTTGATGAGCATCCTTTTTCTCCAGAGGGATTGAGAAGGAAGTGCCATGTCCTCCAATCCCTTCTGGAGTTGAGAATTCTATAAGATGTGACATATGTAAATAAAGTCTCTCTTTTCCCTCCTTTCTGCTGAACCTAGCAGATGTGAGAGTGTCTTTATTGTGTTTTCCCAGACACAAAAAGGAGTGACAGAGAGAGGGATTGAGGGATCTGGGGATCCCTTTATCCCTGGGAACTTTCCAGCCTGTCACCCTGCTGGGTGTGGTGGCTGAAGAATTCCACGCGTGGGGCAGCGGGGTCTCCTCCATGGTCACCCCGTCCCTGCTCCACCTTCTCCCTCCGGTCCAATAAACCATTTCCTACCTGCTGTTGGAGCCAGGTCAGCTCAGATTGGCCAAAACTCGTTTTGGAGAGCACATGGAAGTATTTTGGGCAGGACATGAAGAGGCAACGCCCTCTGACCAGAACACTCCCATCCATGTCGGAGTTAACCTCCGTCCTGGAGGAGTTTAGCCAAACAAGCAGAGTTTGCAGGCAAAAAGAAGCCAGAAAGACATAGTTATAAACGTTGTGTTGTTTCCTTGGAAGCAACCTTTGGATTGCATTGATTTTCCTCATTTAATACTCAGGCAGCTTCCTGCTTCTCTGCACAGCAGCGTTCCCTGGTGATTGCAGTGCCCCTTCCCCACCCAGGCACAAACCTGAGACGTGGCACACACACGCCTGCTCCTCAGGCCTAACAGCAAGCTCACTAATTCTGCTCATTCTGCCTTCCTTCCATTTTTAACTTGCTCCGTAGGAAAGTGGAAAGATTGCTGGATTTATAATATCCTGTCATCCTGAACCAGAGAAAAAAAAAAGTCACATAAAGAAAAAACCACTCTGCTGGGCAATCTTGCTCTGAAATAAGGGTGGGGAGAAGGGAAAGAGACAATTAAAAGCAAGTGTCCTCCTTTTATCTGATCCCTGCTGTTCTTTTTAGAGCCATGCAGCCAGCAAAGTTACCTCTGATGCTTTCAAAGAAGCCAGGAAAAGTAACGTTGGCTCTTAAGGAAATCCAGTTTTTCCTTTGAGTCCTCTTTATTCCCTCCTCAAAACAAGGCAGTGAAGGGGGCAGAAGCTCCTGGTGGGGTCAAGGGAAGGTGATCCCACAGCGAGCTGTGTTGGCCCCTCCTGGGATTTTTTCCCTTACAGGATGCCCTCGTGCAGGGGTATCCATAGAAAACAGGGGCCTTTCTTTGCCCCGAAATAGCTTTGGGTTCACTCTCAGAGCAGAATATTCTGAAGTGCACGAGGCTGAGAGCTTCTGCTGACCCCTCACAGCCACAGCACACACTGGGGGTGTTTGTCTTGACCTGCATCGAGGAAAGAGTGGTCTGTGGCTTCTTGAGGCCTTCACTTGACCCAGGTGTCAAATCAACCCCTTTCACTATTGAATGGTGAATAATAAATGCTTAAAGGAATCCTCAGAGTGGAGAGGAAAAAAACAACACCCAGGCTGAAGCTGGCTTGTATGAAATATTCACTGAAGAGCAGCAAGTAGCGAGTGGATTGATGAACCAAGCCAAAAGGAATTTAAAAAATGATTTTGTTTTATTTTTGGACAGTTTTCAAGCAATTTAAAGGGAAAAATTTTACAAAGCGAATTGGTTGTCTCTGGCTCTCCAGCCAAACCAGGGAGGTCCTGTAGTAATGTTTTTATAGTCCTTTTCAAGGAACTTTACAACACTTGTGTGCTCCTACTGCTGCAGCTCATCCCAGCTACTCCCAACGAGCAAGGAGCAAAATCTTCTCGCTGTTATTGAGCAATGATTCCTCACAGCTGGGGGAAATCAGCTCCTGGCTGTGTACGGTGTAACTTACACCCTCCTGCCTTTGAAATCTATTCAGTGCAACAACTTTAATTAATAGGAAAACATCACCAGGTTGGATAACTCAGCTTCACCTCTTCACCCCTGTGAGCAGGAGTTGGTAACACAAGACCACGGCCTTTCCCCTGAGAGTTGCAGAGGATTTTTTTTGTCTCTTGGCACCTCCACAAGTGACTCAAAGAAAGTTTGTGGCTCACTTTGCATCTGGCAGTTTCCTGCCTGGCACATGTGGGAGGTAAAAGCATGTGAACATCACATCACAGGGAAAGTGAAGGTGAATCTGGCTTTATGAAGGTGCTGTTTCACACCTCCACAGTCATCTGTTGTGCATTGTATTTAATTTTCAGTTATTTTTGCCCACCCACCCAGATCCAGGACCTCTAACTTCTGGAAATATATTGATGGGAAACAGAAGACATCTATTGCACATCCAAAAAGGAGTTTCCCGAGGGAAATAAAGATCTTGTCTGCTTTTCTTTCAGCTATATCAGCTGATCTAATAAAAAGTAGTGTCTTTGCTGAACTTGCTGTGCTTCTGTCCTCAGAGCATTCCAGCTGCTGATGGCACAGTGATTGCTCCAATAAAACATGACACTGATGATTAAGCAGCCAACTAAACCCACGCTGCAGCTGGAGGCAAGTGCAGACCATGCAGGGCCCCGTGTGTGCCCACAAATCAGTGGGGTCAGGGCTGTGTGTCCCAGGCAGATCCCCCGGCCCTTCCCGACCATTCCTGACCACGGGATCACAGAATCATTTAGGCTGGAACAGACCTGCTGATGCCTTCTCCCAGCCACCTAGAAACAGAGACTGGACAGGAGTAAGGGAATAAAGGCAGGGATTTATTTGAAGGCCTTCAAGGCACACCCTGGAGAGCCAGAGGCTGCTCCCATAAAATGGACCCCGAGATGGACAACGAGTCACGAGTTCTTCACACTGTTATAGGTTTGGTCCATTTGCATCTCAGCATAAATTCACCAATTAAAACTTTAGCTCTATTCAATTTCTCCACCTCTTTCCTGGTCCCAGTTTACACCTTTGGGCCTAGGCCAGCCCGAGTGTCCTTGAACAGCTCAGAGAGGCTTTGTTGTGTCTGTCTGGCCTAAGAGAGCAGCTCACGAGCTACAAGAAACTTTAGAGTTACACACTGGGCAGTACAGGATTTGAAAAATGTAGAAATCAAAACCTAAGGCATCACTGCAGGGTCAATTCCAAGCTGTGCCCCATCCCCACCTTGTCCCCAGCCCAGAGCTCTGAGTGCCACCTCCAGCCCCTCCTGGGACACCTCCAGGGATGGGCACTCCAAACCTCCCTGGGCAGTTCCAAGGCCTGAGCACCCTTTCCATGGAGAAATTCTTGCTGGTGTCCACCCTGAGCCTCCCCTGGCCCAGCCTGAGGCCATTCCCTCTGCTCCTGTCCCTGTTCCCTGCCAGCACAGCCCGACCCCCCCTGAGCCCCCTCCTGTCAGGGACTTGTGCAGAGCCACCAGGGCCCCCCGATCCCCCTTTTCTCCAGGCTGAGCCCCTTCCCCAGCTCCCTCAGCCTCTCCTCGTGGCTCATCCCCAGTTCCAGGCACAGCTGTCCATGAGGAATGACCCCTCTGGGCAGTGCTGGATATGACGATGACCACCAGGAGCTGGTGACAGCCACTACGGCAACATGGGAGCTCTCAGCCTGTGGGGCCAAACCGGAGCAGGCACAACCCCAAACCTCTGAGGCTGGTGCAGGGCAGACATCAGGCTCTTCCCCTCGTGTTTTACCCTGCAGCAGCAGCCCTGAGGGCCACAGGCAGGGCCCAGCCCAGTGAGAGGCTCTGGGATCCCAGTCCAAACCAGTACAACAGCAGAGCCTGCTGGTTTGTGCCTGCAGGGCCAGGGTGAGGCCCACAGTTCCATTTATTACCTGACCTCGTATCTCACCACGGCCAGGCCAACACTGTGCTGGTAAAGGACACGATAAAGGAAACTCTCACACCTGCTAGGTTTAGCAGAAAGAGGGAAAAGAGAGACTTTATTTATATTTTTCACACTTTATAGGGTTTTCAACTCCACAAGGGATTGGAGGACATGTCACTTCCTCCTCAATCCCACTGGAGAAAAAGGATGCTCATCAAACTTTCTCTTATCACAAAAGGAATGAAAAACAGAAAAGATGGTTAAATAAACATTGGCCATTATTTACATGAAACTCCGTGAGAAAGAATTCTAACTTTATATTACACACAGAAGGCTTTAGCAAAAGCAGGACAACACACCACACCCGAGCCAAGGCAGCAGCTGCCAGCTCAGCATTTCACTCTTGAGGTCTGAATGCCTCGGAAGAGCTCTCCAGGCCCAGGTGATCTCCCAGGTCCTGGAAGTGCACAAAACCTCACTGCCACACCAGCAGGGATGACAGCGTTCCATCCAGCACTGGCGTTTATGACTCTCAGAAAAGTGGAGGGAAAGAAAAAGCACCCACTGAGAAGGATGATGAGTCTCCCGCGCTTGAGGAAAATTGTTTTACTTGAGATTTTGCATTTCAGCAGAGCTCTTTTTGTTCTGATTTTAAAGTTATAGATTAATCTCTCTGATTTAGGTAGAAAATAAGCCATTAGTTTAGCCAGCTTCAACAAACATCTCTAATGGAAGCATTTTCAAATATAGTCTCATTTCCCACATATTTCCACTTATCAGGGCTATAAGAGTTAGTTTGTGTATGGCATTGCTGAAGCACATTTAGACAAAAAACATAAAGACGGATTTTATTTTCAGCATAAAGGGTTTAGCTATGGTTCAGTTGTCAAAATTGCTCGACTGAAACTAATTTTAAAAGGGAAAGTGTATTTTTGATTAATCAGAAATTTCCACAAAGAACATCTGCCTTCTGTAGGAAATGTCGACATGGCAAAAAACAAATTTCAGGAGCACAGTCCAGCCCAAACATAAACATATTTTAAGCTCCTGAGTTTCAGAATTTTTCAGTTTCTCCTCTTTTAGTTGGAAATAAATTCTCAAACAATTCTGCCGCTCTTTAAGCTCATTAAAGGGAATTAGGAATTACCTGAGCAGTGCTGAGTGTCCTGAGAGGAAACCTGTGGAGCTCATCTCTGGCTGGAGCAGGACGCTGATGGTCTCTCACCAGCTCCCTCCGTGTCACCTGTGGTGGGGAGGGAGAAGGAGAAGGGGAAGAGGAAGGGGAAGGAGAAGGAGAAGGAGAAGGAGAAGGAGAAGGAGAAGGAGAAGGAGAAGGAGAAGGAGAAGGAGAAGGAGAAGGAGAAGGAGAAGGAGGAAAAGAGAAGGGGAAGGAGAAGGAGAAGGGGAAGGAGAAGGAGAAGGAGAAGGAGAAGGAGAAGGAGAAGGAGAAGGAGAAGGAGAAGGAGAAGGAGAAGGAGAAGGAGAAGGAGAAGGAGAAGGAGAAGGAGAAGGAGACTGCTCCAATCTGCAGTTTTCCAGGCACACAAGACAGAATGTGGAGCTGTTTGTATGAGCTGGATCAATAATCTGATTTATTGTTCCCTGGATCTGAGGAGTCCCCGCAGAACTGGTGAAATATAAACCTCACCCTGGGAAAAAATCAGGTGTTCTTCTGCTTTTGTGTCTCAGACTCTGTTTGCAGTTAAAAAAAGAAAATATCATTAATAAAGATTTTTTTTTTTGCCTACTTTATCTGATACAAACTTTCCATAAAAGATGGTAGGAGTAACACCACATTCTTTTGTAAGTCACATGTTAGAGATTCACCATCTGAGCACTCCTTCTGCTTCTAGTCTCATTTATTTTGTTCTGAGCTTCCAGTGAACCATGTGGGCTGAGACATTACAGCTTTTCAGTAGCTCACTAAATATATTTAGAATGCTTAATTGAAGCTTAACCTTTATTTTGTTCAATAAATGTATTCTCCATCTAACAGCTCCAAACAAGAAAATAACTTTGTTGAAGTCTCCCATTTTGTCAGCATTGTTTTCCCTCTAAAGGTAGAGAAAATGAAGCCTCTGAAATAAATTGATGGAACAGGGAATCAACAGAGGAAAAAATAGTTTTGATGATTTCTTCTTTGCACTGCAATTATATCCAGTACACTTGACAATGAAGTAAACAAATAGTACAAATGAAGCCATTAATTTCCTTTCAATCCACACAATTTTAATTAGAATCATTTAATTAGTCTTGGCTACAGTTTCTCAAGAAGATTGCACAACACACATTTAAGCTACTCTCCTGCACAAAGATATATTTATCATTGTTTATTAAGTACAACAAATAGCTACAACAGTTCTAGGTAGGCCATGATAAATGCTGTTGTCAAAAACAATTCTTTATCACCAAATTTATTTGAAAGCAAAGTTCTCTCCATGTTCATTAGTTATTAAGCTTTTGCTATTTTAATTGTTATAATAAATATAATGACATATTTAATACATTGACTAACTTTTTATGACATATCATTTTTTGTAGCTGGCAGTAAATGTCCCCGAGCCTTGAAATAATTTTTCCCTGTTTGGTTTGCCAAGGCTTTTGCTCTGGAAAAACAACTTGAACATGAAATCACAGAAAATTGCTCTGAAAGGACTTTGGGTTCATCTTTAGAGGTCACCTAATTTATCCCTTCTCCCTCCTCCCCACTGCTGGTCGTGTTTGGTGTAGAATTGGTTCTGAGAGCCTCCAGCTCTCAGGGTTTCAAAGGCTCCATGGGTTCCTCCAATGCTTCACTCATTTCACACTGAGAAAAACTTTCCTGGTCTTACCCAAATGTTCCTTCCAGTTTAAGGTAATTATTCCTTGTGGCAGACCTGGGGAAGAGATCCATCCTCCCCTAACAGACCCTGTTTCCACCTCTCCTTTTGGTCCTCTCCAAACTCCGCTGAGTGTTTCATTTTTCAGCTCTTCCTCTCAAGGTGGGATGTGTCAGGTTTTGCAACTTCTTCAAAGTGCAATAATTGTCAAGTGAAAAATCTCATTAGGATGGGAGATCATAGCTCTGGCAGGAATAATAAACCACGAAATTATTTCAATGTATTGGCAGTGTTGGGTTAATGCTTGATCACCTCAGCGCTTTTCCAACCTTAATGATGCTGTGATTCTGTGATTTTATAGCAGAGCCATTGTCACAACTGAGAAATTGTGAAAGGAATCAATTCTTTTTTTTTCTGATGTCAGTTCTAAGTAGAACTGGCAAAACAGTCACAACAAAGAGTTTGTCAGCTGAAATCTTGTCTTTCAGTCTTCGCACGAACTGCCCAAAAACCTGACGGTTTTCTCAGCTGGGTTTTCTACTTAATATTATTGACTGAAAACTTTGAGTTAACATCTCCTGGCTTCTACCTCACTTCCAGGCACTGTTCCCAAGCCTTCATTAGCCAGGTTTCCAACACCCTCACTGGAAATCTGAGCCAAAGAAAGCCAGATCCTACAAATAAGTTGGAGAAGGTGGGAGCATCAGTGTAACCTGTGGAGAGCCACAGAGTCCTGAGAAGGTGAGAGCAGAGCTGCACTCAGGGCTTGGAGGTTTAAAAGAATATTTAACTGATGAATTACATCCAACAATTTGGGTTCCTAAAGCAATATTTTACTATAATCATGGGCTGGTGTGGGTTGGAAGGGACCTCAAAGCCCATCCAGTGCCACCCCTGCCATGGCAGGGACACCTCCCACTGTCCCAGGCTGCTCCAAGCCCCAGTGTCCAGCCTGGCCTTGGGCACTGCCAGGGATCCAGGGGCAGCCACAGCTGCTCTGGGCACCCTGGGCCAGGGCCTCACAGCCAAGAATTTCTTGCCGATATCTAAAGTAATGAAGAATTCTTCTTTTTGAACACATTCTTTGATATTTTCTTTTTCTCCCTGTAGGTTTAATGCCATTGTTGTATGATAACCCTGATGGTGTGCAGTGCACGATGATCATGTGAGGGAAGAGCCACAGAGCCCTGTGAAAATGACAGCAGAGCTGCAATCAGGGCTTGGAGGTTTTAAACAATATTTAACTGATGATTTAAATCAAAAAAATTAGGTTCTTAAAGCAATAGTTTACTACAATCATGGAGTGGTTTGGGTTGGAAGAGACCTTCAAGATGGTCTCAATTCCACCCCTGCCATGGCAGGGACACCTCCCACTGTCCCAGGCTGCTCC
>VYXC01008482.1:0-26628 GCA_013397175.1 Platysteira castanea | reverse complement strand
GCTGCTCCAGCCCGAATGTCCAGCCTGGCCTTGGGCACTGCCAGGGATCCAGGGGCAGCCACAGCTGCTCTGGGCACCCTGTGCCAGGGCCTCACAGCCAAGAATTTCTTCCCAGTATCTAAAGAAATCAAGAATTCTTCTTCTTGGAACACATTCATTGGTATTTTCTTTTTCTGCCTTGTAGGTTTAATGCCATTGTTGTATGATAATCCTGATGGTGTGCAGTGCATGATGATCATATCAGGTGGTCCAAACATTTTTTTCAGTGAATCAGAACTTGGTGATCATAGGTCCCAGAGAGACAGAAAAACTTGCACAGGGATGCAGGAAGAGAAAACTTTCAGATTGTCTAGATGAAAAAACTGAAGTGAGAAGTAGCATTTTTGAGGAGGTTGCTAAGCTGATTTGTTGACCAGGGGTAAAACCTGCCTTCTATGGAAGGTATAAAATGAAATCTGATATTAAATGTAAAAAAAAAACCCAGGATATAAATATGAGTAAGTGGAAGGACTTTAGAAGTACAGTAAGCTGAAAAGAAAGGTTAATTCTCAGGAAAAGTCCACTCATAACTGTTGAGGAAAATCAGACACAATTATAAGGGGATTTTGTACAAAGGAAATCCCAGCAGTGTTCTGGGTTTATCACTTCACAGTAGTGGTGGTAACGTTAATGATAACAATGCAGGGAAAGGAGATCTGCTCCCTAAATGTTCAAATCTCCTGCTTTCCAAAGAAATACGAGGATGGAGTACTTAGGAGTCAGCTGTTCACTACTGAGGATGTCAACAACCCATATAAATACAAATATTTAAAAACTGACAGCCCTGAGCCCATCTACAGAGGGTGACCCGTGTAGCCAGGTGAGATTATTTTAGGAGAAGATTGGTTTTTAGTACATGATTGATCCTAGAGAAATTCCAGCAGATTGTTGGAGCATTAACGTTGTGGCAGTGCTCCAGATACACAACCAGCACAACCCTGGCACCTCGAAATGACCTCCCCTGACCTCAGTCCTGGGCAAACAACGGGATTAAAGCTGATACAGGATTCAAGGAGAAGTGAAAACGGGAATGTGATTGTTATTCCACGTGATCCCATGAAATAAACAACCCCTGTCAAACAAACAACCCCGATTTTGTTTCACTGATGCCATCACCAGCATGGCTTCTGGGCCACTCTGGCTTTTGTAGGGTATCTGACTCAGCCTGGGGAATATTCTGATTAAAAATGAGAATTACTCAATAGCAATGAAACAGAGGTTAAATCTATTAAAAATGGGCAAGCTAATGGATCTGAAATGGAGTCATCAGAGGGGAATCATAATTAAGTGCAGTGCTGGGATTCTGCTGGTATCTGCTTACTGCTATTAATCATTTTCAGTAGTGATTGGCTGGTAAAAGTTTCAGATGACACAAAGATTGATGTGAAGGTAAATAATCATGAGAGCAGAGAAATAATGAAGAGCATTCCGGATCCCTCACTCACCCTGCTCCTTAGAAGGATAATTTTTAATACACTCAGGTTCAAAGGTGTGTTTAGGAGACAAGAATGAGGCCATATCTGCTAAGTTTAAGTTGGTACCTTGCAAGTTATCCCAAGGAAAATGATTTTATTTTCCATGCAGCAAAGGAACAACAGCTCTGAGAGGATGCAGAAAGGATCCATGCTCCTGCCAGGAGTGCAGAGGGGATGTAAATCCATGCTGGTTTCTCTGGAGATATTCCAGTGCTGGTGGGAAGAATTTGGGAAGAAAAACCCGGCAAACTCCTCAGGGGAGGAAAATTATTCTCCATGGGAAATCGAGGGTTTGGTTTGGCTCCTGTTAAAAGGGGGCTCCATTATAAGCACCTTCATGTGGGCTCAGGCCAGGAGCCAGGAGCTGCTCCCCTCTCCCAGGGCAGGCTCAGGCACCAGCAACCTCACAAGGCACAATTCCAGTGGGTACTGGGAAGATCCTCAATGGAAGAGTCATCAAAGTGGAAGCTGAAGCAAGATATATTCAAACAAGAAATAAGACAGATATTTTTAAGAATGGAAGTTCTTTTTTAGGAAAAACTGGGAGGGTTGTTCCTCACCATCTGCTGAGGCTTTCAGAGGCCTTTTGGAAACGACTCTTCGGCCAGCGAGATGAACCACAAGGATTTTATTTTAGGGGAATTTTGGGTGCAATATTAATATTTAGAAAGACGCCAAAATCTTCAGAACTGAATCTTTATGAACCCACACTGATTACTCCAGTTGTGGTATCACTGTAAGCAGTTACAGCCAATGATTCCCATCATATTTAAAGGCTCATTGGGCTGACCCATGTGCAAACAGAGATGAAAAACTGGGACAGTGACCCACAAGCAACTGAATTTGGGTCTAAAAGTCCCAAAAGATGCAGCCCTACCAATTGCTGTTCTACTCTGAGGAAGTTTTCCCATGGCCTTTCCTGATTTTCTGCTTCTTATTATTCAATTTATGACCCTCAAATGGCGATGCCTCCTTTCTGTTCCCTGTTGTGTAACTGACCATGTTTGTCTGTATTTCCCTATCTGCAATTCCACCTTTTTCCATGAATCAGAGCTTTTTAATGAGTCTACATTTTATACATATATAAATATATAATATTTATGTGTATATATATATCCTAAATGAAACCATGCCAAAAAGAAATTCTTCTTACCACTACTCTGATGTATCTCTATTTTCAGCCCTAAATTTTACAGCCATTTTTTTACTACAAAAACACATCTGCATCTCCGTGTCATTGATTCTGGAGTTTTTTAGGTTGAAAATATTAGGTAATAAAATCAGATTCAATGAGTTGCTGGTGAAACTCATAAAACTCTTTGTAAGTTAATAAATATTTTTTTTTCATCATTGCATGTAATCAATCACCTCTTAATCCCCACTACAGGAGATAATATTTCTATCTAAAACAAGTGGTGTGAATGCTCAAAATATGATTTTTCATGGAAAAAATGAAGTGTTTTGCTAATATCAAAATGTGCCTTTCGCACACGTATCTTTTATCTGACATTCAAGTTAAATATGAATGCTAATAAAAAAATTCAAGCTCATCTAACAAGCATCTGCATTCATCTGTTTCCTTCTCATTGTTCAGGTACTGATAATTAATTAGTTACAGCTTCATCTCATGTTCATGCAGACTTTTAAGAACACTTGACATGAACTTAAAACAACAGAGCAGCCTTGAATTCATTCGTGGCTTTAAGGACAATGAAAACCGAGCACGAGATCTCAGTTTCTACTCTCATTAAAATGAGGAGTAGCTTTTACTCACCAAACCCAGCTGAAAAGCTTTGCTGGAGCTCCTCACACGAGTGAAAATACACTTGAACAAGAGCCTGCAGCAGCTGCTTGAACTACTTAAATAAAAACAGCTTTTGTGGAGAGCAGGAGCGATTCGGTGTGAATTGTGAATGACAGTGGACTTCAGAATCTGTTCCCTGTCTGAAAATACAAATATCATTTGTAGGACACACATTTTTTTCCCCCTTAGCTACTGTAGCATCAGATAAGTGCTGCTATATGTCTTGATTTACCAACTAAAGTTAAGTGTCAGATTTTAGGCAAATAAAAATGATTAAAATATGACAGCTGGTGAATTATGCTAACACCTGGTAACAAATCATTCCCGACAGTTCAATTGTGAACTTCTTAAAGCACAGCTATTAATATTATAAACAGTGTAATGCAAAAAATTGTAGAACTTGACTAACGTGCTCAGTTTATCTTAATGTGGAAAAATGTCATTCTTTATTCCTTAGGACTGAAGAAAATTGGAGCTGAGTAATAGCAAACACACAAATACTTCTGAGTAATGTCAGTGCAGCTGTTCAGAACCAGCTGAATATGAAATTCACAATGTAAGATGATGTTCAGACTATGCCTGCTGCCATTAATTCAATTAATGTTCCGTTTTTGGGGGGAGATTTCCAAGTGTGTAAATATTTAGGTGGCTTTTGATATGGACGTCATCAAATCCTTTGTGATCTGGTATAAATCAGAATCTTTTAGGTTGGAAAGATCTCTGAGGTCACAGAGTCCATCTTTTAAATGATCATCACCTTGCCAGAACCAAGTCTGGAGAAGTTGGATTGTTTGGAGTGGGAGTGACCCATCCCTCCACACCAAGTTTTGGAAGATCACATTCCTCACTCACATCCCAAGGGAGTCTTTCCAGATGGGTCCATAATTTTTAATGAAATTAATCACTTTTAAACCCATTATTGTCTCATTTGTTTGTCTGATAATGGCACAGCACTGGACTGCTTAAATGAACCTTCAGAGGATTTCAGACCATGGATTTCATGATTTTTGGAAAATTACTTAACAAGACAACCTAAAGATAATGGAAATGTGTCTGCAGACATCGAGGTCCATCCTGCAGCTCACAAAGGACTGGAGGAGAGGGAGAAACCAGCTCTACTTTCTCCTCACCCACCTTTCTCTCCAACCTATTTCCTGGACTCTTAAACTGAACTTAAAGTCAGCATAAAATTCAGCAGAATCAACTCTGTCCCAAATGTTGTGAAGGATGGATGAGGTACCACCCATGCATCTATCCCATCCCTTGACATACGAGGAGGATCCTCAGCTGAGTATTAAAATGTGAAAATATATGAGCTAGAACCACATAATCTCTCTGCACGATAGAGGAGACTGATTAATGTAACGTTAATGTGTTTTCAAAGACGTCATCAGGCAGAAATCTCACAATTTCACAAATGAATTTCATATTATCTTTTACTTTTCATGGTGCCCCTCTGGCTTTATTTTGCCAAGTTGCAGTGGAATAATTATTGCTGTATTATACATGTGGCTGTGCACAGTTGGAGGAACTAAAAATAAACTATGGCTTTACTGATACATTTTTTGACTGATACATTTTTTTTGACTTTGTCATAGATAATTTATGGAATAATTTTACACTTCTGCAACACCCAGCTCACAATTCACATTCCAATCCGTGAGGTGTCATTTGCAATTTGCGATGGATTCTTAATGAAATTCTTTGGATCTTACCTTCTAAATGTTTCATTTTATGCTTGGGCAGAAGAGAGAAAATGTGTTCATATACATTTATACATTGTAAATGGAAATAAAGCTACGATCTGGCTCATCTTTCCAATCTATTTATCCTCCCAGCTCCCCCAGTGCCACGGGGAACATTATCCTCTGTGTTACTCGGGTAGGGAAGGGAGAAGCAAGGAGCTGATGGGACTTGTTCAAGGTCACCACATGGGAAGTAGGGAGCTGAGTCCACATGGAATCATGGAATACCCTGAGCTGGAAAAAACCCACAGGGATCAGAGTCCAACCCCTGGCCCTGCACAGACACCCCAAATCCCACCCTGAGCATCCCTGGTGGCCAAACTCTCCTGGAGCTCTGGCAGCCTCGGGGCTGGGACCATTCCCGGGGGAGCCTGGGCAGTGCCCAGCACCCTCTGGCGGAAGAACCTTTCCTAAAATCCAACCTAAACTCCCTGAAGACAGTCCATTCCCACCATCCTGGAGGCTGCAAGGAGAGGTCCATCCCCATCACCCCCATCACCCCATCCCATCTCCAGGCATTGCCCAGGTTTGAGCCCGGTCTCCCTTTTCAATTGCTCATCCTCCTTCTCCCTCCAGTTTAAATGAACCCATTAACTCACAGGACATAAATTAATGCTGAAGCTTAGTTAAATTCAGTATAAGTCACCTGCAGGAGCAGCCACCAAAAAAAAATCACGTTGTGATCACAGCAGATAAGGGCTGAGCACGTGGTCCCTCAGAGACACCACAGCCAGAGCAGATCCTGGGCTCCTCAGATAAAGCAAAAGAAGAATTTTAATTACTGACAGATTATTCTACTATTGCAGGGCTATGTCCCTTTGTGCTGGCTACTGCCCAAGAAAGATGCTGATAAATTGGAATGGGATCAGATATGTACCAGTGAACGATGAAAGGACTGGAAACATGCCCTCGAGGGCAGAGGCAGGGAGCTAATTGAGCTGTTGTGGTTTTTTTTCCTTGGTAAAGCAAAGATCAAGGGCTAAGCTTTGTCTGGAGCAGGGAAATTCTAAATAACACGCTGCCAGTCTAGCCAGAGTGTAACCAGGCAAAATAGCTGCAAGTTCAAGCTAAACATTCAGGGTTTACAATTAATTCCTGTCACAATTTTCAAGGGATTCTAGTAGGTTCTCCATCCCTAGAAGTTTAGGCATGTCAGATCTCAGTAATAACCTCTGACAAACAGTTTTTCACTCTAAAAGTCTTACGTACATTTTGGAATGTGTTGTGTACAGAAGGTAACAAAGAAAATAAATTACAAAATTCACTGTGTGTCAAAATTATGAATGCAAATTAATGGACCGGAATTTGTTCAATGTAATTACAGAACAATTTATTTTTTTTTTTAACCCCACCTGGGGATGCAAAAAAACAAATAGTATGAGAGTGAACATATTTTGCAGGTTTGCTGCCATCTGCATTACAGGTGTCTCCTCCAGCACACACCCAGCTCAAACAGCTGTTCCAGCAAATCCACTGGGATGTTCTCCAGGCTTCTCCAGGGATTTACCTGTGCTCAGAGCACGGGGAGCTGTGGGCAGTGCTGGCAGCACTTTCCACTTGTTATTGAT
This sequence comes from Platysteira castanea, assembly GCA_013397175.1. Taxonomy (NCBI): domain Eukaryota; kingdom Metazoa; phylum Chordata; class Aves; order Passeriformes; genus Platysteira; species Platysteira castanea. The sequence continues at coordinate 19,997 of VYXC01008482.1, read as the reverse complement.
GTGCAGCTCTCATTTGATCCACACAAAACCTCTCTCCTTCCAGAGTTTGGGGGTTTTGAATGATTTCATGGCTTTAAACTCAAAGAAAGTAGGGTTAGATGGCATGTTTGGGAGGAATTCTTACCTGTGGTGTTAGGGTTAGGGTTAGGGTTAGGGTTAGGGTTAGGGTTAGGGTTAGGGTTAGGGTTAGGGTTAGGAGGCCCTGGCCCAGGGTGCCCAGAGCAGCTGTGGCTGCCCCTGGATCCCTGGCAGTGCCCAAGGCCAGGCTGGACAGGGCTTGGAGCAGCCTGGGACAGTGGGAGGTGTCCCTGCCCCTGGCAGGGGTGGCACTGGTTGGGCTTCAGGGTCTGTTTTTGGTGATTCTGTGGTCCTGTTTGGTTTGGGTTATGTAGGCCCCTCTCTCAGCACGTGCAGGGCCTTCCCCAGCATGCAGAGCTGAGCACACATTACTCAATAAAGAAGCTTTTAGCACGAAATCTGTTTCCATGTTGGGCTGATTAAACTTACATTTGTCGACCTTCAGGTCTTGGTTCAAAGCTCAAGCGGGTTTTAGCTCCGAGTTAGAGAGTCCTTCACAGTCCTTCACAGAAAGTCCTAAAGAGCTGTTGAAAGGCTCCTCTGGGGGCTGATTTCTGTCAATTAGCTATCTGAAATATGATGATTTATGAATCCCTCATATTGTGTTGCTGGATGGGGATGTTTAGCAAACTGCAAGTGAAAACAGTGCGGCCTCCGTGGGAGCAAATGGGTGGAGAAAATAAAGTTCCCTTCCAGAGGATGGAAATGGCAGAGAAAATTATCCCTGCTTCAAGATCTGGGTTGTGCAGGTACATAAATGTATATCTACATCTCACAGTGCACATCCTGCTTCCCCCAAAACTAGAGAGAAGATTAAATATGGATTTTTAATGGGTGCACGTTTACAGTCAAAGCCATTTCTGCCTATCAAAAGCATCAATGTGCAAATATAATCAAAGCAGGATGTAAAACTCTGTATTTGAGGAAAGAAGACTTCCATACTATTTTGCAGTCCTCAACTTCCTGTGTTTTTGCTGTAATTCATTTTCTCCCTCAGTTCTGAATGTTCAAGCATTCTGTAGTGTTTTGGCTTTTAAATTTATAGTGACAACTTCCAGTAAATTGTCTGAAGAAGACAATAAAATTGGGCCCTCTGGATTGCTGGGTGAGTGGATCAATGTTCTATTTTCCAGTGTTATGATAATGAGTTAATTTTAAAGATGTATTGAGTGATTTGGCATTAATTCTGCCATTAAAATTTACCTCATGCCTGGACAACAGTGCACTTTGCTACAGTGCTTAAGATAAAAAGTACAGGATTGTAAATGGGATTTCTGAGGTGGAATTTAGCCTAAAAATTGGAAATTTTGAGCTGTTGACTCAGCTCTAATCAGCTGAAAGCACTCGATGCTGCCAGGACTGATGTTCCCTGTTGAATGCGAGCCCCTCTGGGTCTCTGTTCTGCAGGCCCAGAAACAAACCAGAACGTGGTGTTTGAATTAAAATCACTTTAGAAGCTGAGTCACACAGGTATAAAATAGAAGCATAAACTTTAGTTTTCAGTGGAAATATATTTGAAGTGCGTTAAACACTGAGAAACTGTGTTAGTCAAGGTAAAAAGACCTTAAACTGAGTTCTTTAGTACAGCAGTGGTACCTTTCACAGAGTACCCTGCCTTAGACAAAATATAAACATTGCTACATTGCTGGTATTTTTTAGGTAAGTTGAGTACCTAAACAAAATGAACAGATAGAGATCATGTGTGTAAAACCTATGTAGGATTTGTGTAAGAGTTACAACTATCCTCGTAAAATAGAATTAAGTTTTGATAGGTTAGAAGAAGTAGAATTAGAATCCTGTTCTATACTGATTAGTTAATTAATGAATGTAATGTATACCCCGGTGTGTTAGAATTCAGGGTATTGAATAGGAATAGAATAGTATAGAATAAGAATAGAATCATATAGAATAGAATAGAACAGGATAAGAATAGAATAGAATAGAATAGAATAGAATAGAATAGAATAGAATAGAGTGGAATAGAANTGTATTTCTTTAGCTTTCGTCTCTAGTAGGTGCAGGAATAGGAATAGGAATAGAATAGAATAGAAATTAGAATAGAATAAAATAGAAATTAGAATAGAATAGAAATAGGAATAGGAATAGAATAGAATAGAATAGAATAGGAATGCTGTTGCTGTGAAACTTTGCTGCTAAGGCTGCTTTGCTGCTTCTGCTCAGACTGTTTGCCCTCAGATCTTGCCTTCAGATGAAATAAACAACTGAAAGAGCAAAGCAGCCTCTTCTCTTTCTGTCTCTCTGTTCCCATTCTGGGAATCCCTGTCACCCACTGGACAGTCCCCTGAGACTGGGGACACAGAGGCAGGGAGGGGGCTCAGGGTGGCCCGTGGGGCTCATGAGGAGCATCACTCCAAAACCACCTCTGCTCTCTTCTGCTGGCAGCTCCTCTGCTTGAGATCTGTGAAAGGAAAGAGAAATTATATCTGTAGATGATGTCAGGAGAGGAAATACTGGATGGGACAATGAGGAAATGCTGCTGGAGGATGCTGAGGAGCAGCTGCACCTCCTTCCTGCTGTCCCAGTGGGCTGGGCATGGGATGGAACTGATCTCACTGGGGCTGCTGGCACCACCTCTGCTTCTCCTCGTGTCTGCACCCCACACAGGGGCCCTCAGAGGAAGAGAAAGTTGAAGTATTTCACCTCAGAACCTTTCCTGTGTGCATCGAAACAGGGCAGAAATCCCTGGCTCCTTAGGAAGAGCAAAGAAGATTAAATACAGGTGCAGAAATGCAGACGGTGAATTTCCTCGAGGTGGTTTTTGTATTTCAGAGGATTTTTCCCAAGGCACAGGACCCGAGTGTCAGGCATGGTGATTTTCAGCAAGTGGAGGGTGAGTGAGCTCTAATTGCTGGCACTGCTGTCACACCACAGCCAGGGAGTGAGGCTGCAGCTGGGGGGACAGTCTGTCATGAGCTTTCTCAGCCCGGCTCCTACTAATTCCTTTCACACCATTTTGATGTCCTTAAATTGTCTCTTTTCGCAGTATTTCAAGGTGCCTTTTCCTTTTCCTCTCCTCTTTTTGCAGGAACGTTTTACAATCCACCTTCCTCCAGAGCTGCTGCAGAGAAAGCAGTTACCTGTGGTGCATATTCAGGAGGGGCAGGTGAATATAGAGCCAGGATATCAGGAAAGGCCACGGATACACATCCTGTGCAAACACTGGTGATGGCAAGGAATGAAGAGGAGAGACCAGCCAGCTCCATCCTACTTCCCCTAAGTGAAAAAATTGGCTACTTTCACACAGAAGAGGCAAACAGAGGGGGAAACAATATTCAAAGTCATCCCTAAAAAGCTTTGAGTTGTGCACCTTTCCTACCACTGCGCAGTCAAACCCAAAGATTTGGAGCTAAAGGGGAGGAGGGGGTGGCAGCAGGATTTGCCATCACTGTCATCCTCTTTTCCCCTCCCTGCTCTCCATACAAATAGAATTGGATAGAATTCCCAATAATTCTGGGCAGTTCTGGCACTGAGAAAACATCTCAGTGTGAGATGTGAGAGGTTATTTCGAAGCAAACAGCCCAAGAGTGCATCCGGGCACCCCCAGCTCCTTTCCCTGCATAGGCCTGCACCAAAGGTCACACAAGGAAAAGCTTTAGGTGTCCAAACTCAGCACAGCCAGAGCAGGAAATCAGGTGAATTACATCCTGATGTATCTATCTGACCCTTCCACCACTCATTTTCCCTTTTTCACTCTGGGGAGGCCGCGCTGGAAGCGAATGAAAACACGGATTGCAGTTTGCATGGAGTGTCCTGCCCTGAATGCCAGGCGAGGATAGCTCCCTCCTCCAAGAGGGGAAGGAAGGCCAGTGGATAGCAGTGACTGGTGTGGAAAACACTGACACTGATAACCAGATGAGATATGCACTCATCATTATATAAATTATACTATATTATTATATAAACACTCCCAGTCCTCCTCTCCACGAACCAAAACCCAGCAGAGCCCAGACTGGTTCATTGCCCCTGTTCTGCCAGAGCTGTAGATTTCCCCCATGGCCTTAGATCCCAATTACCAAGGCAATATCATGCAGGAATATTTCCTTTTTTCCCCTCTTTTTCTGTTTTTTCCCCTGTTTTTCTGAGATCTTTTTAAACGAGAGGATTATATTTCACAGGATGTTTAAATCCCTCTCCTCAGTTAGGGTCAACAGAGGCAACAATTATACCTGAGGATCTATTCTAAGTTTTGCACAAGCTGTTTTAATGATTATATTCCCCTGTTAATACCCAGCTCTTTCAAGGTGTGGAGGAAATAATCATTAGATTCTGTTAAATATCAGACATTAGGAAAAGGGTTGTCTGATATAATTGGGTTATATTAATGGGGTTTATGATTTATTCTGACATTTCCTTGCCATAGTGGCACACTCTGGTGTGGGGATTATGGACACCAGAGAGATTTTTAGTGCTCTGAGATTGTGCAGGATATTTTTACCCCATTTCCATTTGAACTATTTAAAAGCCCAGATATTGAAATGCTTAACTGGGTGCTGTGATTAGCTCAGGATGGATTGATTTCCTGTTGATATAAATCTGAGGAAGCCCTCCTGATGTCCTCAGCAATAAACCACAGAAGAACAAAGAGCAGAATCAGACCCTTTTTATTCTTATCTGGTGAAACCCAAGAAAACCAGAAGCACCTTGGTTTTCCCTTGGCTCCGCGGGCAATCAGGACTGCAACAGGAAAGGTTTTTCAGGGAAAGGTACCACTGTGATTCATCAATTGTTCCTTTGCCCAAAGCTCCACCTGGCAGCTCCACGGCTCTGACTTGTGCCAGGTTCTCCCACCTGAGTCACTCCTTGCTGGTGGTTCCAGTTCACACAGGGGGATTTTTGTCCTCGGGTTTAGTTCTGCAACTGGCCTCCAATACTAATTGTAAAATGTATTTATTATTAACTAGGTATGAATTTTAAATGGCTCTGTTGAACATCTCAATGCATAAAACCCATGTTTTTTTCCATTCCTGCAGCCAGCCTTGCTGTTTATATCAATTTATTTGGCATTTTTGCGTGATTTTCACCCACAAGAGAAGAGGATAAGATCATATCCCACTTTACATATTTAGATGTATATGCACAGATAATTAAAAAGTAAAAACCTACTCAGTGTATTACTTATTGAATTATTTATTATGATTATTGTGATAATATTTTACCGTAAGTATTAAACACCAAAATGTTTTCTTTAACCATAGGGTCTGGACTTGCTGGAGCAGAAGGAAAACTTTAAATTCCATATATAATTCAGGCTTATCTCTGCCCTTCCCAGCAGCATTGCTCTAGAGACTATATGGGAATTTGGTGCCAGTTTTAAGGACTTGTTGTGTTTTAAGCCCAGCAATTCCCCAGCCCCTCACTCATTCCCCCGGTGGGATCAGGGAGAGGATGAGAAGGGTAAAATCTGGAAAACTCATGGATGAGGCAAAGGCAGCTTGACAGGGAAAGGGAAAGCTGTGCACACAAGCAAAGCAAAACCAGGAATTCCTTCCCTGCTCCCCACGGGCAGGTGTTCAGCACCTCCAGGAGAGCAGGGCCCCATCCCATGGAATGGTGGCTTGGGAAGGTGCTGTCCTGTCTTGCTAAAGCCTTCTGTGTATAATATGGAGTCAGAATTATTTTCTCACACAGTTTCATGTAAATAATGGCCAATGTTTATTTAACCGTCTTTTCTGTTTTTCATTCCTTTTGTGATAAGAGAAAGTTTGATGAGCATCCTTTTTCTCCAGTGGGGTTGAGGAGGAAGTGACATGTCCTCCAATCCCTGGTGGATCTGAGAAACCTATAAAGTACGAGAAATGTAAATAAAGCTTCTTCTTTTTCCTCTTTCTGCTCAACCTAGCAGGTCTCAGAGCCTCCTTTCTTGTGTCCTCTACCGACACAGGAAGGCAAACACCATCCCTCCAAATGTCCTTCTTCCTCCTTCCCACCGGTTACATCCTGAGCATGATGTCATAAGATATAAATAGCCCTCGGGTCGTTTGGGGTCACCTGTCCTGGCTGTGCCTCCTCCCAAAATCCCAGGCATTCCCAACCCTCTCCGCAGCTCTACGAGGAGCAGGAGAGGCCTTGGCTCTGTGCAAGCCCAGCAGGGAAAAAACATCTCTGTATTATCCACCCTGTCCCCGGCACAAACCCAAACACAGCTCCCTTCCAGCTCCGGGAAGGGAATTAACCCTGCCCTGGCTGAGCCCAGCCCAGTGCCCAGCCCCGGGAAGGGAATTAAACCTGCCCTGGGTGAGCCCAGGCCAGTGCCCAGGCCCCGGGAAGGGAATTAACCCTGCCCTGGGTGAGCCCAGCCCAGTGCCCAGGCCCTGGGAAGGGAATTAACCCTGCCCTGAGTGAGCCCAGCCCAGTGCCCAGGCCCTGGGAAGGGAATTAACCCTGCCCTGGCTAAGCCCAGCACCGTGCCCAGGCACTGGGAAGGGAATTAAACCTGCCCTAGGTGAGCCTAGCACAGTGCCCAGCCCCTGGGAAGGGAATTAACCCTGTCCTGGGTGAGCCTAGCACCGTGCCCAGCCCCCGGGAAGGGGATTAACCCTGCCCTGGCTGAGCCCAGCCCAGTGCCCAGCCCCGGGAAGGGAATTAAACCTGCCCTAGGTGAGNCCCTGGCTGAGCCCAGCCCAGTGCCCAGCCCCTGGAAGGGAATTAACCCTGCCCTGGCTGAGCCCAGCACCGTGCCTAGGCCCTGGGAAGGGAATTAAACCTGCCCTAGGTGAGCCTAGCACAGTGCCCAGCCCCGGGAAGGGAATTAACCCTGCCCTGGCTGAGCCCAGCCCAGTGCCCAGCCCTGGGACCCCTGTGCCACCAAAGGTGCGTCCTGGCAGTGCCGACAGTGCCAGCTCGGCCTGGGGGTGCCTGGAGCCAGCCAAAATCCAGGCTTTGTGTGCCTTGGAGAGCCACTGTGGGAACAGCTCCATGGCCAGATGGCTCGTGGTCAGCGCCGGACACGGGCACAGCCGGCAGCCCCTGGACGGGCCCCGTGTCCCCAGCAGACCTTTCTGGGGAGGTGGCAGGGCTGAAGGACCCTGCTCTGCACGGTGACACCCGGGAAGGGACAAATCTGTGCAGGAAGAGAGGGTGGGCAGAGCAGAAATGCCAGTTCTGAGGGCTTTGCTGCTTGGAGGTGGCACTTCCAGCAGGGTTTGAGCCCCTGGAACCCGTGAGCAGAACGCTGTCTGGGGTGGCTGGGGAGCTGGGGAGGCTTCCAGGCTTGAAGTCTGACACTGCATCGAGGCTTTTTAGTTTTTTAGTTTTCTTTTCCTCCCTCAAATAAGCACGAAACATTTAAATAAATCTCTTTTGCGGAGAAGCTGTTTGCTATGGGTCAGTGTGGAATTATTCAGACCAGAGGATCATGGAATATCCTGAGCTGGAAGGGACCCACCAAGATCATCCAGCCCAACCCCATCCCTGCACGGACACCCCAAACCCCACCCTGGGCATCCCTGGCAGCGCTGTCCCAACACCCCTGGAGCTCTGGCAGCCTCGGGGCCGTGCCCATTCCCTGGGGAGCCTGGGCAGTGCCCAGCACCCTCTGCAGGAAGAACCTTTCCCTAAATCCAACCTAAACCCCCCTGACACAGATGGACAAGCTGATGGAGTAAATTCTGTGACCTTAAGCAGCAGCACGACAGAACAGACGTGGGTGGAGGGCAGAAGCTGGAGCATCTTTTTGATAAATGAGGTTAAATGAGATTATCTAAAAGGATCAATACAATCTTCAAAGGAGCAGCAGTGCAGGAACGACCAGGCAGCCCCTCTGCCCATCTCTACCCACGGAGCAGAACCTTGGTCAGTGAAAACCAGGCCCCTTCAGCAGGAGTCAGCTGGCAGGTTTGGCTCTGGTCATGCCAAAAATGGCAAAAATAGCATTATTATTGCTGTTCTGATTGCCAGCAGTGGATCTCAAAAGGAATCAGCAGATCCCTGGTGGGAATCAGAGCTGCTCTGGGTGGAGGGCAGATCTCTCCAGCCCCAGTTCAGTGCTGGATTTAAGAGCCAAGAACTCCACGAGACGCACTCCATGAGGAAATCTGTGTAAGTCATGACTAACATCCCTCAAAGTGCTGAAATGGCTTTTTTGGGTGTTTTTTAGAGCACTTTTTGGCAGAACTCACAGCAATTAATAATAGTAAAAGCCCACAGTCCACCTCACTCCCTCCCAGGCAGCAGATGCAGCGTGGCCAATCAGCTAATTAAGCAAATAACAGCAAAAAAACCTAAACCTCAACAAAAACCCAACTCTCCTTAATAGCTTCAGATCAAGTATTAATCACTGGGTTGTCTTAAAACCATAGGTCATGGAGAATTCCAGGGACTCATCCTTGGTGTGCAGGTTTTTAAAAGCTGCACTTGGAATCATGGAATCCTTTAGGTTGGAAAAGCCCTCTCAGATCATCGAGTCCAACTTTCAACCCAGCACTGCCAGGCCCAGCACTAAGCCATGGCCCCAAGCACCACATTTATGTGATTTTTGATTATTTCCAGGGATGGTGGTTCCATGACTTCCCAAGGAGCCTGTCCCAATTCCTGACCACCCTTTCAGTGAAGAAATTGGTCCTTAAATTCAACCAAAACTTCCCCTGCTGCAATTTGAGGCTGTTTCCTCCTGTCCCATTCCTCATTACCAGGGAGAAGAGTCCAACCCTCACCTGGTCCCGACCTCCTCTCAGGGAGCTGAAGAAAAGCCTGGTATTTCTCAGATATCCATCTGGCAATAAAGTCGTTTTAAATGTAGCTTTTACAAAAGGTTTGGAGTGCAGTTTAATTTGGAATTGACATTTACTGAGAGCTTTCTCTTTCTTTATCAGCAAAACAGGGATGTGCTCGTGTGAGCCCAGGGTCCAGCTGAGTTCAGGTCCTATCTGCAGAGCCACAGACACTGGGGAGTCACAAATGAGATCATTTCAAATATATGTGCATCTGGAGATATTCTGCTTTGTTTTGCTCCATCAGAAGTCCGAAAGGTTTGTGATTGCAGGTGGTGTTTGGTATTAGAAATTGTCTGCTACAGAGCTGCCCCGCTTACCTCTGCCCTTATTTAATTTTTCCAGTGGAATGGATGGAGTTGTAGATCATGGAATCATCACAGAATCACAGATTTGGGTGGGAAAGGACCCTAAAGCCCATCCAGTGCCACCCCTGCCATGGCAGGGACACCTCCCACTGTCCCAGGCTGCTCCAAGCCCCGTCCAGCCTGGCCTTGGGCACTGCCAGGGATCCAGGGGCAGCCACAGCTGCTCTGGGCACCCTGTGCCAGAGCCTGCCCACCCTCACAGGGAGGAATTCCTTCCCAATATCCCATCCATCCCTGCCCTCTGGCAGTTCAAAGCCGTTCCCTGCTGTCCTATCTCTGCAGGCCCCTGTAAAATCTCCCTCTCCACTACTGGGCTGGTTTGAAACCACAGAGTTAATTTTGCCCGGGAATGTCCCTGCTCCAGGCGAGTCCCAGCAGTGCTGGGCTGTCCTTCCACACACAACAAATCCAACCAAAGCCCGAGGTTATGGGAATGTTGGTGGAGCAAGACTGGATAAGAACATTTGAATTTCGTAGGAGCACCTGGTACCAAGCTCTTCCTGTGAAATGCCATTTTATTCCCCAGTTTTCCTCCCTCTGCCTGGCTCACTGTTGCCCTGGTTTTTGCTAAAGCCTTCTGTTTTTAACCTTGGAGTCAGATTCTTTCTCACAGTTTCATGTAAATAATGGCCAATGTTTACTTAACGGTATTTTCTGGTTTTCATTCCCTTTTGTGATAAGAGAACTTTGATGAGCATCTTTTTTCTCCAGTGGGATTGAGAAGGAAGTGACATGTCCTCCAATCCCTTGTGGAGTTGGGAATTGTATAAGAATGTGAGATATGTCAATAATAAAGCTTTTCCCCTCCTTTCTGCTGAACCTGGCAGGTGTGAGAGCCTCTTTATTGTGTTTTCCCAGACACAGCTCACCATTAGCATTTTCTTTAGTGCCACTCGTCCTTACATGTGTAGCACCTAGTTAGTGCACGTAAATACCTGAAATTATTACCCCTTCTTCAGGATCTTTTTGTTTGATCTCAAATGTTTTATTCCTTTTCTCCCTGTGCACACCCTGACAAGTTTTTTCTAGTTAGCCCAGGAGAGTTTCCCCAGCACGCTCGTGCTTTTTATGCTTTCATCTTTTCTGTTAATCTGGTTTATCTATATTCCTCTTCCTTTAGCCTTGTTATTTATGTTTCACAGGCTGGATATTTACTTCAGGGATAAGTCATTCCTGCCTTTTTGTTCATTTTTTTTCTAGAAAACACACTTCTCTTTTATTAAAAAACCCATCCTGTCAGAGGTTGCAATACCATAACTCAGAGAAACCAAATTCCTTCACTTTCCTATAAAGCCTACATTTTAATTAGATGATGTTTTCTTTTTATATTGTCAGAGAATAAAGTTTAAGACAATATTCTTCAATACTTTATGCTTTCAATAAATAATTTATACCGAGGTATATCCTAAGCTACACTGGCTGCTTACTTTTCAAGGGCAAGGACTGCAGAAGGAGAACAGTATCCATAAATATTCTAAAAAAGAGATATTTAAAGGAAACAAATGCAAAAGAAGCTGTTACAAGCAGAACTTTGGAAACCAGATTGCCAAAACTGCATGATAATTTTGATCACTATCAGACTTGAAGCGGATATCTGGGTCATGTTTACAACAGCATTTTCTCTCTGCAGACTTAAGAGTTTTAGGAAGGAAAAATGTAAAAAAAAAAAAGAGAATTAAAATACAAAAACCTGAGGAGTATAAATTTCCTTAGCAGGTTTTCCCTGGAGATGCAAAGTGCATGGGGTGGCCTTGGCTAAAGGAATAGAGAACCCCAAATTCGCCTGCTCTCCTTTGAATATTCTAATTTTCAACTGCTTTGAAAAGGTTTTCCAAAAATGAGCAGATATCCTGAACTTCCTAACCTGGCCTGTAAAAGTAAAACTCTGTAAACCCAAAGTTTAAGCTTAGGACCAGTGGAAACAATGATAAAACAATTAGGGAAAAGTAAGCAGCTGCAGCAGAGTGATCTTCTGTGTCCCTGGATTAACAATTCCCCCTCCTATTTAGAGATGCAACATTTTTAAACAAACATTTTGACCCAGTTTTCGCACGCTGCTTATGCAACCTCTGATGTTGAATTAAAATCCTCGTGTTTGATGTTTAGTGAATGAGGTAGCACATCCTCTCCTTGATTAGGTGCATTTAATTTGAGGGAAATTCTCTTTATTTTCCATGCTGCTGTAAAATTCCAATATGTAATTACACAGCAGAGACATTCTTAATGCCACATTGCGTTTGCATTATTAAGTGATGTATTTTTATAAATGAATGCCTGGTTCCAGTCCCCATAACCCCAACCTTGCTAGAATATTTTCACCCTGCACCGTGCAACTCTTCGTGCATTCTTCTTCTATTCCTTTTTTTTGGTCTCCAAGACATTTCTTCAAAGTCAGTGCAGGTTTGCTGACTTTCCACATCAGGTTTGGAGCGTGCTGGTTGGTGGTTTCAGTTTCAGATCCAGTAGTTTGTCATAACCAGCTGCAATTAGAATAAATCCTTCAGGCTGGGGAAGGTGACGGTGCTCGGGAGCTGATTGCAGAGGACGGGTGACATTTTGCCTTTGGTTTGCACTGCAAATTAAAGGGTGACGTTAATAATCAGTCATTCAAGAAACAGCATTAAAATGAGAGTTTATCCCAGGCTTTTGCCATCCTGCATCATCAGGAATCTGCATAGTACAATGATTAGCTCATGTTGCTCATTGATTTTCATCCAGTCAGGAATTCACATGTAAATATAACTCTGTGTGCATTTTTGCAAGGGGAATGTCCCTTTTTAGGGTGAAATATTGCTTTTATTGGTGCACATTTGCTCCCTGACTTCTCCAGGCACAGGTTTGAGGCATCCCCTTCTGTCCTCAAATAATGACAAAAATGAGGTGCCGTGGAAATTCTGTGTATTAGCCCTGATTCCTTGGGTCAAGTGCTGGGTATGAACCTCACACCTCCAGAAGGGACCCAGAGGAAATTTGTCCTCCTAGAGAGCAGAACCATCCTGCCTGCACTTGGCTATCGCTTCCCCAGACATGCATGAGGTGATGGATGGGAATTTTCTTACCTGAAACCAAATCTGCCACGGTGAGGGGATGGTTTGAATGCTGAAGCTGTGATATACACACACTTAGACATCCCGTGAGTCTGCAACCCCATCTCCACTTAAAATCACTCCCACCTAAAGCTCTGCAACACCGATTCCAGCCTGAGCAAAATTTACACTACCCGGATTTTTTGACTCATTAAAAAGTGAGCCCAACACAACTTTACATGCAGAAAAGTTGGCAGAAATAAATCACTGAAGTTTTGCCCTCCGCTGAAAACCACGGCTCCGTTTTATCAGCTCCATCACATGTTCAAATAGACTTTCCCTGCAGTTTGTAGCACCACGTACAGAGCGATGAAGCCCCATAAAGCAGACGCTTGAGACTCAGGACACAAATATGAGAGAGAAGATGTTACATTTTTATTTAAGTGCAGCCCTAAGTGGGGGAAGGCACTGAGTGCAACGTAATGAATGACACGGCAAATGCACCGCCGTGCAAATAAACCACGAGGAGTTACACTTCATTTTAATCAGGCACTCAGCTCATATTCCCCTGCACTTTGGAGAGACCCAACAAATAAAAGCGTGGCAGAGTGCTTTGCATGCAGTTCAGGCGGTGCTCAGCACACAGCTCAGCCCCCGTGGATTTTTATGGGAAGTGTATCAGCAGCCTGCAAACCACAGGATATTTATATTGATTGTCACTTGGAGGGGAGAATTTAAAAGTTGTTGCTCTGATGCCTTAGGTTTTAATGTCTATATTTTTCAAACCCTGTACTGCCCAGTGTGTAACTCTGAAGTTCCTTGTAGCTCGTGAGCTGCTCTCTTAGGCCAGCCAGACACAACAAAGCCTCTCTGAGCTGTTCAAGGACACTCGGCCTGTCCTAGGCCCAAAGGTGTAAACTGGGACCATGAGAGAGGTGGAGAAATTGAAGAGAGCTGAAGTTTTAATTGGTGCATTTATGCTGATATGCAAATGGACTGATATGCAAATGGACAGTAGGAAGAGCTGTGGCGCTGGGGGCGATCGCTAAAGCAGGGAGCTCACACGAGGGAAGGAACCCATGGCTCTGTACCATCACACACAGCCCTGCTCGTTCCTGTCCTACCCTGCAGCCCTCGGGGCCTTTCCAGCCCTTCCTGGTCCAGAGGGCTCTGTCACCTGCAGGCTCCTCTGAAAAGGGAATTTGTGCTGCTATTCCAGGCACCTTCTCATTTGAAATGATCCTTCCCATGGCAGAAGGCTGGAACTGGACAATCTTAACTTAACCCAGCCCAAACCATCCCATCACTGTGTGATTCTGTGGCAGCAGCATCTCACACCCACAGAGGTGCTTGGATGTGCTTCATGTGCAGTCAAAACCAGCTTTTTTTGGGGGGTGAAAGAAAAGTCCTTGGGGGCAATTACACAGGAGCTAAACAAAAGCAACAGCTTTGGGTACAGAACTTTATTTTGCACAACAGTGAGTCCTGCTTTAAGCAGCTGTGCCCCAGTAATTCCCCCCAATCACACCAGTCTGGGCCCTGACCCTCAAGGAATCCTAGGCAGGAGCACTACACTTGTCGTTTGTGGTGGTGGGACCTGTCCTCCACACAGGGGATTGATGTCACAGCTCATTCCACACATTTTATTCATTCTACCTTCAACAGTCTCAGCCCTTGGTCTGACCTGGACTGGGATGGGAGACTGAGAGAGCAGGAGATGCAAAGTAGGCCCCATGACCAGACAGTGCATTCCCAGCCAGGTTCCTGCAGCTGTAACATGATATTTGCATTTAACACGCAGGGATTTTAAATATCTACTGTTAACTCATTGCTTGGGAGCCAAGAACCTCGAGGAACACCAGGAGCCTCAGAGCCAGCGTTGAGCCTGGTGGTGGCCCTTGGGGCAGCGGGTGGGAGGTGTTTGTAAGCACCTTACAAGTAAACAATTAACTCGTTGTTAATCAGGGGATCACCGTGCTCAGGTTGCTTCCACTGAAAAGAAAAGCTGGGCTGCTGAAAGGGATCATAAAAATGAATTTTCATGTCATGGTTACATGGCTGTGCGGATTGCAAACATGTATAATGCAATATAGACATGCTGTATAGATATACAAATAAATATATCAATAAATATATCTGCATCTATTTGTGCATCTCATTTCCATTCCTTAGGGCGGCCCCTGCCCCTGCCCCTCACGTGGCTGTGATTATCTCAGTTACCACATGGTCCACGCTGCTTTGGTGGGGATCCAGAGTGAGCACAGGTGATTTGGGTTCCCCTCAATGCTGTCACACCTCCCCGAACCTGTGGGCTGAAATCTCGTGGATTTATTTAAGGCAAGTGCAGGTGCTGCCTTGGCTACCTAAGGAAGAGCAGCATGGGGCTGTGTCTGACCTGGGAGCACTTGGCTGCAAAGCAGACAGGAATTTTGTGGGTTTTTTATGTACCACAAGTATTAAAGACTGGGAAATGGAGTCTCAGGCAGATCCAGCCTTGCTGGAGAGTGAAGATTTGGGAACAATGTTCCCAAAATCCAAATATCACGTGGAGGAGGGAGGCAGTAGTGGAGGTGATGTTGTGTTTTGCTAATTTTCTGCTGTGGTTATGAAAGGCTGATAGAGCAGCCTGGGAAGAGGCTGGACCAGAGAGCTCCACACTTTTCCTCTCTTCTTTCTAAACCCAAACCTACTGAGGTATAAACTGATTAATCAAGCACTTCGCCTCTCACTGTGGGCCACAGTTTTAAGCTTGAGTTACAGGAACAGGACTTCGGTGCAGGAATTAGATATCTAATTCAAGAAGGAGAAGTCAAGAATGATTTCTCCTCCCAGGGCAGTGAAAAGAGCTAATCACTTGGTCAAAGCAAAGTGCCTCCAGCAAATCAAAGGCCCAAGAACTGGAACCAGTGGATTTCGATCAACTCTCAATGGAAAAACAAAGCTGCTCCCTTCTCGGTCAGTCAGGTGTCCAGGGCTCAAACTGCTTAATTCTCTTGATCTGAGATGTTTTCCATCTCACTTCACTGTCCCCCTACAGTCTTCTGCTTTCTCCACTTGTGATCCCACCAGCTTTCCAGAACTTAATAATAAAACATCTGATTTTTCCAAACCAGGGGGTCAATAGCGCCCTTCAGCAGTGAAAAAATGCTGCTGTTTTAATTGATGTTGATTGTTGTCTGCCAATGTTGCTGCAGGGATGGGAGTGGCTTCAGACTCTTTAGCCTGTTATTAAAACTGGATAAGAAGTAAATCAGAGAGACAAATTTTGTCTTGTAACAGCTTTATGGGCACTTGTGTTTTGTGCTACTTAACACTTGCAAAAAGCTGCTTTTGTAGTTTACTCCACGTCGTTGTTTTCAGCTGATAAAACCACAACAGAGCCCTTTTATCACAGTAGGAAACTTCCCGTTCCCCTCAGATTTGGAGCAATAACAATTCTAGGGGGCAATAATTATTCCAGATGCACTGTACCATGTAAATGACTCTGTTGCCTTGGTGGTGTCACCGCACGAGCGAGGCTGATGGAGGCTGCTCAGAACGAGCAAATTAATTAGGCAAACTGCACAATCAAATAAATCTCGCAGCGGTGACCTCCGTGTCACCCAACAAAGGAAGACATTAGGTTGATGTGTAGTCGCTTCTGTGGAAGTAAAACCAGAACTTAAGAGCTAAATGTTCCAATTACTCTGGCTTCAAAGAGGCTTTGAGGCTGGCAGGCAGGGAGGGAGGGATATTTGGTGTCCATTTAGCTTTTACTGGGTTTGTGCAAACAGCAAAGTCCGCACACCAGGATGCTTCACTGGGGATAAAAATCAAGCCCTATAGATCCCCCATAGGTATCCCTCAGCACCGGACAACATCTGTGCCCTACAGGAGCTCACAACATCCTGCAGCTCATTTAGCTTCGGGAGCTCTTGGATTCTCAGCTGCTGAACCTGGAAATACCCTTCAGGCTTTAGCTCATCCTCTCCAAGGCGGGTGAGAGTTTCCAGAAGCTCTGAGGAGCATTCAAGACTTTGGATAACAGCAGTTATTCTCTTCCTTCCTTCTATAACCTGGAAAACAAAAGCTGGTGTTTGCAGCTGCTTTTGTGGCACAGAAAGGAAATTGGAGTGGAGTATCAGGCTCCCACCGCAGCACACGCTCTGCAGGGTGGCAGATGTTATCAGCCACGGTGTTATCAATATATGCTGATGGGACAGGAATTTAGAGGTGTTTTGCAAGGAAATGATTGCAGATAAGTCAGCCCTGTGTGGGTTTATGCTGTCATCTATCACGGAGGTACTGCAAGGTGAAGAAGTGTTTTTCACCCAAGGGAAAAAATAATGCAGTTTTTACTGTGTTTGTCTAGAAAAGGTCGGAGTGATGTGTAGGGAAGTTCATTAGGATATTCAAAATTTGATGTTTAGCAGTCAGCAGGTGCGTGTGATTTACTGCTGGGGGTTTATGCAAGCGGTTAAGAGGCTTTTGAGTGGTGCTCTGGGAGGAAGGAGCCATTCAGTGGGAAATCTGTCTTGGGCAAGGAGGTTTTATGGGATGCAGTGCCACTGATCACCCAGCCAGCAATTCCCACCGGAGCCAATTGCCTCGTAGTGCCTCAGCCTGCAAAGTCAGTGAGTTACTGGAGTTTGTCCCCCCTTTCTTGCTGGAACTTTCCATGTCCTAATGGAGACTCAGATCCCTGATGCTGGGAGGTTTCTGCACTGCAGATTGGGCAGCTGCAAATTCTCCATGCCCTAATCCTTGGCTGGGCTGCAGCAATGATCCTTGATCCCCCAGAGGGGCTTTACCCTGTCTAACTCGCACCAGGTTTGATGGAGAACAGGAGCAGCAGCAGGAATTCATCCCCGAAAACTTGGGACAGTCAAAACTTATCTCTGGATGTGTTGGTTCTGGGGGGTGACGTGATCAGGAGCCACTGCGGTGCCACCAAGGCACAACACACGTGTGTGGGTGGTGCTGACAGGTCCCACACAGACGTGTGCTGTGTGGGAACCTCAGGATCCCTGTCCAGAGCATTCAGGGGTAATTCCTTTGATCAGGACCTGCCACAAGCTCAATTCCTCCCGGGCTGCTCTCTGCAGTATTGATGGTGAGTGTATCTGTCAGTTAATTCTGTCCGCAAAATACAGGGATTTTTCTGAGGTGAGGTGTGAAATCTCCACATCTGCGCATCCCTGAGCCAGCAGGAAAGTGATTCCTGAAGGTAGTCAGCAGTAGTTTATAGTTTTTTTTTTCATGAGGAGGGATTTATTTTTATATTTTTCATTTTACAGCAGGAGATTAATACTCGAAGTGTCCCAAGGCCAGGTTGGACAGGGCTTGGAGCAGCCTGGGACAGTGGAAGTGTCCCTGCCATGGCAGGGGTGGAATGGGATGAGCTTTAAGGTCCCTCCAACCCAAACCATTCTGAGATTAGGAGTAAGATTTTATATGTTATAAAACTTTGGGGTCTTTCCATAGTGAAGCTCCAGTACCAGGCTGAGGGTTCCTGTTGAGTCCCAAACTGGCCCAGGGGGAGATCCAGGGCAGGATTGGGATGGATAAAGACCAACAGTGAAGCCAGCAGGAGGTCGGTGCCTCATTCCCTGTGTCCCGTTGGGTTTGTAAGGTGGATGNTTATTTATCAATTTTCACCAATTAATTTCTACCTATTTTGAACATGCAACTTCTACATCAGAGTTTCTTCTACCAATTATTTTCACTGGCGTCACAGCAGAGGACGGAGGAGAGAGAAGAGGAAGGAGAAGGGATTCCGCCCCAAATCCTCCATCTCTGACTTCTCAGTCCCCATTATACTCAATTCTACATTTTCACCCTGTGCTAAATCAAACTAATTACTTCATATTTTCACAGTGTTGCAGTTCCTCTCGTAATGTTGGAAGCCTTCTCCATGGACATGGGTCCAGAATAGAATCCTGGGAATCTTGCCCAAGTCCTGAGTCTGCCTGGTGGGGTTCCAAGCCCCCCCGGACGGACAGAGGGACACTCTGGGCTGCCACAGATGCTTTTAGCTCTGACTGTTCTACCATTAAGGGAACAATATTCCTTTTCAAGGAACCAGTTGGTGATGATTTTCCATCAGAGACTTCATTTGCACCGTGGTTTCCCTAGAAAACAGCAAACCAGCTTCTGTGGAGTTCTGCTTGACCCTCCTGAAGAGGCTCCTCTGCCAGGGCTCCAGGCTGGGGTCAGTTGTGGTGAGAGTGGAATGAATATTTCTCACCCAATATTTGTGTGATAAAGCCAATTTGCAGTTGTTTCCTACAGCTCTTCACCTTCATCCTCTAATTCCTGTTTCAAACCTCTTCCCCAATTTTTGGTTTAAAGTCTACCCACAAGACTCTTCTGAAGATGACAGCCTTGGGGTATTCCCTTCAGATAAATCTTGAGAGGAATTTATTTCAACTAATAAATGATATTTCAGTGAGGTGCATTTGATCCAACTCCTCTTTTAATCATGCTGATGTAACTTCATGGAAGAATCCCTGACGTGTCAGCATCATTGGAAGGAGAACCAGGCTGGAAGGGTTCATCTGAAATGCAGCTGGTGGGAGCAGAGTGGAATAAACTGCTGGGAAACTTGCACAGAAAATCGATGTGGAGAATATGTGGGGAAATCCCTCAAAAATAATTCCGCCAATTATTTTATTTCAGTTATACTGAAATTGGTATTATTTTGAGTGTTATTTTGATAAATTTTAGTCTTTCTGGGTTTGATTTATGTAATATTGTACATACTAATACATTAGCCAAACCAATATTTTAATAAAAATGAATTACAATGAATCATGACAAAAAAAATTACACTAAGGATCTATTTTGACATTGCTAAACCAAGCCAGGAAATTGTGCATTTCTTGCTTGAAAACCTTCTTTAAAATTCTCCTCTGCCACTGCTGCTAAACTGAATTCCAACTAAAAATTCCTCAAAAACCTGTGGACCAATTGTGCTTTCTATAATTCCTATTCAGAATGAAAATATACTTCAAGCACCACTCTCAGATTAGATAAATATACTATTGTTTACAGTTATGATAACCTTAAGATCCTGAAAACATCTTTAAAAAAAGCTAATTATGTGCTTTTATTTGCTGCTAGTAAAACCAGGAGAATAACAGCCCAACTCATTTAATCCCCACTGTGATTTCCTCTGGGCTAATTAAAGCCTGCTCAACTGGTGCCTCAACTGCACAGCTACAGGCAAGCAAAATATTTAAAGGCAGCAGTGCTGGGCTGTTCAGCAGGGCTGGGGGTGAAATTATGGACACAGAGCTGGAGTGTCCCAAGGAATCATCCTGGACAGGCTGTGCTGCCCCATCCTGTCCATATCCACACCAAAGATGCTCCTTTTTGGAGAGGAGGCCCTGGCACAGGGTGCCCAGAGCAGCTGTGGCTGCCCCTGGATCCCTGGCAGTGCCCAAGGCCAGGCTGGACAGGGCTGGAGCAGCCTGGGACAGTGGGAGGTGTCCCTGCCCATGGATGGAATTAAATGAGCTGGAAGGTCTCTTCCACCCCAAACCATCCTCTGAACCCTTTGCTACCAAACTTTCCCTGGAGGAACAGGTCTAGTGCTGGCTCTATCTACCAATATCTGCATTTTAGATGAGAGAACCTTAAAAACATCTGTATTCCAAGACTGAAGTGGGTTTTACACACAACATCCCAGCACACAGCAGTATTCTGGAGGAAATGGAGGTGCTGCTGAGGTCAAAAATCGCTCTTTTAGGCAACAATTCCCAATCTGTGCCTCAGTCCAAGCAGATTTTCACGGCGAGATGAAGGCTCTGGAATGT
>VYXC01008480.1:173393-311515 GCA_013397175.1 Platysteira castanea | reverse complement strand
CCCCGCACCGCCACCGCGGGGCCACCGCCGCCGCCCGCACCGCCACGGCGGGGACACCGCCGCAGCCGCCGCGGGAACGGGGGAAGGAACGGGAGGGGAGGAAAGGGAAAAAAAAAAAAAAAATGGACTGAACCACCATGTTTGTTGTTTGCGATTTTTAATGCTTCCCCTGGGATAATGACAAAAACGGAAGATGGCAAGCGACCAGGAATATGCCACTTACTCAGAAACGGGAGAAACCTTCAAGGACAAGGGCTGTCAAGTCCTATCACTGTCGCTGGAGGAGGAAGGGGGGGATGAAGGGTTGTGGAGGAAAGGGGGCGCGGGGAGCGCGGGGAGCGGCGCATCCCCGGCACCCCCGAGCAGACGCAGGATGCGGCGGGGCCGGAGCCCGCAGTGCCCGGCGATGCTCGGGCTGTGCCCGCTGATGACAGCCCGGCACGGCGGCGTGTCCGTGCTGCAAATTACTTCGTAATCACCCTCTGCAAAGATCCGGCTCGCTCGCCCTCCCCTGCTCTTTCTGTTTATGTAAGAACAATGGGGATTCTAAGGAAAATAGCGGAAAAAAGCAGCCTTGCAGCGCTGTGGGGTTTGTGCTGTGTTTGTGTCCCTGCCATGCCTGCCAGAAATCCAAACCCATACAGGAGGTTTAATATCCCCGTTTAATCTGATCTGGTCACATCAGCATGTGCTGTAAAACCGCACACACATCCCGGAGCAGCTCGCTGCCCTTCTCTTCCTTCTTCCTTACAGCCCTGCACTTTGGGGAATCACTGCATTTTATCTACAGCTTCTCACCATCCATTCTGAGTTAATGTGTGTCTGCTATTTTGAATTATTAGCACATACAGGATTCAGAAATGTAAACGGCTTTTTCAATGGAATATCGTGTTATGGCAGTGCAAAACAAACCCAAGCACCAAAAATAAGACAGAGACATCAGTCCTTTGAGAAGCAGAAAATTTCCTGTGTAATAGTTTATTTTTTCAAAGGAAACTGCGCTCAGTATGTGTACCCTGTCCAAACTGTAACTTCAAATTCCCTACCTCAAACCATTCAATCCTGAGAGTGACTGAAAACAAGAAANATATTTTTTTTTTTTTTTTTTTTTTTTTTTTTTTTTTTTTTTTTTTTTTTTTTTTTTTGTGAAGAACGTGTAAAACAGTACAGATAAAAGTTGGGATGTGTTCTGTAGCATCCTAGGACAGCAGTGGCTCCTGATGTGCCTGTGCCTTGTCCAGAGTGGGCAGAGCACACCTCCCTGAGCAATAATAGGAGTAGCTGTGCTGATGCTCTGTCATCCTGCCTTACTCGCTGCTCAGAATATCAATTCAGCCAGTTAAACCAAAAGTCTGCACTGCACCAAAATGGAAGCTATTTAAAAAAAAAAAAAAAATGCTAGGATCAATGATCAGGAGTTTTATCTATGCTGATCAATTTTTTCTTAATGAGGTAAAATGTAAATCAGGAGTGGGATCAATGCAGAATTTTCTCATGTGAGACTGCCTTTATCATTAGGAAGCTACAGGCAATTACATGCATGCCAGGACACCAGATGCAGTGACTTTGGGTTATATTAAGCAGAGACGTGTCCCCTTTTCAGAACAAGTTTTCAGTACAAACTGCAGCTGTAAGGAGTTTGCAGTGCAGCTCCAACTGAATCCCAGCATTGAACAAAGCAGAGCTCAAGTTAAATCTCTTGTGCTGAGGTCCCAGACCCATAAATGTTGGTGACCTCTACTGCTCTTTCAGAAAAGCAGGAACACACTGAGACATCTGCAATTATCTGGCTGCTGACATTCATTTTTTGGTAGAAATTTTAAAGATAATTTGAAAAGCAATAGAAGGTTGATTGACACAGTACCAAAATACATTAAAGAAGGCTTTTTTCTTACACTGTCTTTCCTGAAAGAAGAGAGGAATAGCTTAAAGAAATTCAACACAGCATAAAAAACTTGTTCCGCACATTTGGCTGTTGCCAGTTTGAGAAGTGCTGCTCTCAAAGACCTTCTGTCATACTTCAGAAACTTCAGGCCAGGGACAGAACCATAAGGCCTACATCAGAAAAAACTCTAATTCTTATTTTTAATTAACAGAATAGGCAAGGAAATAAGAGGAGGAGCAAAATAACAAAAAAAAAAAAGTTCAAAAGTGAAAGAAAACTTTAGTTTGAACATTTCATTATATGCCAAATCCAACCAACTTCACACATGAATACTCCCAGTGCTCACTCAAGGCCTCCAAAGCACATGGGGAGATGGACAACCCAGGAAGCTTTTTGGAAGTTTGTTTGGAGCCTGCTCACAGGGTTGTGCTGGTTCTACCTCCACCACAACGCTCCCATCCTGCAGCCAAGGCCAGGCATTAAGGCTGAGCTCAGTCCCAGAGGATGCACGTTCCAGAGTGGGAGCTGAGCTCCCAAGCCTTGGATTCCTGCACCACTCCGGAGCCTGCCCTGGGCACCAAGGAGCTCAGAATGAAGAGGCAACCTTGTGTTTGTCCTCATTTACAGCTCCCAAGTGCAAACTCTTCAGAAATGCCCCAAACCCGAGCCCCAGCACTGCTGAGGCAGGGCCAGGAGCTCTCTGGTTCCAGGTCGATACCTGCTCATTGCCCTCAAAGTTACAGGGCCACAATGCCAGGGAACACCCGCTACCCACAGCTCGTACCCTACAACCACAGTTAAAACAGCAATTCCACCCTCAGAAACGGGGCAGCCAGTAAACAGCACTGTAGGAACACTCTGAGCTCAGAACTTAAAGGGTTGGGGGGGTTATTATTATTAATTTTTGAACACAACTGGGAAAATAGTAACATTTTCCAACGCGGCTTCCAGCACGTGCAGCTCAAAATGGCAGCAACGTTGGCTGGTGCTTTTTGGAGATATTTCATCATCAAATTTAATAGCAAAGCCCTGCAAAGCAAGACACCATCTGAAATGAGGGTTTGTCAGCACATCTTCATGCCTATTAAAGCATCCAGCAGCACGTTATTTAGCTCTGACAGAAAAACAATTTAACACCTTAACTTGGGGGCAAGGAGCGGAAATGGAGCAGAAAAATGGAATGGAAAATAGGAAGATGCTCTTTGGGACTAAGTTTAAAAAACATGAAAATGCTTACGGGATGTAGAAGGAATGAGACTTTAGCTGTTGAGCTTGAACTGTAACTTGAAAAAATTGTTTCCCCAGTAAAAATTCAACTGGCAATTTATATTTGGAAGCAAAAGAGCCTACCTAGTTTCTTTGGAAAAAAATTTAATTCTATATGTGCTGGTGATAGACATCATGAGCACATTTCAAGGACTTTATGAGATAATTAATGACAGGAAACACAGGAACATAATTTTAATTCCTCTTTCAGGATCTTGGGGACCAAGACCTCCTTTCCAGTGAGGTTGTCCAATCAGAGGAATGGCACTGGAAAGCACTCACAGATTTTTAATATTTTCCTAATCACAACCCAGATACTTAAACTAGAACAGCAGACTGGCAGCCTCTCATATTTTTAAACCTCATTTGCTACGTTTTTAAAAACAAGAATTGAATCTGTTCTCAGATTCAGTGTCTCTTCAGTTTGGGAACGGAGTGCAGCAATATTTCTGCACAAAAAGGAAAGAGCTCGCGCTCCCAAACTGCACAAACATTGTTATCCTGGGAATCAACACGACCTAATAAAAGGAGTGGAGAAGGGGGACCTCGGAACACTCACATTCAAGGACTTGCCCTGCTGTTCCTTGCCTGGGAGATGTTAGTAGGTCGCTCGATCCCACTGTGCTTCAATTTCCCTAACTCTGAAACCAGACTATTCCCGAGTTTAAATTACAGCGCTTCGGAGCTGCTTGCTTGGTTAACCCTTGCCTGCCCTTGGGGGAAGGTGTTGGACACACCCGGCCGTGCTGGGGGAAGTTCTGGAGCTGATCCAGGCACGGGGCTTGGGTTGGGTGAGCCCCAGAGCTCCCGTCCAAGCCCAACCATTGGCTGTGTGATTTAAACCAGGGAAGCTCATGGTTGCCTTGAACTCTTTATTTTACCTGCCACATTTATTTTCCTGAACAAATTACCGCTTGCTCCGACTGATAAATTATTGCAGCTCCAATTGGCTCACTCCCTTGACCAGCATCCCAACTTTCTCAGTACCTGAAAGGAAAACTACCAGCCAGACAGCACTGCAGTTCTCCCCTCTCCTTCAGTCTCCACCGTCTGATATCTACAAATATCCCAGTTTTTCTTCTTTCACCATCTAAAAGCCGTGCCCACAAGGAGCAGATGCGTGCAAGGCTGGGCTGCCATTGCTGTCCCTGTCCCTGCCACAGCTTTAGTGCTCAGAAAACAAAACCAGGCTCCCAGGATCACCCAAGCAGGAAGAAAGGGCATTAGGCTTTCCAACAGCAACGAAAAAAAACCTGAGGAAGAAGCATTAATTAGCCTGAGCTTCCCAGTAAAGCCTAAGCAAACCTGGCTCACTGCCACAGCCCAAGCACAGCAATGACAGAGAAGCATCTGAGCAGCCTCCTCCAAAGGGATCTGCCCTGGCCAGAGTGAGGATCTGCAACATCTGATCCAGCTAAACCTGAATCCACCGCTGAAATCCGCTTCTCAACAGCCTAAGACAGGCCTAAGAATGCAAAACCCGTGTTATACCAGCATTCCACCCTCTTTTTAGCTTATGGACAGAATCTGCCATCTCACATGCAGATGAGAGGAAATATCTATTGACACTCAGAACAAATCATAACCAAGAGAGTGGCCTGGCAAGAGCTTTGAAGAGCAACCTTGTGAGGGGGCCACAAGGTCTAGGAAGAGTGCATGGCAGTAAAGGAATTCCCCTTTTGTTCCATGGGCATTTAAACCCCATAAATCCTCAAAACAGGGCTTGTGCCAACTTCCTTCCAGCATTAATCTGCTTACTTAACATAAAACAGTGATCCTGGGAGAGGGACTCGAGTCATTTGTGGTTTCCACAGTAGGAATTCCCTTCCCTGTGTTCTGGAAGGGAACGTTACTCTTCCCCTGCAGTCTCATCACTGGTCCTGAGGCAGATTAGAAATTTAGCCCAAATTCATTTAAACACAAATTATAGCATTATACAAATAAAAGGGGTCACATCGGCTCATATCAAACTACAGTTTTCAGACAACCTGGCTTTGAAGGATTTTTGAAAAAAAGGATGAAAATTTGTCCAAGTAGACAGATGACATGCACTCATCCCTCTATTGCACCAGAACTATTCTCCCAGAAAAAAACAACATGGAATCAGAATTTTGGTTCAGTACCTTCTTCTGATATCACTGATGCTAAATACTACCTCTAAAGGTTATTTTTCCTTCTTATTTGCTAAACTTCTGCACAGGAAACCACTTATCTTCCATTTGAAAAGAATATTCCGAGCAGGGTGCGTTGGAAGGAGCATCCTTTGCCATGGAATTGTGTATGACTTGACACAGATATGAACCTCATTCACCCCCTTTACACAGCCGGGTCACACCACGACCTTGGATTGCACCTTAAAAAAGAAACCCAGCATTATTCTATTTAAACTGCTCAACTGTTCCAGTCATACTTCAGATTAGACCGTAAGAAATAATAGCAGAGAATTAAATTACAAATATGGACTGTTACTAATATTATCAAGGAAATGCATGCTTCTTTGAGAACTTAAATCTTTCATTCTTCAGTATATGGACTTTTCCTACATACCTTGGTCTCCTGACTGTAACTCTCATGAGGCTGACACAGTAGCTCCCATTGCAGCCTTTTTGTCAAACGGCTCCGAATTGAAGCCTGGATCAGCCTTATTTATTACTCTAATAAAGGCAAATTATTAACATAAAGGGAAACAACAGTGGGACAAGGGTCAATCACTCTCAACAATTCAAAAGGGAGAACAGAATTTTAACAAACTATGAAAAAAGGACTTTTGATAGCCCAGCAAACCATCCGATACATATTTCCGAGTAATTAATCACCTGCAGCGATTACCTCCTGTTGAGGAGAGGGTTTTCCCAATATAATGAGATAAAAGCCTATGTTTAGCTTAGTGGGCAAAGCAATCTGACCTGTTAAGCTTTGTTAAGCCGTGGGTATCTGTGACCTGCTGATCATCCTGCCCGGGGAACGTGCGCGCACGGGAGGCTCCCAGGGCAGCCTGGAGCCCCCATCCCGGGAATCTGGGGCCAGCCCGGAGCCACCTCCTCGGGAAAGTGTCCCCACAGCCCAGCCCCAGGGGCTCCTCACTGCAGGGCCACAGAGCCACGCAGCTCTTGGTGCTCCTCCACGTGCGAGGAGAAAGCGGAGCTCGCCTGGCGCACAAATCATGAGAGCCTCGGGTGTTCTTCCCCGTGCCACCACCTCCAGCTTGGCAAAACCGGTGCCTTTGTGCTGCTGATGGCACCTGGGGCTGGCACTGCCACTCCGCTCACTGTGGGAACTCAGGCTGGTCCCAGAGCCCTGGGAGGGCTCACTGGTGTTGGCTGGAACGCACTGGTCCAGCCCAAAACGTTTCACACCGGTCCCGTCCTTCCCTGGACTTGACAGAATGGCTCCACTTCAGCCAAAACAAACAAAAAATGGGTGAACTTCAATAAACTGGTCCTTTCAGTCCCACTGGAACATCTGCCAATAACTCTCACAAAAGCCATTCCAAGGGTTCATGCAACCATAGAGTCAAACCTGATCTGAAATTATCACAACGGCTGTTCATGGCTTTTAGATATAAATATCCTATAAGAACTCAGAATTTGTATTCACAATTGTACCTAGATTTGAAATGTGTTTAAATTCTTCAGCAAAGAATGAGCTTTACAATAAGAAATCTTTGAGAATTATTGCTGCAGAAAATTTACTTATATATAGAACATACAATTTGCACAGAAATACTTATTCACACTATTAAATATTAAACTAAATACAAGACACAAGTGTTATTGGATTAAATAGACTCAGTATAGGAAATAAAAATACACTCTAAATGGAAATTAGTTGCGTGTCAGGCTTGGCTTCCAGACTGAGCCACGTCCTGAAGATCCATGAGCTGTTCCTCAACCCCAACTTCAATACTATGAAACAATAGTTATGAAAATTTTGCCAAAATATCAGAACTTTTTGAAGCAACTGAGCTTAGGGCTTGCCAAAACATTATTGGAGAGTAAAAGAGTCTGTCTGGTTCAGAAGAGTGAACATGTGAACAAAAATGTTATTGGAGAAAAAAACACCCCCAATATCTAGTCTAGAATAATCTCACATCCAAACAAAATGGACACACTTTCCAGCATTTCCCTAAGCTAAATAATCCTTCAAACTGTCCATTATTTTAAAATTATCCTTCACCAACAGCATTGATGGCAGATTCCTCACTAAGAGGAAAGGTTCTGTTCCTTCGGGAAGAGTTAAAAAATAAAACAAAAACAACTCATTGTGTTTGGTTAGAAATGGGTCAAGAAAGGATTTAGGGGCAAACAAGGCACGGTAGTACCTGCCCTATCCCCCAAGGACACCATAAAGGAGCCAGGAAATACAAGAACCAAAAGATCAAGCAGGAGGAACCCAAACCAGTCATTACCTCATAGAATCACGGAATATCCTGCGTTGGAAGGGGCCCACCAGGAGCACTGAGCCCAACTCCTGGCCGTGGTTGGGTCACAGCCAGGTTTAACCTACCAGAGAGCACAGCCTGGGAGGTTGGAATGATCTACTGATTAAATTCGGAATGATTTACTGACTGCATTTTCACCTCCCTTCCTTCAGAGCCAGAATTGTTCTTCTCTACCCCAGCAACGATTTGTTGCAGGCACTGAGAACAGGACGCGGCATTTTGCAGGGGAAATAAAAGCCTGATGATTTGTTTCACGGTGGGTCATTTGTCAGCTCACATCCAAACCCAGCCAAATTCCCCTCCACAGGGCCACAGGGACCACCGGGAAGTGCTCCAGGACCAGCAGGCAAATTCCAGAGCCCAGGAATTTGGGCTCACCCAGAACTTGTCCGTCTGGACAACCAACATCACCATCCCCCTTTTCCAGGGCTGACTCACAGACGTGATCTCTTAGCAAGGTTTTTACTCCAAATAAATCTGTTGGATGTCTTAATGTCCAGTAATAAACCAGCAGATCATGGTGATAAAATCCCAACAGCCTCCACGTGTCTGAGGCTGGCAGAAGCCACCCCTCCTCCTTGGGCCCTGGTGTGTGCCCTCACCTGAGCAACCACATCCACCCTGATCTCCAGAAACAGAAATAATGGATGAAAATAACTGAAAAAAAAAATGTAATTTACAAGGAAATAAATACAAAAGCCTCGCTGGAGAGTTGCGAAAATAAATCTGCAAAGTTTGCTTAAATCACTCCAAAAAAGAGAAGATAAGAGGGAGAGTTTGAAGCACTTGTAAACCAGTAAAAGCCAGAAGAGCATCACTCTTTTCTCCTCTTTAAAGTGTTACAAGGTGGTTTATGCATGGGCTGATAATTTAAGGCCATTAAGAATTCATCTGCCATTTCAGCTTAATTTTGAAAGTGTCCAGCACCATCTGATAAGCACAAATTCTACTTTAATCCACATTTCTTCTTAGGAATTCCCACATTTGGAAGGATTCTTTAACTTCTTTATACAAATAGCCTTTATTTCTTTAACCCAGCACTGTCCTACAAAGATCAACTTCATACCTCTGTAACATATCTTGGAGTTTTGTTCTCTAAGTCAGACATTCCAGTCTGTAAAAATATCCAGCTTTTATTTCCAAAAGCCCAAGGAAAAGGAGATAATCAGTAATGCATATATTTATGTGCATATGTAATACATACAGGGAAATTCCTAACCTTGAAGGGAATTGTGTAGTAAGACCCATATTTCTTGAACACTGATGTCAGTGCTCAAAGATGTTACTTGACCTTGAGGATAAAAATAAATTGTGCAGTCCTGCATCGTGTCCTCGGCTTAGTTCACTAAAGACATCTCAATGTTCTGTGCTTACATACCATAAAACACTTAAACACAGATATTCTATATTAATTATATTTAATACTCCTAACTTCAATTTGTGGAGAGGAAAATTGGGTTTCCCAGGAGCTGCTGCAGCTTCCAAACCTCCTCTAATTCACAAGCACCAGAGATGCTCACAGCATTATATTTAGATAAAGTAGTGATGAGAACCCTCAGCACATTATTCGTAAAATTAAATCCCACTGAGGTTTTTTCTCCTCTTGCCATTTCATTAATTCTAGCTCAGGAGCAACAGTGGAAGATCATAACATGTGTAAGAGATAAAATAATAAAATATATTTCATTCTACATATTCTACTTCTAAAATAATGGAATTTTTGCTAACTTCTGTGGCTGGGGGAGAAGACTCCTAGAGAACTTTCCCCAAACCACTGAGATGATGTCCGCTAGCACTGATTTTCAAGTAATTAATTCTCTAAAGAAACATCTGAATGCCAAGCTCAAGTATCCTTCAAAAAGGCAATTATTTCTCAAGGAAACATTTCAGAGAAGCTGCCAGCCTTTGATTCCCTGTTTTACAGAAAACCCGGGGTGCCCCTTAAGCAATGCTCCCCCTGGGTGCCCTCAGCACTGGCAGCACCCCAGGTGCCACCTGAAGTGTCCCCTCTTGGTGCTGCCTTGGGGACACCAGGGAGCCACCCTGGGAGCCCCAAACGTGCCCGAGCTGCCCGGGATGTTCCTCTCCAGGCACCTGCTCCCACTCAGGGCACTCAGCAGGACAAGGCACAGCACCCTCAGTTCCCAAAGGCAATTTCACTGGCTGGAGAGAAAACAGAGTGTGCACTCCCAGGCTTGGCTGGGAAAAATCCACAGGGACTGGCCAGGGTGCTGGACACAGCCACAGCCCAGCTTTTCATGAATAGAGGCACTGAGCCCTCCAGCTGTCCAGAGAAATTGGGCCCTAGAGAAAAAGGTATCCCTCGCTGTCAGAAAGAGCCTTTGATAGCCAAACAAGTCCTGCTCATGCACAAAACCCCAGAACACCCAGCCCACACCACATCTCCAGCCAACCCCTCACTAATGCCACCTGAAGCTGTGCCACTGACACCAGCAAAGCCCTTCCCAGAGTCCACAAGAGTTTCCAGAGGGAACAGACCCAAGAATGATCATTTGTCACCAGGGGAAGTAAAAAGAACCATTTCTGGAGTCTATCCTCTAAAATAGTTGGGAAAGCATCTTTGGGATGCCTCTTCTTCCTCCCTGCAGGATTACAAAAAAATTCTGACCCTTCTGAAAACTTTTTCATCATTTGCTTTCTCCCAGTCCAAACTAAAAATAAGTTAAATTTAATTACATAGAAATTAAGTCTATCACATTATTAAGAACAGAAGAAGTTAATTTCTTTTAGAGGATATAATTTCAATGGGTGTAAAAGGAGGTACTTCTAAAACAGGAAAGAAACTCAGTCAATGCCCTGGAAGGAAGGCTGGCCATGGTTTATGAAGGACCACCTAAAATCCTTCAATATGGTATTTAAGGAACCCGCTGGAAAAGCATCAATTACACACATCAGAGATATAACAGCAATAAAGAGTCTACACCAGGATATTTAATTTATACAAGTTTTGGATCCTGTGTTTCCTGGAAGGCAAAAATAATAATAAATGCTGAAATCACTGTCTGTAAAGAACAAGATTACCTCACTTGTAAGAAAATCTGGCTGCTTTTCTCCTGGTTTATGAGAAAACCTAAACACATGGTTTATTTGGGCAACATGAATAGGGAAAGTGATTGCACTGGTGTTCCACCAGTGAAAGACTCTGGGTGTGTTTGCAGAATCAGCATGGGAGCAGCAAGACAGGGATTTCAGTCTCTAGGAAGGGAATGTTTAACCAGTACGAGGCCATGAACATTATTCAGGCACATTTTTCTATCCCTACAGAACCTATCCAAGTAATTATTTTTAAACACCATTAGTGACTTGTGTATCCAGCAAGAGGAACTAAATAATTTGCTGTTGGACACAGCAAAATCAGTATCCAGTTAAGTTTAAATCATGCAGTTTTACAAAGATTTAGTGATAACCTTAAAGAGCCCTGGAATTTTATTTTTTTACGAGCTTGAGACCTCGCAATTGAAAGTGAACTTAGAAATTTAATTTTCAAACCAATAGTCCATCTTTTATAAATATGGCACCTAATGAAATCAGGTATCAATTTTAGTTGATCCTGAGCACATCGTGTGATATTGAGCACTTCTCTGGAGATAATGGAACAGGGAGCTTCAGATCCTTTATCCCTCCCTCTCTCCCCCCATACTTCAGCTGTAAATAACCATTCCCACTTTTATAGGCTCCAATACGATCCCTGTGGAGATCTCTCTCAGATCTCCTACACACGCCTTACATAAAATGTTGCCTCTCCATCACCACACAATCAGCTCAAGCTCCACAAGACTCCCGAGATGTATATTTAGCTGTAAAAGAATGAGAGTTAGCACAGCTTATGTTCGGTTATATCATCCTGGAAAATCCTGGAGTGAGGAGCTGAGCAATCAGTCTGTGCTGAGCTCCATGCTGCCCCAATTCTGGGATCAGCACTCCAGCCAGACACTAAAAGCCAAGTTTGAGAGCTCTGCAGGCTTCTCCTCACCTCTGCACTGTCCCCTCTGGTGGCAGCTGCCTGGCACCAAGGTCTGTGGCACCTTCAATTCCCAGCCCAGCTCCCCCCCTCCTACTGACCCTGCCTTCAGGAGACTTTCTGGGAGTAAAGTGCTTCCTCTCCATCCAGCTGAACGATTCACTGAGGCTCTTCTGAGCTCTGAACTTGCAGAACAACTGGGAATTCTTCCAGGAGGAGGGGTTTGCTCTGCCCAGCAGCTGGGGTGGGGGGAGAGGGGCTGCTGGTCCAGCAGCTTCTGCAAGTGTCCCCTCTCGGGTACCACAGACACTCAGCCACAGCCACAGACACCCCGTGATGACAAAAGAGATTTCAAACGCAGGGTGACCATGCTGCAACAGGATTAGCTCAGGGCTAGGAAGATCTAGGCTTAATTTCAACATCCATCTCAAATTGTCCTCGTAACCTTGATCAAGTGATTTAATTTCACCATGTCCGCTTGCTAAATATATCCACGATAGATCATCTCCCAAACGTCCAGCGAGGACAAACAGAAGATTGCTAAATGCTCAGATAAACTCTCAGGATTGTAGGCCTTCCATACTCAGACACAATCTACCGGGTAAATACAAAATAAATATTAAGTAGCCAAATCACTGGGGAATTCACTGCACTCTATTACACTGCAGCAAAAATTCAGAGGAGTAAATTCAATGTTCCATGTTTTACTGAATGTAACACAGAGATGAGGAGGAGTACAGACTTTTTCCAGTGAGTTCTTAAAAATATTGAATACTTTCTCTAGTTTTCATGGATTAGAAAAACCTCGAAACTGTTCAGTTTCTCTTTTCTCTCAATTTTTAACCTACATACATTCTGATCAAATCTCAGAACATCAACTCTGAGGTCTGAAGGAATCCCAGCCCCAGCTCTTCTGCCTGATCTCAGGAAGCAGCTCCTCTTTTTCTGGCTAACCTTCCACATCCCATATTCTTTGCTCCTTGTGTTAAAATTACCCCCATTAATTTAATTGCATTTCCAGATCTCAGATATAAAACTCAATTCCTGCTTCCTCAACTTTCAACTGGGTTGTCTTATCAAAACCCCAAACCAAACAACCAGAACCTGACACTCTTCAGAACACACACACCCTTTCTGTGTGACATGGATGTACAACTTCTGTATGCATTGAACAACAACTGGAGCAGCTCCTCAAAGCCCCACATACAGAATGATTTAGGTCGGAAAAGACCTTTAAGAGCAGTGCTGTACACTGCTTTTACAGCATTCAAGCTTTAAGAGCTGGAATGCTTTAAAACCCTCCAGTATTAGGGGGTTTTTGCTGATAGTGGCTGTTTCTGTCTTCTATGAGCTCCTAGTAACAAGCACTACCTGAGGAGTTCCTTTTATCCATCTGCCCAACACTTAAATCTGACAAACAGCACTAATGCTGGCAGCCCTGCTTTCCACAGGGAAGGACTTGCAAACTTTGCTCACACACAGACCCTGGCAGAGGGACACTCCCTGTGCATCTCCAGAACCGGTTCCTGTTTGCTCCACAAGCCCCAAATCCCAGGGCAGTGCCTGCATCTCTGCCCAAGGCCTCGCTGGCCTGTCTGGAGGAGCTGCCCCTGACCCAGAACTGGTGGTCCCACAAGGTGCAGCAGGATAATGGGGGGAACAGAGGGATCCTGCTGCAGGGACAGCACCAAAGCAGGCCAAGCCACCAGGCACAGGCACAGCCCGCAAGAGGCACCAGCCTAGCCATGTTAGCAGTGCCACAGCTGGAGAACCTCAGCTCCAAAAACATGAACTCCTCCAGAAAACATAAGTGGGACAGACCTATTAAACATTCTGACATGGAAATTCCACGGAAAAGGCTGAAATGCCGTTGCCCAGACTGCTGGTGTCACTGCATTTCTCCACAGAATTTGAATTTGCAGTCTAAGGAACCCAGCCTTTTCTTTATTAGGATGAATTATCCAAACATCTCACAGTCCTGGCCGTAGGAGCCTGCTTAAAGCAGGAATGGACACAACTGGACCTGGCACTGAGTGCCGTGGGCTGGCTGACAAGGCAGTGTCCAGAGTTTGGGCTCCATGATCTTGGAGGTCTTTTCCAACCTTAGTGATCCTGTGATTCTAAACAGGAAGCAAAAACAACGTAAAAGCTTTCAGAACCATTTCAGAGCAGATTTCAGCAGGTCCAGACTGAGTGCTCCACTAGCGTGGCTGGGAATCTAAAAAAAATTAAGAGATGGGAGAGAAAATGCTCCTTGTCCTCCTGCTCCCCGCATTTTCCAATGTGGCAGCACGTCCTATTCCCCAAAAACTCATTCTGTTGTCTCTCTTAAACACAGTTGAAATCAAAGAACGCTGCTATTCTTCCTGTTCTACAGAAGCAGGCATTCCTGGTACAAGTGTGTTTTGCTTGGGGTGTTTTTATTCACTTTTTTCCATTGTGATCCATTCTTTCTCATTCTGGGTATCCCCACTGCAGGCACAGGTAGTGCCCAAGGGAACGGGATATCCACTGTGGAAAAAAGTAAACTCGTTTTTTCCTTCTTTTTTTGTTTTAAGCTTCTTAATCTGCACTTGTCTGGTTTTTTCAGTCCTGCCTGATAAAAGACACCCAATTTCTGCCCTTATAAGAGAGGCAGGAGTGGGTCTCGCCAGGTGGCTGGCAAATAACTGATAAGGGCCCAATCAGCCAAACCTTCTCACAGGTGTCAGTGTATTACAGAAGCCACAAAGAAAAACAGACCCAAAAAATCGTTTTGTGATTCAAAGTCCCCTTCGATTAGGATTTGGGTTTATTGTTACTTTGACCACAATTTTGCTTCCCTTCCCTATTCCAGAGGGAGCAAGTATCTGGATTTTCTTGCCTGCCTGGCTTACAGCACCCGTTTCCCTAATGAAGCAGCCCGGGTGTGCAGAGAGGGTTTGGAAGGCTTCAAGCCCTGCTCTGCTCATACCTCTCGTGCAGAAGCTCCTGACGTCAGGTGAAATTAGGTCAGCACAAAAGCGCTGCTGAGGAGGAATCGCATCCTGGATCTCGTTTCTCTCCTTGAAACAGCAACCAAATCAGGGCATTATTTTCCATCTCCCATCCTGGATGGCTGCGGTAATTTGGATTTTCTTCTCCTTAGCTGAGCAAGCGTGAGGGAGGAGGAGGAGGAGGAGGAGGAAAAGGTACTAATCTCTTTAGAAAGCATCACTTGACACCCAGTGTGTAGGTGATAATGAGCACTTCTAGGGAGCTGACATAACACCGAGCATTTCCAGGAGGGAAACTTTGCTGCGAGAGGAGCCAAGGTCCGCTGAAGAGATTAATTCATGATTTCTCTTCTCTCACACCGTAAAAAAAGCCCCAATACGATTAATTCTAAACCCATTCTACAGTTGTCCAAACATCCACAACGAGAAATGACAGCGGTATCTCAGCCCACTCGGGTGCCTGGAAAAGAAGCTACAGTTCACCTTAATTAATTCTCCAGCAAGCATGAAAATGTCACCTATTAGATTAAAACCGGAAGGAAAGAATGCACATTTTTCCATGTAGAAAGGAAAAAAAAAAAAAACCAACTCAATTAAGTGTGGCAAGTAGCAAATAAACAGGAAGCAAATCTAAAATGAATCACGAGATGAACATTCCCCAGCTCCCCGCACATCTCTCTCCAACGTAATTAAGCTAAAACTGTCCTTACAGAGGGAAAGAAAGACGCAATAGCTTTATTTACATATAAACAATTATTCAGCTGTAAACAGAACTCACACACACAGGAGTTAATGGAGAAATCATCAACACAGCTATCGACTACACTTAGATCTCCTCTTCAGGTGCCAGGTCGCAATTACAGTCTCCTTCACCTCGGGAATTCTTAAATATCCCCCTCTTTATCTGGACTAACCTGTGCCACTCCTATTTCAAATACGCTAAAGACTGTCTCAGGTTGGAATTGGGGATTTTAGCCTCTCTCGAAGCATATTTGCACAAAGTGTGTCTGAGCCATAGTACAAAACTAAAAATTAACCAGGCACATGTAACTTTATAGAGCCTACCATAAAATGCCACCAAAAGCACGGAGATACTGCCTGAACCATGGCCTCTTTGGAAATCCACAAATGTTTGCTGGAGAATTGGACATGTCTCGCCACAGCAAATCTCGGTTTACCACTAAAAACCCCAGTGCAACACTTGTTTTGAGGCAAAATTTCCCCCTACTCCTGCATATTTTCCTGTCCAAATAGTGCTTTTGCCCAAGACACTGGCCTCCATTCCCTACTCCCAACTTGAACATCTAAGTTTTGATTGCACAATTGTGTTATTTGGCACATGAAGAATGAGGTTAAGTGGTAAATTATTACCTTATCTTTGCAAGATGAATTAGGCCTAGACACAAAGGTGCCGAAGGTAATTATCACATTAGATGAGACCCGGCCAGAATCTCAAAGTTAACCTCTGCACAGCTCTGCCGTGTGAGCTGCGGCTTTGCCCCTGCTCTGAAGTCTCTGTACACCCAGATTTCTCACTCAGAGGTGACAAATCAACCTGGTGACCCAAATTAATGGCTCAGGGAGAGCCACTCTGCTCCCTTACCCAAGAACAATCTCACGATAGAAAAACTGTTAATTTTTGTTTCGTTCAATCTTCCTGCTTGGATACAGATTCTACAGGTTTCTTCCAACACTCTTCAACAATGAGAACCATGCAATATTTCAGTTTGGAAGTTAAGCATCTCTTAGAGCCAGAGAGGAGCACACCCAAGCAGATCCAGGAGCTGCCTCCTGCCAGAGCTGTGCCACATCCTCCTCCTCAGAGCAGCTGCTCCCTGCTCTCCATCTGGGACCTCTGGAGCTTGTGGGACTCCACGTGTGGGACCTCTTGGAGCACCTCAGAGACATCCCTTTGAGAGACCTGGATTTACAGAGATTTCATTTCTGTCTTCCTGAAGCTCTGCTTTTGACTGTTTCTGCTTTTCTTTTCCCTTCCCCACCCAGCTCACTGCAGGGTTAAACGCAGGAAAGAAATACTCAGTGAGAAGGGAATGGGATTCTTTCTCTGCTTTTGTCAACAAATATTCCTTCATGGATCTTAATTTCAACTACTGCTCCATTGGGCATTATCCCTGCCCAAGCAAGCATGCTATGAGTCCATCAGCTCCAGGAATAAGAAAATTCCAGCTGGAAGCCAACTGGTGCAACAGCTCAAATGCAAATTTAAGTTCACAAAGACACACAAGTTTGGATTTTGCTTTTTGCAATAACAACTCCCCTTAAGAAAAAAAACAAGATGAGGGAAATTATGAAGAACTGAAGCTTTTCCTTTTAATGCAAATGTAGCTGAAAGTGCATTAACCACAGAACATTCACTGGGTATTAATTCCAATGCTAAAATTATGTGTGATCCTATGGAATGCCTGCTGTCCCTGGGAAGGATGCAGCACAACTGCTACGTTAAGGAGTTCTTTTAACAGAACCAACCACACATCCTAGATTTTAAAGAATGAAACTCTTCTCCAAGTGCTTTTCTTTCAATTTCAGGGCTTTAGGTGTTGGATAGGCTGTTCCCACCCTGGGCTCTTTGAAACCTCAGCAGGACTTGGGTCAGCTCAAAGGCGAGGGCAGGAGCCAGATCAAGGCAGGACTGGGCCCATGGAGGTGAAACCAAGAGGCCAAACTCCAGTTCTCCTTCAGCTGAAGCTGTGATGGAGCAGCCACCCATCTCATCCCCACCAAACCTCACCAAGGTCAGTCACTCCCTTCCACCAGAAGGTAATTGTGCCCTGGATGATGATTCTTCACTGACCACAAAGTGTCTCTGAGTTCAAGCTGTTAAACTCAGCTGAAGTGTCCCAGTGGAGAACATCTATTTGTAGTGTGTATATTTTCTGGGAAAAATCAAACATAAATCAAACAAACTTCTACTCAGGAAACTCCATGGTGTGCACAAAAAGAGAATTTTCTGTATCCCTCAGAAGTCACAGCCTCCTTTTCTAACTTCTCACACCTTTTCAATAATATTTCCCACAACAGCAAATAGAATGTGCACTGGCATGGGCACAACTGCAAAGTTAATGTTTAATGAAGTTGTGCTCCCAGTCATTAATATTTCCTCTCAGCACCTTTTGTACCATGTATTTATAACAACCATGTGGATCAGTTTAAAACAAACAAACAATCAAAACCAATCAAAACTAGGTTGGCTGCAGACTCTAGAATGGCTTTCATCAGGGCTGTGAAAACGGTTAAAAATTTTCCCCAGATTTGGTTCTAAGAATCCCATGTTAAAACCACCACATTAATCAGTGACAGTGAAGCAGTTTCCCAAAAGCCATTTTGATTAAAATCAAAGCAGTTAAGCTGTCACAGAGATTTCGGGGATGAACCAGGAGGATTGGAGGTGTTGTGGCTACTTTTCCAAGAGCAGCTGCTGAAGGCACTCTCTCCCAAAGGTACCTGGAGAGCCCAAATCCACGGCCCTGAAATGAGGCTCCCTGCACTGGGCAGCTCCTCCTGACAGGTGACATCAACAGGTTGACATCTGAACCCCACAGACTCATTCATTGTGAGATTTGTGACACTTTGGGTGGATCCTGCAGCCAGGCACTGCAAGAATTCCATGGCTGCTGCTTCATTGTGTCACCCAACAGACTGGAGGCAAAGGATTTTCGGGTGACAGGAGGGGCTTAAGGGCAGAGAGCAGAGAGCAGAAAAAAAAAAGGATGAGTTTTTAAAGCTTCTCCCACCTTTGAGTTTGGGTCAGTCAAAGTTAAACTGCTTTAATGAATTAAATAATATTGTATTTTGTACACACACGTTCTAAAAGAGCAGACTGAGTAGCAGCCTGCACAAATTCCCAGGCGCTGGAATTAATCTGTCATCTTGCAAGGTCACTATCACCAGGGAGCAGCTCTGGCAAAATGATAGGTGAGGGAAAGGCAGAGTGAGTAACTAAATCAATGACTCAATATTGCTCTCTAGGAAATGATATTTTGGGTTAGAAGATACTCTGCTGTGAGATACCTCTTCAATAGGGAACAAGGTCAAGAATAATATTGCACTAACCAGGAGCAAACAAACACGGAGAGCTGGCATAGGAAATGGGAAAAAATTCACTAAAAATGTTTTTCCTACATCACTCACTAATTATTACTCATCATTAAACTACATAAATATTTCCTTATACCACATCCCTCTGAGTCTCAATCTTTTCCAATGTGCATCTTCCATTCTAAAAATATTTTCTGTTTTACCACTCAGCCATCAGCTGAACCCTTCCCTTAATCCTTTCCAGGTATAAAATTAAAATCAAAAAGGAAAAATGCAATTTCTACAAAGCCCTGGGAGCTCTTCTGAAATGTGCTGTGCTGACACGTGGATTTCCAAACCACATTAGGACATTTTTGACCTTTTGCACTTTTAAATCAGTTGCAGTAAAGATATCGGGCATTTTGCAATAGGAGCTCTCCCCAGAAGAGAGTTTGCGTAAAGAATTGCTTCTAGGAGAATTTCCTTCTGGTTCAGAATACGAGTGAAAGGACTACTTTGGAAAAAGGTAAAACTCACAGAAATTAAATTTTAGCCATCTATTAGAAGGAGCTGTTAAATCCTGGATGGCAGAATCACTCCAGATACATAAACGATATTATGGCCAATAATGTCTTGTCTATCAAAACTCACACAACCAGACAACTCCAGCGCCAAACAATTTACAGTCTAATGTACACCACCACCTTGTAAGTTCATTTAACAAACAATTAGAGGTAGGAAATTAGCAGAATAATCCCAGGGACTGTGCTTAAGACATGGAAAGAATCATTAAGGTCTCATGGCAGAGTTGTTTTTCTTCATTTTAAGTTGCTTTTGTTCCTTGTCCTCAATTTGATGGGGAATTAACAGGTGTAATGTTTAATGAAGTTCTATAAATACTGTGGATTGCACTGCCTTAGAACTCCATGGGACTGGCATTGTAAAATCACTGGCAAGACTTCCTCAGATTTATTAAACTTTATTAGGAGAAAATCTCTCTTTTACAGCAATCCAGGACTTATGTGGGGACCACTCATTTGCTGGTGGTAACGAAGCTGAGCACAAAGTTGCTCCTCACTGAGACCAGTTCCTGCTTTCCACAGCAAACCTTAATCCCTGCCCACTCCAAATTCTGAAGAGTCCCAACTTCCTTTCATCCAGGTAGAAATCACCACTCAGAACACAGGAGCACACCAAGAATGTGTCAGGGATTCTCACAGTGTGGAGAAGACAGAGTTATCCCTTTCTCTGAGCACATTTCCTCTTGGTTCACCTTTCAATATTTTGTCAGAACACAGATTTCCCACACCCAACATGTCCCAAATGGAAGGAGAGCTGTGCAAAGAACTGGAACATGAGAAGTACTAAAGGAAATACTTCTGACAGGATTTCTGCACACACTTGGAATCCCATCTGCTCACAAAACAAGTGAATATTCAGAGCTGACTGGTCAAACTGGGCAAGTGCAACATCACAGGAGTTTTGCCTGGGTTAAGTTACAGCTCCAGCCCATACACATAAAAAACCAAAACACTGCAGAGAGATGAAACAAAACCCTTAAACTGTATCATTCACCGCTTGCATGAAAAAGACTATTAAAATTGTATTTTTATACATGATTCTTTCCTGTATTGAGAAATATGGATTATTTCTCATTAATCAACAAGGAACCAACTCCAGTGTAACAGAAGTTTCATTACATTCACTGCTCATTCAAAGCTGCAATAAATTTTTTTCAATCAAATGCTGCATTTTGATTGTATGTGAGCAAAAGTGCATTTGCTTTCTGCACTTTGGAAATACTCATCATAAATATTGTCACAGTATTTCATTTGTTGTAATACTGAATTTTACACACTACAGAAGAGACTGGCAGCAACTTCAAGCCAGTGGTCACAGCAATAAAAATAACGTGACCATTACCCAACGCAAAAGTTTTGTTTGTTTGTTTTTAATCCCATTTTATAAAACATCTGACTTCTCTCTTTGGAAAGTGACCATCTCTGGTTATCTTTTAGAGCTCTCATGACAGACCTGTGCTCTCCCTTCCTTCTCCATCCTTCCCAAGCAGTGACAAACAACCCCAAGCCCCTTTTGGGAGCAGATCCTTCTTCTTCACTGCGTGAGAACAAAAGCAGAGCTTCTCTTCTGCCTTGCTGCAATTTTAGTTTTGCTGGAGTTGGTTTGGCTGATTTTGTCTTTGGGCACTGCAAACATCTGTGGCTTAAAGCCAAGTGTGACTCTGGATCCTGCCCACAGGATTTCCTCCATTTCCCACCATTCCCCATCCCTGGGATCCTGCCTTGTTTTTCCCCTGCTGTATTTTTGAAGCGTGTTCTTCCCAAAGAGATCCCAACGACAGTCTCCTGCTCGAGTGCTATGGATTTTCATTTAAATTGCTAGGTGGAGGAGGAATATAAACTCCCATTTTCCCATCCATTTCATGGGAAGCTGCATCCAGGATGATGTGAGTACCCCCAAAATAGCTGCTCAAAATGAATCATTCATACCAGTTTCCAACTCCTAACAGACAAGGACTGAACCGCCATCACAAGAACTTAAAATGTTGTATAATGAAAGAGTCTTCTGTGAGCACAACAGGCATTTTGTAAGCAAAGTAAAAAAAAAAAATCTAAATTACACTTTTTTTTTAATTTGTGGTGTGAAAATTATCTGTTTTACTCAAATTTGACCATGGAAGTAACAAAAGTCTGGCCACGTACAAAATTTATGGGGAAAAAACCCCACCACCACAATGGTCAAGGTTCCTCCAGCAAAATCAAAAGATTCAGATGAGCCTCCAGATGGGAAACGACTGAAGCTTTTCCCAAGTTTAAATCTTGCTGTACCTTGGGGCTGCTGCTGAACCCCAGCAGAGCATGTATGAACAGGCACACCAGCACCCCTGTGTATTCATC
The DNA here is from genome assembly GCA_013397175.1 of Platysteira castanea. Lineage (NCBI taxonomy): Eukaryota > Metazoa > Chordata > Aves > Passeriformes > Platysteira > Platysteira castanea. The sequence goes on along the minus strand of VYXC01008480.1, from coordinate 290,013 downwards.
CACACTCAGCTGCAAAGAAATCCAGTGCTTTAAAGCCCTTCTTTATATTCTCAGTATTCAAATTGTAATGTAAATGCAGATGATTTGGAGGGGTTTCTGTCTGTGCCATTTTTTCTTTGAGATTGCAATAAAATTCTTTTTTCAGCTTCTCCTTTTCTTTAATTTTAATTTTTACCCATCCATATCTTACCAAAATTATTCCAAACTCCATGAAGACCAGATAGAAAATGCTCTGATCCTTAATAATCTCATGTTTGAACTCTTGCAGTCTCCTGCTTTAGCCTTTGCAATCCCAATTTGCTATCCTTTAGTCTGAAGCCCTAAAACAGTTGGGCTGGGTCTGTAATTTGACTGCCTGGGGTTGGTTTCTTCCTTCCTCTTTTCCTTTCTTTCTTTCCATCAGAGGACCCTGCCATGGGCTGCTGAGCTGGAGCACCCACCCTTTGTTCTGACAGCACCTCCTTGGCTGCCCATTCTGAGTTTTCCAGCAATCACGACCTGCTCTGATCTGCTCACACAAAGCAACCCCACTACCCTGCAAAATCCACCAACCAACCTCTCTCCACAATCCCCTGAATCACCTCTCCAAAGGACCCACTCCTGCTGGTTACGAGCTCTGGTTCAGATCCCACTTCTGATCCACAAAGTCTCTCAGGAACAGGATATGGAAAAAGGAAATTTCCTTGTTAAATTTTACCATAAAGGAAGAACCTGCTGCTAGCTCTCCTGAGAAACCTGCACATTCCTAATTTTCAAGAATGCTACTTGATGGGATTTAGGAAAAATTAAAAAGAGCTTATCAGAGAATGAGGATTCAGCAGCTCCCAGAGTCTCACATGCTCCATGGCCATGTCACTCTCACAGGAATCAACTGAGGGGAGAAATGCCTGCACGCCAAAAAGAAAAGAGTTTGGTTGTGATGGGCACTGATTTCACTTCCATTTCTGTGCTGTTTCTCCAGCACCACTGACAGAGATATTCACAGGGGTGAACCACCTGCTCCAGCAGGACTGGGCATCCCAGGGACTTGTGGGATGATGGGAAAAGGAAGAATTCCTCAGCAGTGAGGTTTGGGAAAAAAATAAATAAATAAACCAACCAAACAACAACAGAAACCAACCCAAAACAAAACCCCAAAGCAAACAGCCAAACAAACCAAAATGCCACCAGCCAGAGCACCCAGAAGGTGACAGAAGGACCTGGGAGAAGTGGCACAGGGACACCCACTGAGGCCAACCTCACAGCTTTCCCAGCAGTGCCAGGGATCATTTCATGTCCAGCCCTCGAGGGCTCTCCTGCCTAACACAAGTTTCTAAAGACTAACCAGGACTCCTCTCCCTCCAAGCTGGAATTCATGTCCCAGGGGCTTGGCAAGGCTGGAAAGTGTAAAGATATAAACATCAATAAAGATGATAGAAGATGATTCTTCTCTTTTTCCCTCAGCATTCCCCCTGGGCAGTGCTTTCCCAGCAGGATCAGCTGGATCACTGCACCCCAGACAGCAGCAGCAGCTTCACCCACGACGCCGCTCCAGCCCCGCTGCAGAGCTGGCGCCAGCTGCTCCAGCAGAGCTCAGCACAAAGGAACAAAACCCTTCCTTCCCTCTCCTCCTACAGTGTTCAAGCCACACATCTGCAGTTCCCAAGTCCTCTTTTTGATGCTGGAAATTTACATTTGCCTTCAGATACACACATGCTCCTTTTGTCACGCCCTGACAAACCCGGTTTTTATCCTCATTCCAGAGGATGCTGATGGAGAGAAGAAATTACCTGCTACAGAGGAGGAGCTGGGCAGCTGCTCCTGCAATAAAAAGTTTGGGGTTTTTAATTTGAGGCCAGAAAAGCCCTCAAATGGACAAAAAGTAAATTTATGTTTGCATTTTTAAAGCCAGGATCTCATGTAATTTAAGCTCTCTTCTGCCTGGGTCTGGGCAGAAGGATTCACAGCACATCATTCCAGGAAGATTTAATAGTGAGTGGCAAACCTCTACTAAATGTTCTCATTTTCAAAGAGATCCCTAAAATTATAAGATTCTAAAACAGAGATGTAAAGTTGCTGCAAATAAGATTAAGAAAATGTTCACCAAATTCAGACTAAAAAGTTATGATCTCTGCTATATTCCAGCCCAGTTCAGGTAAATCACTGATCCCAGCCTCAGCATTTCCAGTGCTCATTCACTTTAGGGAAAGGGACGAAAAAACACGACCACAAACCCCAAATAAACCCTACAAAACCCCGCCTTCCACCACTTCTCTCACACTGGATTTAGCATCAGTTCAGGTCAGTGCTGGTACCAGAGCTGGCACTAAATGATCTGGGCCAATGTAAGCTAGAAGCAGCAATTTTCATATCTATCAGATAATCAAGTTTTGCAGGACAAGTGATGATGATATGTAAAAATTCCATAGCAGCTAATCAAAGACAAAACTTGAGGAAGCAGCAAAAAGCTCATAATGAAGAAATATATTCCACCACAGGTGGCAGGAAATTGTAGCTACTGATAAGAAGTGTTATGGGGCTCTGGCAAAGAAAGAAAATCAGCATAAGCATGAAGGCAAAGTAGTGATAGCACCAATAAAAAAAAGCCTCAGAGCACTCTCCAGAAATCTATCATGAGAATCAAGTGAGAAGTAATAAATTTGCATTTTCCGTAAGACTTTGCATTTAAACATATTCTTAAATACTTTGTGAGTTTCAGGAGCTGGCTGCAGACCATGCATCGCTTGAGCACATAAAAAGCAAAATATCACTTCACTGAGCACTGAAGCACCAACATCTGCAGGGAGAAATTATTGGGAAATCTAAAACAAGATTTAGGAACAAGTCACCCAATCCATCCGAATGGTGCAAACGGTGGAGGAGCCAAAGAATTCAAAACCTATGCCTTGGAATATGGCAGGGACAAGCAAGGGACAAAGACAGCAGGAGCCTGAATTCAGGGCCAAGCCTGAAGCTGGCCGAGGTGATGGAGGGAGGTCCCATCCTGGAGCAGTCACCAACTCCTCTCCAGCTGCCTTTGAAGGAATCTCCAGCTCTGGGAAAGCCACGCAGGAAGGGCAGTGGATTACAGAACCCTGCAAAGGCTGGGCAGCATCAAACACCCAGTCAGGACAGGTATTAACATCCCTGGCTTGGATGAGCTCTCCAGGAAAATGGATTGCAATGGGAAATGGGGCTCGGCAAATGGAAAGCAGAGAATTCACCTATTTTGTTGTCTAAGAGAACACAGTTCCTGCGGGCCGCTGAAAGCACAATAAAGGAAACTCTCACACCCGCTAGGTTCGGCAGAAAGGAGGGAAAAGAGAGACTTTATTTACATTTCTCATACTTTATAGGGTTCTCAACTCCACAAGGGATTGGAGGACATGTCACTTCCTCCTCAATCCCACTGGAGAAAAAGGATGCTCAGCAAACTTTCTCTTATCACAAAAGGAATGAAAAACAGAAAATACGGTTAAATAAACATCGGCCATTATTTACATGAAACTGTGTGAAAATTCTTTAACTCCAAGGTTAAAACAGAAGGTTTAGCAAAGAGCAGGACAACATTCCTGAAGTCAAGGGAATTCTAACAGCCACGACCAAGAACAGGCAAAACACAGACCTTAAAGCTGCTGAGCAAGATCTGTGAGCTCAATATACATTCTAATAAGGGCTAGGTGAAAAAGGAACTTGTGTTTTGCCTAAAAGCAGCTGAGCCTGGTCTCAGTGAGGAGCTGGATTTGCAGAGCAAGCTGGAAAAGAGAGGAAAGAATCCCAAAGTAAAGGAGAGACTTCCCAGCATCCAGGAAAGCAATAAAATCAGCTGGGGAAAAAGAATCCCCAGTCTCTGCTGGATGTATTCAGCTCAGTTTCTCCCTTTAAAAGGGAAATCTAACACGGAAATGTGGGAGAAAGTGGAGGAATCAGCAAAGCTGGCCCAGGTGGGGTCATGTAAGGAAAAACTCACTTTTCCATGGGATCAAAAGACTTAAACCATGCAAAAAGGAAATGCTTCTCTCTGCCTTTCAGGGCTGAATTTGTACCTTGTAGAATGCTCTGAGTGTCAAGCAAGACTTGGCACATATCCTTTGAAATATAGTGAATAAAGACAAGTGTTAACACACTCCTTTGCAAGATTTGGTTCCTACCTATCAGCATTTGAATTGTACTCAGCCCTCTGTGTGTCACGTCACGAAAATTCCCATTTCCACGCTCTGCATTAGGAGAAACCAGCAGAAATCTGGGCTCCAGGAAAATCCGGGCAGACACCTACAAACCCTGTACCATCAAAGAGCCTGCTGAGAAAAACCCTAAAGCAGCAAAGAGCAGACACGAATTTCCCTTCATGGGCAGCAGCTCTTAATGGATCACAAGCAGTTTGTTGGTATTGGCAAGGATTTTTCCAAAGTCAGGAGGAATTTCTCATTTGCCGCTGCTCCCTGGAGCATGTTGTCATTCCTCGGAGAGGGAAATGTGCCCAACAGCACCTGCAGGGAGCTCCTGCTGTGCCTACTGAGGTGGCAGCGCAGAAGTTCTGAAAAATGCCTTTTTTTCAAAAAATCGCTGAGCAACACCCCAGAGAAACACCCAGAACATGCAATTAACCACTTCATGCCACTCCTCAAAGCAGCTCTTGGTGACAGTGAAGCAAATCCACTAAATAAACAGGAAAAAGAAATATCCCCAACACACAAAACTGAAATTTATATTTTCTCTAAAACTATAATAAAATGAATATTATAAAAATATTTTCATTATTACTATGAGCTCTTATCTTTTGAGTTATATTCAATATTTCCAAAAGATCTTTAAATCAGAAAAGTGTATCAAAAGTAGTAAGAAAGAAACAAAAAATAATGGCATCAGGAATTAGTAACAGTATTAAAGCGCGATTTAAAAATTAAAATCTTTCAATTGTGACCTAATGTGGAAGAAAATTCCACGGAAACTTTACTTCCTGGACATGACAGGAATTCTCCTGGCCTGGCTCCCACAGGCACACAGAAGTCAAGCCAGGGCCAGGCTGTCATTTCTATTCATTTATTATAAATGGATATAAATGAAATAAATTTCCCCCTCTCCCTCGAGCAGGCACTGAAGTCTCACCTGACTGTTCCTCCCCAGCATTACTCAATTCCTTGGGACCCTGGGGGGCACAAACACCCTCTGTTCTCTCTGCCAGAGAGGAAAAGGAAAAGCAGCTCCTGGCACTGATGGGTTTTGCCATTTTTAACAGCCTGGTCACACCAAGATGGGTAAGAATTACTTAAATCCCAGGGTAGCACCCATTAATTAGAAAGTAAACTGACATTATTGACTAACTTCATGTTAATCCATCCAAGAGATGATTTGAACTGAACACACAATACAGAATTCTGCAGGAATATCTTCAAATTTTTGGTTTAAAAAAAAAAATCTTAATTTTATTCCATTAAGATACCATTAAATGTTTTTGCTTTTGTGTTTCCATATTGTATTTTAATCTATTTCTCGGGAGTCTGATGGGATGTTTCAGCAATAGAATACATGGAGAGGTCTGCACAGGCACGCTGGACAACCTGACAGGGACACAGTTCCCAGCACATTTAAAACAGAGACAAAAATCCACATTTTTCTAATGCACTTCAAGATCTACTGATGAGAACCCCTTGCAAGAACTCTGTCAGCTGTTACCCTCTCACTGAATATGGTTATGTTGGAATATTACCCTTCCTGACCTCTGAAAATAACAGAAAATTGAAACGAAGCAGTAACTGTGTGATTGTAAAATGTCACTAACATCAGAGAGTAGCAAAAGACTATTTAATTAAAGGAAGTTTGCTCTTCAGAGGAGGAGGAGTTCAGATTCATTCCCAGATATTTATAGATCAGGTTTAGTTGTGCAAAGGGAAGATGAGCACACAGGTAGCTGTGGGTGCTGATCTGCTCTGCCTCTGCCCGGCCCCCCTGAAGGAGCAGCCTCACACTCACAGCTGCCAAGGGACAGAAAATGGAACAGGGACAGAAAATTTGTCCCCTCAAACCCAGGGGACAGAAGCAGCACAGAGGGAGATGGAGGGGCTGTCCCTGATGCCACACCTGCAAACCAGATTTTGCTGCCATTTCTCCTTGTTTGGGATGAGCTGATGGATAGCTGGTGCTGGGAATTGCAGTGAAGTGGGACTTGGAGCCCCTTGCTTTGCTCTTTGCCTCCAGTGGAGGTGGCAGAAGAGACAAAAGCTGTTTTCCAAAGGTGATCTCACTGCTGGAAAAGCCCAAAGTTCCGGTGGCTTCCCAGTGCTCCACATTTACAGGCCAGGAGGGGAAAGCAGGTGTAGCTTCACGAGATAAAACCATTTCTCCAGCTTCCCCATCCCCAGCTCCAGCTGGCATTTCAGTGCTGAGCAGCACAGGAATAACAGCGCAGCCCAAAGCATCTCCTTAATAACTCCAATAAATCACAGAAACGACAAAACAAAACCAGGAAGGATTCCACATGGGAACATCTTTAGGGCAGGACAACACCTGCAGCTGCCTTTGAGAAGAAATAATCCTTGTGGGCTCTTGGGCTCAGCAGACACATTCCCAGAGCATTCCCAGAGCGTTCCCAGAGTATTCCCAGAGCAGTGGGACCTCCTGGCTCTTGTCTAAAGCTCCTGCCAAGCTCTGACCACAGCAGGTGCTTTGTGCTCCTCAGTGCACACAGCAGCACCTTCCACGTGTGCAGCCTCAGCTCTGGGTGGGAGGGAAGTTCAACTCCGAGGAATCCAGGGATTCAGCCCATTTTATCCTTCTGGGATGGGGTGGGAAGGGCTGAAGGCTCAGGGTGCTTTAGGAAGGTTTCTTTTGGGGGGTTACAATTTTTTTTATCTCTACAAGCTCACTAAACTGCGTGGTTGTGCCTGGCAGCTCGCCTTCCACAACAGGAATCGAAACTATTATACTGAGAAATAGAGAAAATTACAGTATTTCCAACTCTGCTTGTTTCTCTGCAAAAAAAAAGGACAAAAACCAAAAAAAAAGGAAGGTTTTCTTTTTTTAATAGCTGAATGACTAAGAAAGTTCCCTCTCTAGTAAGTCTGTCTTCGCTTTTCAATCTCTCCCAGACATTTAAATGTCTGACAAATAGATTATAGACTACTTGTTTTAAGAGTTTGGGGGGAAAATGAAGCTTGAATCTGTAGCGCTTTGAAAGACAAGCACAATATTTGGTCTGCACAGCTTGTGGCACCTATTAAAACCTTCATTAAAGCACCAGTGACAAACTGCTGCTGTCAGGAAGAAGTGATGCTGAGCACTCTGCAATACTCCATGTTACAGTTGCCCACACAGTCATTATGACCATGTTTTCATTCTGCTCTATATTGAAAAAATATAGGCACTAAAGAGAACATTTTGATATAAGTTGGGAACATTTTGGTATTAGTTTTAGCTAAAAGAGCCCATCAAGCATTTACATGGAGGTGAGAACTACAGGTACACTCATCACCTGAGTGGAAATTCACCTGGGAATTATCAGTGGAAAAAGAGAGAAAACCCTTGAGTGATTTCTCTCCACAGTTGCATTACATAATATTTTGAATGTCTTAAAGCTGTGCAAGTGCCACTCTGTATAATATAATTATTTTTATAAACTTCCTAACACAACAGTTGTTATTTCAGGTTTTTTCAATATACAGTATAAAAAAATTAATCTAAAACCAAGTTTGTGCTGTCTTCTGCAGAGCAGCTACACAGAACTTAGAGCTCTAATCTGTGGAGAGCTTCCTTCATTACCCGCAGAAAACCAGCAAAGCCTTTTTATGTGAGTTATTCATTTCTTTGTGCTCCTCCTATCGAGCTTTATGTCTGTTCCAGACACATCACAAGAGAGGGAGAGTTCTGTGAACAGACACCCAAAGCAACAGGGTGCTCTTGCTATCGTTCTGTTTCCCGTGTTTGCTTGTTGAAAAAGGAGTGTGAGTCTCTCTCTTCCCTAATAACATGCTAACTAATTTCAATAATTTGGAACATATTTACTGTTGTCATAAAGAAAATTTGCTCAGACATCTCCTTGCAATCACAGAAATCAAAACTAAGCTTACACTTCACTCTACAGAACTCTATTTCACAGTTAATGCTTACTAATTTTTCTTTATTGGTTCTGCTATTTCAATAGCCCAAAACTTACTTGGTGGTGAGTGCTATTTTCCCTTTTTTCTCTAATAGTTGGAATATTATACCTCATTTTCCCTCCCTGGTTAATGACCCTTCAGTAAGAAGAGAGGTAACAAATGGAAATACAGATTGTACGTGCAATGTATCGCCACTTGCACCTTACTAAAATCACTTGCTATTCAAGAGAAAATTCAGAGTAAATACCAGCTTGTTCCTTCCACTTACAAAATAATGGAATTTTTATACAATCCCTGGCAGGTGGGCAATGCCATTTTAACAAAATTATGAAGTTCAGCCAGCCTGGCCTGCCTGGCTTCCAGTGCAGTTATAACTAAAGAAAAGCTTGAGATAATCTGGTGCCACCCCACACCTGATAGCTCTGACTGGATTCCTGCTCGTCTAAGTGGAGCATCATGTAAATATATTGCTTCCAAAATTTAATAATTAAACCCCCCACACCTGGTCACAGAAATTAAAGCCTCATCACTGCTAAGGCAGAACATTTTCATGCAACTGAAAAAGGATAAAATAAGATTCACACCACATCAAACACGATGACAAATGTATCAGCACTCCACCTGGATCTCATAATTTTATTAAGTTTAGCTTATAAAACATAGTTCCTGATATATATCAAAAAATAATTAAGCCATGCAATATTACTGATGGAACTTTCATTTCTGCATCCCCACGCTTGCACTCCAGACCATAACTCTGCTACTTCACCTGAGCAATTCTCATTTGTGAGTATAATGGAGGGTTTGCCTTACGAAGAACAAATTTATAATTGTGGGAAAACACTGTCTAAATCAAGTACAGAGGAAGCATCATTTAGCCCAAAAGCTCAGGGTCTGGGGGCTGTGGGAGAGCCCAGAATTCTGACAGAGGTTCCTGTTTGCAGAGGTGCCAACTCCTCCTGTGCCACTTCCGTGCTGGGATTCAGCACCTCCCTCACAGCCACCAGCAGAGCAGCCCAAACCAGGTTTGTCACATTCCCTGATCCCACTTGTCATGAAACACAGCGTAAAGAGACAGCAGATTGATCTTCCTAACTGGTGGAATCTCTCCCTCAACAATGTGAAACCATCACTATGTGGAAGACATCTCTGGTAGGAGTGTGGTAAAGCGAATACAGCACTTCTGTGTCCTTGGCCAAGCCAAAAATCAAGACTGTATTTGCCAATAAAAGTGACTTCCTCAGGAATTTTCTAGAATTTCTATGAAATTACAACAGTAGATTTTTCAATTTGAGGGAGAAAAAGGAAAAGAAACAACTTACAGTTGTCTTGTAAAAATGAGCAAGTGCTTCATAAACAGGGTTCTGAGTCACATAACCAGCTGGGTCTTCTCGTGTTGGCTAATCAATCTTGATTTCAAAACTGGAAGAAAGAAAGAAGATAATTAGACTTGACAAACTCCAGAGAATTAAGCAAATTAATAGAACAAACAAGGATTGATCTAAAGGATACCCCACAGGAGAAACAGATCCAAGAGCAAACATCCAGTGTCATAAATAGTTAGGGACATTTTGCAGTAAAATAAAATGATTTAAAATTCCAACTCTGTGACCAAAGATGTCAATTAAAAGCTTGAAACTATGGGCCTCAGTCTCAATGATATCTCTTCTTCTCCATTTATCAGAGCTGTATCCCTCTGGCCTCTCATATTTGTAAATAAATGTTGTTTTTAATGTTTTGGGAGATGGAAAACTCCGTGTATGCTGTGTTTGTGTAAGAGGGAAAGGCCGGCAGGGAGATATTCCCCCGGTTTTCCTTGCATGACAGAAGAACTTGGAAGTAATAACTGAGAGGTCTAAAGGTCAGCATGGTGATGCCACCATGGATTAATGACATTCTGAGTGGTTTCACAGGAGATGCTCAGGAGGCTGCAGGCAGCAGCTCTGCAAGGAGAGGCCCTCCTTGGACAGGACCCAAGTGTTCCATGTGGGAACACATCCCCACCACGCCGTAAAGACAGAGAAAAAGAAATCCATTTTTCATGTTTTTGTATTAAAAGGGAATCATTGTGCTCCCCCACGATGCCATTTTTGACCCCAGACACAGAATTGCATTTGCTTCCTCTCGTGTCAAACCACAGCATATGGCAGAGCCGGAGGGGACACTCCTGGGAGAGAAAACATCCACTTCTGACTTGTAAGTTCCAGCTAATGATCAATTCATCACACCCCTCAGTAAATCATGTTTGGATTCAGCTTGCAAAAACTGGATTGTTTAAGGCCCTTTGAACACTGTGTGAAAACATCTTTCATTATAAATGAGGATTTCCCTGCAGACACCAGTAAGACCACATCTGCTTCATCTTGGATTAGCATAAAGGAGCGAGCTTCCCGATGCTCCTGCCACCAAGTGTCAGCACTGCCAGGTTTTGCACGTCGTGGGCTTTATTCAGTCTCCACCTTGTTCCCAAATGAACATTCAGACCATCCAAATACGTTTAAGTTCCATATTGCTGTCAGTTGTAGGACTTGTTTTAGGTATAACAACATCCCTTAAATGTTCTTATCATAACTTAGGTGACTTCAGCTTGCGTAATTTTATCTGGGACTTGCAGACATGGACGCCATTCCTTTGTAAACTACATTGCAAATATATTGTGAGGATTAATGCACAAGGCAGTGCTCCAGCACCACACAACATCTCCAGACCTTCCCTTCCCTCACGTCTGTGGAAATCAGTGGGAGCTGGGGATGAAGAGATGGAGAGCAGCCCTGGGGAGAAGGACTTGGAGGTGCTGGTGGATGAGAGGCTGGACATGCCCCAGATGTGTGGTGGCCCCCCGTGCCCTGGGCTGATCCCCAGCGTGGGCAGAAGGGGAGAGGGGGATTCTGTCCCTGTGCCCCCTCAGCTGAGACCCCAAAGCTGCCCCAGCCCTGAGGCCAGCACAGGGAGGAGCTGGAGCTGCTGGAGAGAGCCCAGAGGAGGCTCCAGGAGGAGCAGAGGGATGGAGCAGCTCTGCTGAGAGGAAAGGCTGGGAGAGCTGGGATTGCTCAGCCTGGAAAGAGAAGTTTTGGGGTGACTGAACTGTGGCCTTGCAGAGTCTGAAAGAGCCTACAGGAAAGGTGGAGACAATTTACAAGAGCCTGGAGTGACAGGATAAGGGGAAATGGCTTCAAACTGACAGAGGGCAGGGATAGATGGGATATTGGGAAGGAATTCCTCCCTGTGAGGGTGGTGAGGCCCTGGCACAGGGTGCCCAGAGCAGCTGTGGCTGCCCCTGGATCCCTGGAACTGTCCAAGGCCGGGTTGGACAGGGCTCAGAGCAGGCTGGGATGGGGGAAAGTGCCCATGGATGGGGGTGGAATGAGATGACCTTTAAGGTCCCCTCCAAGCCAAGCCACCCTCTGATGTGACTCTGTGATATTTAGTGCCAAGGGATGCACTGTCTTGCACTGCCCCTGGCACTGACACACTGAAGGAAGAACACACCAAACTTGCCTGCTAAAAACAAGAACCTGCTTAGGACCCGCTCTTTAATTCCACTCTTAAGACCTTGCCTACCAAAGAAAATATTACTTTTGGAACAGGTTTCTAACCAACTATTATCAGGCTGTACCACCAGATGGCAAGATTGCAAAATAAAGGAGTTTTTTAAATTGTCCTTATAACCCGTTCAGTCAGGAATGCTTCAAGGACCCGTTGCTGGGCCATGGCAAATGTTCTGTGAGGACTTTGGCGAGTATTTGACTTGTACCCACATGGGAGTGCAAAATAAAGGATTTTAACTTTTCTTCATCACTCATCGTGTAGTCAATTTACTCACAACTACAACAGTGAAACATAACACGAGACTCCCAGTACACGAAAAAGGAAATTGTGGCCACCAGCTGCACTTCTTTGAGGAACCCTGTGTTCCCACTGCTTTCGTCCTGCTCCCTCCTTCCCTGATAACCATTTTAACCCTTTCAAAAGAGCCTAAAACCTGACATGACTGCAGGGAACCACATATTAAATGGGAATACAACTCAAAAAGATTAATAAAATTACTTTGCAAAGTGAGAGTAAAGACTTTACACAGAGTGTACTTACAATCATTTGGGTAATTTTTTCCCATATATGTTCCTTTCTCAGGTTATATCCCAGTTATCTATAAACCAAGACACAGGGCCATTCTAAGCCCTACTCTAAAGGTGTGCCATGGACACATGAGCTCAGTTTAAAGGGCTGAATTTTATACTGAGTATGTTATTTTACAGTCCAATTTAATTCAAAATTTAGGGAAAATACAAATCCCCAGTGAGAACTTGGAAAACTCTCTCTATAATGTCTCACCCCTAGATCATAAAGGACACAGTGTAAGCATCCTGTCCATGTTATGTGATTTATTTACAGCTAGACACACACAGATAGATAGATATGTAAATAAAAATTTATAGAATATTAGCAAATCTAATACTGGCAACCAGACCAAGCCGGTGAGCAACTCCACCTGACCCTGAGATATGCAACACAAAAAACCCAGTGATTCCAGAAATAGTTTAGGGACTTTTTCCTTCCATTTGTAGCATTGCACCTGCTCAATAACACACAGCTACACTTCACAGATGCTTAAAATATTGTCATTATCCCTGGAGCTAGAAGAAATTAGGTAGGTGTAAAATAATCAGAATGTCAAGCACATTAAATGTCAAGCATAAATAAGAACCAAAATTGGAATCTCTCAAAGATGCTGGTACTCCCACAGTTGGGCAAAAAGTGTTAACTTCAATAACTGCCACCATTTGGGACTTGTATTATTATACAAACCACAAAATCCTGTGCCTTAATGGCATCAGCCTGAAAGATGATTTGGCATTAGAAAGTAAAAGTAAATGTTATCCGAAACATCAAGAAAACTTCCTGCCCCGAAATAGATTTTTATTTGAGACTCTTCAATTCAAACACTCCAGGGTATTGAAATTAAAAAGAGAAATAAAAACTCCAAAAGACTTTGCAGGAGAAGGGAGGGATGAGTAATACACGAGCCTGTGTTACATGAGATGGCACCAAAAATATAAACTGCAAAATAAACTGCCGAGTTATGTTTCTTCATCCAATAAAACAAAATAACTTGCTCAATCAAGTTTTAATTCCATAATCCAGTCACCACGAAAATTAAAATCGAGCCCTCTTTCCCCAGTGAATATATACTAACTAAATATTTTAAAGTGAAGATACCTAAAATCTAAATTAGTTTGGAAACTCTTTTAAAAGAGATTTGCTTTCATCTAACTTCATACCCTACCAGCACAGAGTCAAGTCCATAAATCTAAACTGTAGTTAAGTAAAATTAAAGCTCAAAAAAAATATATTAAAACCCACAAAGCACATTATGCCACGCTTAGGGAGGAACACCCATTATGAAATTTCAGTGAAATCCACACAAGCGGGTTTGGGGGGTTTTTGCCTGGAATCAACATCTCCTTTTCTTGCCACATCACCTATATAATCTTTTATTTGAACCACACTATCAAAGTAGTTTCACAGGAGATTCAGAGCTTTGCTTAGAGGGCTTCTGCTGAGAAATTCCCTGCAAAGAGTCTGTGGCACTGGAGGAGCTGTGACCCCAGAGCAGAGGTGTTTGCATGGCCAGAACACGCCACAAAACACTGAGCATTCACATGTTCACATGGAAGCAATTCATACTCCTGGACAGAGGCAGGATGGAAACTTTTCTAACCTCTGCTCATCCTTTCGGCCAGGGGACACCTTTCTGGGAAGAGCTGAAACAGAACCAATGGATTGACAATGGACCAGGAGGAACAGGGCTGAGGTCACCAGAGCCCGTGGCCTCAGCCAGATGAGGCTGTGAGCCCACGGTGGCGATGATCCTGATCTGACGGGTGATAATCGAGCACCAAGGTTCAAACACCTCCCCAGAACCGTGTTCCTGAGGAGGGAAAACATTCCAGGGAGCCGAACTGAATCTCCCTTTAAAGCTCCAGAAAACCCCGAGCAGGTCATACCTCTACCAGCAGGAATTTTGCCATGTTTCAGGATTTTTAGAGCATGAGAGAAAACACTCAAACTCACAAACGTATCCAGTTTTACAATGAGTTGATAGAATTAGGGCAAGATAGATTTACTTCGCTGCTTTAAGGAATAAAGGCTCTCTGGACTGTTTAGGACTTGCTAACATGCAGTGCTAGGATTACCATGCCAGCTTAAGCCTATGCTTCAAATCCAAAACTAACAAGAAAATACAAAATATAAAGGCATTAATAACTGGAGTTTAAATTACATTAAAGGCTTTGTTGGCTTTCTTCTTTGCCTTATTAAATTGTAAGAAAATAGGAAAAAAAACCCCAAACTGTTATATGTAAAATGAGGCAGTGCCATATAGGTGAGTACTCTTCCTTAAGGTCTTCATAAAAATAACATTTTCTCTTCCTAGAGAGTACTGTGATCCAGCCACACACTCAGGCAACTGAAGTACGTGTTCATATTTAAAAAAAAATAATAAAATCAAATCCTCTTCATGTTCAAGAACGCTCTCTAAAGCACTTACTCTATAAAAAGAAATCTGAGAGAGGACACACACCTGATTTATTTCAGGAAGCAAACAAAAATAACAAGAGTGCCACCTATCCTTCATTAGGAATAACAGAACTTCCCGTGGACTGACCTTGCTGTTAAAAACCCTGCACAATGAAACCCGACAGCTAAGAACATATAAAACTCCCCATCTGGGCAGAAACTTGGGGGAAAAAATAAAATGCAAAGGAGTGTTGCATGGAAAAACAGGATTAAGAAGAAACACAGGAGGAGGAGGAGGGCTTGGAAAAAAATAAATCTCTTAGGTATCAAAAGTATAAAATCCAAAAGATTAAACCCAGGAAAATTAAAGATATTTTAAAGCTTGAGGCCACATTTTGGGCGTCAGTAATGATTTTATGAAAAGAAGTTTGTGTGTAACACACAGTGAGCAAACTTGGTCTGGAAGAAGCTGCTGCACAGAGGCAGCAGCTGCCACTGAACAGGAGACAGGGAATATTTATCCAGTGCAGACAACTGGAGCAGCAGAGAGAGGTGGGGGGATCATTATTTTCTCTTTTTTTAAGTTTATAGCAGATATAGGAGTAATACAGATGAGCAATCCTGGCACCTAAACCAGGAAAATAAAAAGAAATTATTGCACCTAGTGATAAACATGTAGATAAATATATTTTATTAATTAAAAAGGAGGAAATTCAGTTTTCCTTTTTGGTAGAGGGAAGTCATGGCTCACGACCTGCTATGTGCACGTGGATGAGGGAAAATCCATATATTTGCATATATTAAAATCCAATAGGTATTTGTAGGCTTTCCAACCTGCCTCCCACAAAGGGAGTCACATGAAAACCAAGCCACTCTGAGATAATACTGAAGGCCTTTGCTTTTCAGAAAAATCTGCTGAAAATATGGGAAGCAGAGCTCAGTTCTCACTGCAGTGGTAGGGGAGGGAAGGTGCAAAGTTTTCCCTGGTCAAATGAGAAGGGGCAGCCATGGAGAAGGGTGAAAAGACCTTTCCACTGCAACTGGACATTAATGCAGGAGGTGAATTTCAGCACAGGTTCCCCACAACACAATACACACCTGAAAAAACAAACCCTAAACTTACTGCTCAAATGGGGGAGCTCTGAGCTGATCCCCTCCCCAGAAGTGAGCCTGGGATAAAACAGTGACATAAAACATGGCCTTACATGGAACAACTTCCCTCCCATTTTCACACAACCACACAGAGCAAAAAACAGTCAAATTTCTGTCCCCTCTGCTATGGAGACCGGCTGAGAGTTGCTCAGCCTGGAGAAGGCTCCAGGGAGACCTTGGAGCCCCTTCCAGTGCCAAAGGGGGCTCCAGGAAAGCTGGGGAGGGACTTTGGACAAGGCCTGGAGTGACAGGACAAGTGGGAATGGCTTTCCACTGGCAGAGGGCAGGATAAGATGGGATATTAGGAAGGAATTCTTCCCTGTGGGGGTGGCAAGGCCCTGGCCCGGAGAAGCTGCAGCTGCCCCTGGATCCCTGAAAGTGTCCAGGGCCAGGTTGGACAGGGCTTGGAGCAACCTGGGATAGTGGGAGGTGTCCCTGCCCACGGCAGATGAGTGGACTGAGATGATCTTTAAGGTCCCTCCCAACCCAACTCGTTCCTAATCCACAATCCGCTGCCTGTAGGTTGGACACAAATCTCTTGATGATGAAGCAGTATGTTCTAAATCAAGTGGACAGCCAATGCTGACAGCTAAACAATCACCAGCACTAAATTTCCCAGAAAACTGAGGTGTGAGACACCAAGCTCTGGGAAGCATTGCTTGCCAAGCAGATCTTCCTCGGAGACACAATTTACAGGATAAACAAAATGCAGCGTCGTGTTGGAAGGTAATGGAGGTTACCTCAAACCTGTCAACATTCACAACTTTAACCTCCCCAGAAGTACTGCAACTGCTTTACTTCGGAAAAAGGTGGGAAGGAGTCCAAATGAGTATTGCAACCTCTCCAAAGAACACGATGTGAACTCAAATAAAGATCATTATATCAAGTTCCCCAGCAGAAGCTCCACAGTGAGAAGTCCTTATGGACTGACTTACACATAGAACAGTGAGTGATCGTTTATCTATTGAGGGAGCTTTGCTCCAGTGGTTTGTATAATATCAGTCCCTAAGTATAATTATAGCCATGTAATCAATCAGGGACTACATATTTTACTCTCATACAGCTCTGTTTGGAATCACATCCAAGACATTTTAAATCGTACTTCAGTTACAGCTTAAAAAAAATCTGCTGTATGGTCTTGTCGGAGAAGTTTCAGAAGGATGCTATTAATAAGTATCGAGACAAATACAAAGAATGGCAAAAAAGCAGAAGTGTGAAAAATATTTCCCATTAACATGTGCATATGGTTTCACTCAAAACAAATTTTCTTGCAAGAAACATGTTTATATAATAATATTAAGTTGTTACATTACCAAACTGACTGCAAGTTTATAATGGGGCCATTTCGATTTAGGCACCTTAAAGATTCCAGCTGTAAGGCAAAAATTTCATCTATATATATATGGAAATAATGGAAGTAAAGTCCTGGAGGAAAACTATTTGAGAGAAAAATGATAAAGACAAAAGAAACAAAGCATTGTTTCTGAGCTCCTAACGAGTGCCAAAAGCCCAAGGAAAGAGGAGGGAGTTTGGGATTTGGCCTCTATCTCATACAAAGGTGTATAAGACAGATCCAATAATTGCTGCCAGTGCACTTAATCTTTAATTTTTTATGCAAACTTGCAAATTTAAGTGATTTTAGAAGCCTGTCAAGCAGCAGGGGCCACCTCTCCCCAGGCGTTGTTTGAGCACCCAAGTCCTTGTCAACATTAACAAAGCATTATTTGAGTAGCCAGCTGCAACAGGACTTTTAAGCAGTTTTTAATCCAGCTCCATGCTTGGATGAAATAAACAATTTGTATAGAAGGTTCCGTTGTAAATGTCAATTTTTTTCTTGGCATTTACTTGCTTTTGGGATCTGGCTTAGCCTTCACGCTCGGCGGGACTGAGGCGGAACTGATACATGATAATGCTAAAAGGGTGATAATGCAGGAATTTCTATGCATGAGCATTAACAGGCGAGACCCATCCAAGGAAACGACCCAAACCCTGTGAGTTTAACACTTCTCACTGCACCAAAGGAGAGGCCAGCACAGGCCTGTTACGAGCCTCAGCTCCCGATCCAGTGAAAGCTGGGAGTTGCTTCTGGTGGAGAATAAAACCATCCACAGCAGGCAAGAGGCAACTGGGCTTGTTGGGTGGGGAGGATCAGCCCAGGGTGCCCAGAGCAGCTGTGGCTGCCCCTGGATCCCTGGAAGTGTCCCAGGCCAGGCTGGATGGGCTTGGAGCAGCCTGGGATAATGGAAGTTGTTCCTGCCCATGGCAGGGGTGGCACTGGATGAGCTTTAAAGTTCCTCCCAAGCCTGGGAAGCTCAGGGGTTTTAAAAGGCTTAGACAGCTAAACCAGAACCATGTGCACACGCTGGTGTTCAAAGCCCTGCTCTGAGTTGCTAACCCAGCCCTGGACCAATGTAATTCGGGGATTTTTGGCAGTTAAGGAAAGAGCAGGTGGGAACATCAGACAAGGGCTCGGTAGCAAGAACGGTGCTGCAGCTGTGGATCACAGGAAGCACAATGGCACACCCACACTCCTCTGGGCTCAGTGATGCCTTTTGGGAGGCAGGGATGCTGCATATTGACAGAAAAGTAGAAGAGAGAGAACTCTTCAGGAGGAAAAGCTGATGCACAAACCCTCCCAGCAGGTGCTCAGTGGTGGGAGAAAGAGAGGTGCTCTCAGTACTGTCTTCTCCTCAGGTAAATTAGATTGCAAGAGTATTTTTCATTATTTTCAGAGAATAAGAGGATAAATATGAAACCAACACAACAACTTTCACTCTGGGAAACAAAAGGGGTACATTTGTCAGCAGCTATACTTATACATTGTCATTTCAGAAATGACACATTAAAATATGTATTATTATGCTGGGAAGGAGCAGCACCATCCTGCAGCACCATCCATATTGAAACCTCCCAGGAGGGCATCTGCGTAACTGCAGTCAAAAGATTGTGAGGAAAAATCCAAACCCATTATATTCAGTATTTATATTTGTTTATAACATTAAATATTTACTCTTTGCTGTCTGATTTGAAAATATCAGTTGCAACGCTTTTTGCTTCTTATCTAGCAAATACACAAGAATAAAATAGATAAGATAAATCCCTCAACAGTGCCCAGAGCAGCTAAAGAGAGAGGACAGACTCTCCATATATATGTAAGAACCAGCAGGCACCGAGTTCTGAACTGCTCATCTCCCTCCAGCTCCAGTCAAGTTAACTGAAAAGGCCACATGGAGGAGGGAGTCCCACACGAGCTGATTTGCTCTGTGGATTGCAGGAAGTGTTTGACACTGTTTCCCTGGAAAAGCAGGGCACCCTCCCAAAGTGCTGAGAGCTCACTCATCCTCACAGAGCCCAGAGTCACCATGGCTGGGGTGCCTTTCCAGGCTTTGTCTCCATGAGTGTCTAAAGCAGCACATCCTGGGCACTGCAGCACAAGTGTCTGGAAATAAATGTGATAGATGAGGAGTTTAAAGGGTTCTCTCCAAAGCTTCATTGCAACCAAGGCGGTTTTCAGTGTCTCCTCCTTCTTTACAGCCATTTCTGTGTGCTTGGCAACTCTGCGACCCTTCTTTCCCTCACACTATTACCCAAAGTCACCAATAAAGCACAAACTGCTCAGTGAGCTGCTGCAGATTGCTAAATGATGGCCTTGCACAAAGCTCATCAGCCTGGCTTGGATATTGTAATCACCAATAATAATTTAGATATATCATGCAAAATGCCATCCTATTTCCCTCTCAGAATTAGCAGCCTTCAAAATTGCCTCCCTAAGCCCATCTGAATCAGTCAGAAATAACAGGTTCATTTCTTTCCAATTAATTCAACCTGGCTCAGGAAAAAAAGGCAAATTTTATTTGCCTCTGAAACAGAGGCAGTTCCAGATTTCTAGTACTTGAAAGAGTCTCTGTACAAGTAATAATACTTGCCCAAATTCCTATTCCTTTAAAATTAGCACCTAAAATTAAAAAAAAAACACCTTCCATATCCTGCAGGATTTCCTGATCTGCTTAACTCCTCAAGGGTTTGCTGTAAATGAGGCGAAGAAATCTCATAATGGGGCATATGAAAAAATAACCCTCCTGACCTTGTTCCAGGAGGAAAAGATTTTGAGAAGGTACATGCAAGCACTGAGAGCAGCAGTGTGAGGTGTCTCAGTTCCCCCAGGCAGGACCCAGCCCAGGGCTGTGCTCAGCATGCAGGGAGCAGACAGGAAGACCCCCGAACTATCAGGTTAAGTTTATCTCCAGCTGCCACATGGAACATCCAGTTGCTACAGCAAGGCCAGGCACAAACAGGTTGTGGCTTTCCCCTCTCCCTTCCAGCTCCCCGGGAATTGCAGCTCTTGGCCAGCTCTCCCTGGGCACGGTGATTGCTGTGTCCATCCGTCCAGCACGGCTGCGTGCAGGGCGAGCACAGTGCAGCAGCTCCAGGTGCCACAAACTGGGGCTCCCTGCCCTCTCCAAGGTGTCCATCCTGTCACTCTGCAGGGGGATATTGAGTCTCCCACAGGCAATTCCAAAAGCAGCTCAAGGACTCGCTCCTAATTCTTTAAGCAACCCCATTTTTCACAGAGGAAGTTTTGGCTGGGAGCTGTCAGGCCTGTATTTCTCTGCAAAGGACTTAGAGGTGGGAAGAAAAGACAGGGAGGTCGTGAAGAAAGTGTTCTCTGGTGAAGGTACCCAGACACCCAGCATGCATTTGGGTAGCAGAGAAAAGGGAAATGAAATTGAAATTGTTCCCTGTGAGGGTGGGGAGGCCCTGGCGCAGAGTGCCCAGAGAAACTCTGGCTGCCCCATCCCTGGAAGTGTCCAAGTTGGACGGGGCTTGGAGCACCCTGGGATAGTGGAAGTTGTGCCTGCCCCATTCCAGCACTCTGCGATTCTATAAACTCCCCTCCTGAGCAGGAACATCTCCTCAATGCCAAGATTTGCCCTAGGAACCAAAATCCTCTTCACCAGTAACCTTCTCTCATTACCATTTATTGTCCCTCACTCCATTCTGCTCTCCAAGTTTTGACCCAGAGAAGATGGATTTCACATAAGAGTGAAGGCTGGAATGGAAATAGCCCTTTGTAAATGATGGATCTGCATTGCACCCTGAAAATTCTTCTTGGAAAACGACCTACAGCTACAGTCTGAGGCACTGGATGGATTGTGTGAATGCTGCCAAAGCACAGAATGCAAAAGGACAGGACAAATACCTAAAAGGAAGATGAGACAATCACATTACTCCTCAATTTTCAACAAAGTGAGAATTTCTAAAGCACATATTATGTATTATTAATTTCCAACCTAAAGATCATGCAAATGCTCAGGAAAACAGGTCTAGTAACAAAAACCACTTTGCTCTTCAGACCATTAAAGCAACCAAACACTGGAGTCCTCTGTCATTGCTGCCCCCAAGGAACCTTGGGCTCAGCTTTGCTGGCAGAACTGAGTGGAATTAGTCCTCACTGCTTAAACCCTGCTCAACCAAATGCAGCCCAACAGCCTCGTGCTGTCAGCTCTGACCATCCAGAACCACAAGGCAGGCTCTGTCCTAACCCTAATACTCACCAGAATATCCTGAAACATTCATATTTTTATTCAGAAAATGGTCTTAAAATCATTGTTAAACTAACAATACAAGGATTATTTTTTAATGTGCTCCTAATTTTCCCTTAGCAAGGTCCTAGAGAATGATTTCAAACAATTGTACAGATATAAGTGTAGCTTATTTAAAACCAGAACAAAATTGGCAAAACATTCCCATCTAATTGCAAGAGGCAAGAATAACCATCACGGAAAGAAAGCAAGGCTTGGTTTGCTTATCAGGAAATAAAGAAATCCACCAAACATCTGAAAGCACAAAAACGTGTTGGGAATGATACGAGAAAAAATGATCTTAATTGAAAAATAATGGCTTGTCCGGATTTTATTTTCTTTGCACCTTTTAAAAGAAAATTTCGACAGCTCTGCACTCATCTTGAATCTAAAGATAATTGCAATGCATCGTGATGGATTTCACAGCAAAGAAAGCAGGCCCTGCTGTGGATTAGGAGAGTGGGCAAGGCAGAGGGGGAAGAGCAGAGCTCTCTCCTGCACACTGTACATCACCACAATCAAACAGCACAGTCACCTTGCTGAATAATGAATAGCAAAGTGAACAGAAAATGAAGGAGCAGCAAGCAAGGGAGAGGAGATTCAAGCTGACATTTGCAATGAGAGGAAGTCACCGAGAGGTTCCCAGTGGCTGCTCCAGATGGCTGCAGCTATTTTGGCCAGACTACCTGGCTGGGACAGAGCTGCAGTTAGGTAAGCAGAAGGGGGCAGGAGGAAGGAAAGGAACAAAGGGAGAAAAACAAGCACAGAAAATGGGATTTGGAGCCTGCAGACCTCCTAATTCTGAGCCTTGCGAATAAGAGAAAGTTACAAAATAAAATAGTAACTCACAGTGGCCATTTAGGAAAAGGAAACCGATTGCCACTCGGGATTAGACACGGAGATTTCTTTTGGCCACTGTATAGATTCATTATCTCTCCCGTGCCTGGCTCTCTATAAGCATAATTAAATTGACTATTTCTTATGAGTAAATCTTACATGTGCTCTAGGCCACATAAAGCATCTTGCCATCTAATTGTATTCTTCATCTGTACTTTCCCCCTTCAACCTCCCTTACAGTACTGGGAAGAAAGGAAAAGCCCTTCTGTATATATTCATCTTTTTTTTTGTTTGTTTGCCTTAAGGTCCAATGCATATTCTAGCTGTCAAAAGTGATTTCCCTGCTCACTGAGCAAATATTCTCAACAAAGATTTTCTTTTTTGTTTACTACTACTGAACAATGATTTTACAGACACAGGTAATAGAAATGCAGGCAGGTCGGAGTGCATCAAAGATTTATCTCTGGGCAGGAAGTCAAGTTTCATTAAATATAAAAATGAAGTTTATGTAAGTGGAACAGAGGGTTGCTGCGAGTTGGCTTTGGGACATAGGTGACAAAGCTGCAGTGAAATTTTGAAAAACATAACAAAAGGCTATAAGAACCTCACATGACCCCAAGCATGTATGGTAGGTGAATATCCCACTTCCAGAAGACTGTTTTAAACAGTATATCAAAATATCAAAATATACTGAAAGACCTGAAACTGATGCCTGATAAAACCAAATCTTTCACATTCTCCAGCACTGGGCATAACATGAGAAATCAAACACAAAGTAAGGAAATGTAAAACAAGTGTAGAAAAAATGTACAGCGGGTTTGTGTCTGACAGCGAGGGGAGAAATCTGTGCCAGCACAGAAAGAAACCCAGGGCAGAGCTGGCAGCCAGGCACGGGTACTTGTCTCCAGAGTGCCCAATTCAGCTCCAGCACAACCCGAGGTTTTCCTCAGGGCTGTATTTAAGGGCCTGGATGGAAATGATCCCAGGGGTCTCACAATCCTGCTGGAGCCCAAACACGGCGTGGCACAGACATCCATAAAGAAAAGGGTAAAGCCCTGGGTAGCTCCTGCCAGAGCAGCTCAGGTCCTGCTAAGAGGTCTCCTGGTGAGCAGGAGGATGGTGGAACAGCATTTACAGAGCTGAGAAACCCAGCACATCAGAGTTTTAAACTATCTAAACAGATAACAAGGAGCAGAGGATTAGTGTAGAGGTGAAACTGAGCTGGAGGATATTCGTATAAATGCAGCCAGGAGAAGCACAGTCACGTTTTCATTTAGGAATTCAAACACCCTCGGCTTTCAATAGGCTTTAGGAACCAAATACTGGATACTGGAGGTATTTAGGTGCAAATAAGCACTGATTACCACTTCAAAAAATTCCTGTATTTCTTATTCTGAACACCAGGTACCAGCAGCTGATGTAGCTGAACTCCATTACTTGTCAGAGTGCAGGGTCTCCATTGCAAAACCCCCCTAAACTTGATATATTTTAGAAATGCTAAATGTAAATGAAACTTAATCAAGAGAGAGGTCTTTACAAAATGTCTAAAGCTTCTTTAAATGTCTTAAGAGTTGTTGTAAGTGAACTGCTATATAGAATTAGATTCAAGCAAGATCAGATACCAGGAAGGATTATATTCCCCAAAAAGGTTGAACAGAAAACTCAGAAATATTTCAGGCAACCATTTCCACGTTCATTAAACACCACGACAAAACAATAAACCAGAATATGGAAAGCAAAGCATCGGGAGAGTTTAGGAAATTGAGGATGGAACAATGCAAAGACAAACAGCTTGTCGAGGAACAGACATTCCCCACATGTGAGCAAACCTACAAACTCCATGGCATGAGGCAATTTGGAAAATGTCTGGATGTCAAAAGATACCAATAAGCAGGAAATTGGGTGTTTGTTTAAAGGATATAAGAGAAATGCAGGCAATACCATCCTGTCACCAGGAAAATAATGGTGCAAATACAAGGACAAGGACAGCACACACCAACCATGGATAATTCATGGCTGCTGCCAGTGTGCCAGAAATGTGAGTATAAAAATACGGCTTTCTGTTTCTTTAATTAATTAAAAATAATTAATCCATTTTTTAAAAAGCCTACAGGGTTCTTTTTTTAAATTAAGCCATGTATTGGGGTTAAACAATTTTAAATACAAAACAAAATCAAATCAGGTTTGTCAAAGAACTATAAGATATCTGTGTTAAATAATGAAAAATAACAAGGCTTCATTTTTTCATTATTATTAAAAAATGTTAAGTGGAAACTACAGAAGAAGAAAAAGTTGCTCCCTGATAGACAAAAGAATTATTAGGATTATTGAGGGAATCCAAATTTGTACTGAAAACAAGCTTCTGCAATTAAAGGCCAGTGTGTACTCTAGAGCCCAGGGATAAGGTAACAAAAGATCTGGAATGAGAAAAGATAAAGGAGAATACAAGACAAGGTCCAAGCTTTCAATGCAAAAATAAGTAAAATTCTGATTCCCAATATAGTCAAGATTTTCTAATTATTTCTAAAGCTACAGACCTTGCATGGCTCTTGCTCCTGAGGACACCCAGCTCTGCATTCTGCTGCAACAGCAGCGGGAGCTCAAATAAATTAAGTCAAGCTAAGTTAAAAGTTCAGCCAGACAAGAATGCCAGTAATGAGAAGCCACGGAGAAGGGACCATGAATGGAGAATGGTTACACAACGGAGAGAGGAAGAAATCAAGAAACCCCCTCTGTGACTGGCTGAGCTAATGAAGCCTCGCTTGCTTCTCTGCTGTCTAATTGTATGCAAGATTAAAATGGAGCTTTCTTCCCAAATTAGTGACATCTCAGGAGATCTTATTCCCCAGCAGCTTTTTGGTATTCAGCAGGGATCATCAGCCTTTTTCTTAGGGCTTTTTTTTCCCTCTGCCTGGTCATCTGCTTTCCCTGCTGGCAGGAACTCCTTGTTTTCTGTCTCTACCTGCCTGCCAAACAGACTCACACCAGCCCAAGGAGTCAAGAATTATTGAAGTGAGGGGGGGAAGAAAGGGATGAATGCAGAGAAACACCAAGAGATTTGATCTGAGTGTTTCAAAGGGGAGCAATTGCCAAATCTCTGCAGCTCCTGCTCAGCCACTTCAGCTCCTCACTTTGCATTTTCCCCTCTCCAACCCCCACTCAGAAGCACCAAGTTGGGAGAAGGAATCTGGGTTTTGGGAATGAATCACCTTCTCAACACTTCTCTTCATGAGACTCCTTCCTCTTTGGAAACTCAGCAAGAAATCATACATATGCAACAGAAAACCCAACAAACTCAATTTATTTCCAGCCCGGAAGAGGGAATTAAAAGACAAATACTTTGCACGAGTTAAAACCAAGCCATTTGCTGATTATTAGCAATGAGGACAAAGAAGGCAAATGGTCACAACGAACTTGTCAAGCCTTCCCAGCACCTCCTCGTGAGGGAAGCTACCCTACTTTCCAGAGCAGTTTTCCTCAGACTCATCACTTTCTGCTAACAGATGGGAAGCTGAAGATAGAAAGAGGCATCGTTTATGCCTAGCACCAAGGGGAGTCAAAAAATTCTCTCAGCAGGAGATTCTTTTAAAAAAAAAATAAAAAATCAGCAACTGTCCTTCTCCTCAGAAACTAGGGAAGGGGAGGGGAAGTGTTGGAGACAAAGGATCACAGATTTTCCTGGCCCTGCCCATGTTCTGAACACCAAGCCGAGCTCCTCCAGCCTCTCCTTGCCCCTTTCCTAATCACTCATCAGTGCTAAGAGCAGTAGGAGTAAAAAAGGTCCTTCAGAATTCTGACATAAAGAGTTCGATGACCAAAAATGCTTCCTCATACTCTAAAAATTGGAAATACGTTTTTTCTGTAAAACCCAGAACATTTCGGCTAATCCTTAATCCTGAATTCCTGTCTGGATTAGTTTCTTCACCAAGAAGTCAGGATTTCCCTGACTCAGAGATGGCAAAACACTCAGTAATGATCCAGCAGCAGGGCAAATCCTGGGATGCACGGTGAAATATTGTGCAGTGAAATCCTGGGATGTACAGTGAAATATTGTGCAGTGAAATCCTGGGATGCACATTAAGATAGACTCTCTGATCCAGTTTGGAGTTTGTAATTTGCCATTGAGACCTACAGATTTCTTGAAATTGTGATGATACAGTAAAAGTGTCACCAGTCTTAAGTCACTTAACATTTTCTTCCTTTCCACCACTATGGACACAAGAGAATATTCATCAGTAGTGATAGTAAAAAGAAAAAAACCTCTC
Organism: Platysteira castanea; assembly: GCA_013397175.1. Lineage (NCBI taxonomy): Eukaryota > Metazoa > Chordata > Aves > Passeriformes > Platysteira > Platysteira castanea. The sequence goes on along the minus strand of VYXC01008480.1, from coordinate 263,586 downwards.
GAACACAATCACCTCAACAAATTAAGCTGAACTAAACACCTTCAAATTGTGATACTTTAATACTCAAGGGGGAAAAAACCCTACACTGCTTCAACAAGCCTACCTAGTGCTGGAAAGGACAAAGTGCTCACAATTTTTAGCATCATTTACCATCATTTTTAGTTGTCAGCACACACTCCATTTCTATTTGCATGTGCTTGTGCAGGCACGTGTGCCCCTTCTGTGGTTACATAAAAATGCACACAGATTTTGGAGACTGTCTCTGGAAGCATTCCCACCCCCTTATCTACCCCAACTTTAAATTCAGGTTGGAACCCAAACCAAGGAATTTGGGAGCAATTCTTTAGTTTTCCTGTCAGTGATTTACTGATAAATGCAGTAGGAAAGGGCTGGTTTGCTCCAGTGTTGATGTTCTTTGAGGTACATGAGCCTTGTCCAAACCCTCGGCACCTCCGGGAAGAGGGAGCAGCATTTGCACAACACTGAGTTTAGATTTTTTACACTTCTCCCTGGGAGGGTGGGCAGGCCCTGGCACAGGGTGCCCAGAGAAGCTGTGGCTGTCCCTGGATCCCTGGAAGTGCCCAAGGCCAGGCTGGACAGGGCTTGGAGCAGCCTGGGACAGTGGGAGGTGTCCCTGCCCGTGGTAGGAGGTGGGATGAGATGGGATTTAAGGTCCCTTCCAACCCAAACCATTCTGTGACTTCCCTTCAGTTCAAATTTCAAGAGCCAACTGAGAGAATGCAGGGATTAAAAAATTTTTCTGTGTATAGTTCTTCAAGGGAAAAGCTTCCATTTCTCTCTTCCCTAAAAGGAAAGAGGTCACCAGAATCAGGGTGAGAACGTTTCCAAGGAGGTTTGCCTTTGACAGGGCAGGCATGGAATTGCTTGAGTGATCCTTACACAGGAGTGTGAAGATAATAATCAAGCTCGAAGAAGGCTGAAATTCACAGGAGGTCTATACACACGTATAAACCCTGAAATAATAAAATATAAAAGTTTAGTGAAAGTATTAATGTCTCTTATTTCTGAAAAGAGACCAGGTGCTTAATAGAAAAACAGAATACAAATATACAGAGTCACACATCCCCAGTTACACACAGAGCCAGGAGTGAACCACAATGGTTTGTTTGTTAGAGACATCAGATTATGATCAACTAATTAAGTGTATCTTCTCCCTTTTGGGAGATAACTGCAGCCTCTGTAGACTTGAGAAATCTACATGGATTTGGATGAAATATGGAAAATGGAACTTGAGCTGCCTCCTTAAATGCCAAGTGATTGTAGGAGGGTATTTCTCTTTTTTTCTCCATAATGTGAACATAAAAGAAACTGCACCACAGCAAGTTCTCCACCATGAGCATCAAGTACTATTTTATCTTGGAATTCCATTAGACCATCAACTGAGACAAGCACGGACCGAACAAATCAAAGAGAGGTATTTGTCTACAAGCAGTGCAACAGATTAAGTTGCCAATAATTACAGATATAAAATAACTCAGACTAGTCTACAGTGTGAGTTTGTGAGCATCTATTTTGTTGGGGTTTCAATTTTGTACCATTCTTATAGACTGTTCTTAAGGATCATCACAAAGAAAATTTAAACCAGTTCATCTCATTTCCCTAAATCTTTCTGACTAGCTTTATATACGCCTTGATTTATGAAGTCTGTGGTTATTTACAGATTTGCCCTCCATCATTCTGAAATGAATTTCCCTTAAACATTCATTTCCTGGCTGAAGTCCAAAAGAAAGTAATAAAAAGAGAACTTTCAAGGATAACCTTGGCTACGAAATAGGTTAGGGAGCCTTTAGTTCAGAAACTCCTTGTTCAGAAACTACTACAGGTGGCAGAGTGAGGAAAACAGTGAAAGAATTCTGGACAGGTCTTTAAGCAAATGCTGAAAGATGAGACTCAGAATGAGCATCCTCATAGTGAAGACGGGCCTCTCATCACAGATTTCCTTTGATTCCTCTGAAAGTCTCTGATTTCTGATTGCCACTATCACACACATTGATTACAAGGATTTTGTGAGTGGCTGGAATTTCCCCAGAAATGTTTCCAGAGACAGTCAAGTTCCCCTGGCACACAGTCAGCTGTTTGCAAAAGCGATTATTAACGGGGAACCAATCTGCTCAGTTATCAGAGGAACCTCTGCAAACACCACAACCACCTCACCCCTGTGCGTGCTCCCCCTGTGCACCCAGGGCATTTAAAGTTCACTTATTGCTGGGCATTCAAAAGGAGCCTGAAAACTGAAGGTGTTCCACACTCATTTTTTCAACAGAGGATGGGCACTACACGGATTTTTCCTCTTTCAAACAAACCCTCAGCTCGTGACAGCTCGGTGATGTCTGGGTGTGTCAGTAAAGGACACAATAAAGGACACTCTCACACCTGCTAGGTTTAGCAGAAAGAGGGAAAAGGAGAAGCTTTATTTACATTTCTCATGCTTTATGGGGTTCTCAACTCCACACGGGATTGGAGGACATGTCACTTCCTCCTCAATCCCACTGGAGAAAAAGGATGCTCATCAAACTTTCTCTTATCACAAAAGGAATGAAACACAGAAAATACGGTTAAATAAACATTGGCCATTATTTACATGAAACTCCATGAGAAAGAATTCCGACTCCATGTTACACACAGAAGGCTTCAGCAAAAGCAGGACAACATCTGGGTGGCAGGACTGTGACAGCCACTGATGGACGAGCTCCAGCAGCACCAGGATTTAAGTTAACAAAATTATCTCTTATTTTAAAAATGAGAAAAGTCTGAGGTGGTTTCATTTGACTCGAAAAGGATGCTTGATATGCAGGTTTTGTTTTGTTTCTGATTAAATGAAAATTGAACACTATTAAGAACTCAAGGGTGGGAGTTGGAAGTTAAAGTTAACCTGAGTTACCAGCGACACCAGCCTAAGATGATTTCACATAAACTTGAGCACATTTTATCAAAACTGTGGAAATAAAATTTAAATATTGAAAACAAACAAAAAGAAAAACTCATTAACAAGTCTGCCATACCCTACGTTACAGTGTTTAGTTTATATGTTATCAAAATAGAGGTAATTAGGCTGGCATTAAATTCCAGTACATAAAAGCTGCTGAAATTTTCATTGCCAGAGATGTTTATCCATCGTTTCCTTCACACTTTGAAAGTGAATATAGACAGTCTGTTTAACATCCTCTTATGTAACATGCACCAAACACAACAGAAAGTAATCTGGAATAAAACATACCTAGGCATTTTCAATTTTACTTGTATTTCATACAAAACACATTTAACTTGACAAGAAGAAAGGTAATAAGAATAAAAGTCATCAATTTAAAATTGTATTTTTTGGTTCTAATCCTTAAGCTATGAAAGAAAGTCTAAGCTTCCATGGAAAATGTTCTATTACTAAGGAACAGAAAAATAATTTTCAAAGAATAAATCCTGAGCAATAGACTTTTTAGCTGCTAGTAGGTGAAAAAATACTGCTGTCAAGTGACTAAAACAAGCATTCAATTCTCTAACAGTCTGAAATACAACAGATTTCACTACAATATCAAAATGCACTCAGGTACATGAAATAAATGACACAAAGGACATCCACAATCACATCAGAAAGATTCCTGAATTTATAGTCCCAATAATAAACCTCTCTTTTCATGTACTTTATAGTGAGGGCAGATAAATGGAACTGCTGCTCTTATGCAGCTGGGCACAAGCCATTCCCAAGAGGGAGAAATAAAGGGGATATTGGGAAGTGCTGTTCAGAGTTGTGGTGAGAAGCCCTTTGGTCTTCAGTGTAGTGACCCTGCATCACCAGAGCAGGAGGGGATGCAAATTCCTAACACCTCTATTTCCTTCAATAAATGGGAATATTCAATATTGCTGTACAATAAAAAGACTTTTTCCACTATGGAACTCGTATGTCCAGTTATGGGGATTGTAGCACAAACCACAGAAGCACCCAGCAGATTTGGCTCCTTCTCCTGGACTGGGAAATTTGCTTTTCTGTCAGGAAGGTGGGCACCCATTTCACCTGGTGAAAAGGAACCACAGCAAACTTAACACTGGTATTCCTGTAGCAACATCATCCCCACTTGGATCTCCTTAAGTCAAAGCTCCTCATGGAAAAAGGGATGTTCTTTAGGACACGATGCAAAAACAGCCATTTTGTGCCCATTTCTACACTGGAGAAATACCTGCATTGTTCATGGCACTTTAATATATGTCTGCCTACTGCCTTGAAGATGCTTTAATAGATTTACTACCAGCTGCCATACCTGGATTTTACTTATTTTAATTACCAGCCTCAAAACCAAATTATAACAATGTAGCTGGTGGACCTGTCACAGCCTGATCACAGCAAGAATTAAATGCCATTTTAAGACAGTCAGAAAATTCTCTTTTAATAGAGAGATGGTGATCATACCAGAAGACATCATCCGCTTTCAGAATTCAAAATTCCTTCATATTGATTGCATGGCAAAACAGGTGGGGACAAGTATAAATATATCTATATAAGATTATATATTTGAGTTAGGTCTGGAACAGAGTAGCAAAGGCAAATTCAGGCAGACATAGAAGCAAAAGAAAGCCCAGTGGGTGTTAATTTACTATCACTTTACACACTCTCCTTCCAGGCTATCCTGTCTTGAAAGGAAGGTGGCCCCAGGACCACACCTCCAAAGCTGGCACAGACTAAAGAGCACTTGACAGGTGACAATTTACTGCCACCAATTTCAAAAATATCACATGGATCAGCTCCAGGAAAGGTACCGTGACCCACTATGAGAATGCAAAAGGAGACATCAAAAAACACCTAAATTCTCTCAAAACGTAGCTCAAAGTTCTTTACTCTATACAATTAATAAAAGCTGCCAACGTGTTTCTTCTTAATTTTTTGTCTTCTTACTTCTGCTTCTTTTCTTTCTCAGCTTTGGATATTCAACAATCACAAAGAATAAAAGAAAAAATTGAAACAAAAAGAAAACCATAATAATGATTTTGAAAATATAATTTTATGGCCAACTTAATGACATTTACAATCACAATTGAAATATTCATTTTCCATGTTGGATCTCCCAGCACTTGGATCTTAACACCACTACTGGTCCATGCAGAGAATATTTTTAAAAAAACATATATTTGATTTCATCTCTTGCCACAAGATTTAGAAGACAGCACAGCAGTGACAATTCCATTAGAAAAACCAAACTTCTGCATGTGAAAACCTAATTTTTTGTCTCTCAAATCTTGAAAATTTATCCAAAAAAGAAGTTGAAGCATGCATCAAATGCCGTTGCTCATCTCAAGGCCTGCTATGCACAAGCCCATTTGCCAATCCCCATTCAGGGAGAGGGAAATGCAATTCAAGATGTGCCAAAACGACATTTTCTTGCACTTCCAAGAGTGGTGGCCAACACACTTGGGCCAGCTCCCTTCCCTGTGTGACTGGCAAGGACCTGTTGGAGCTGTAATTACTACTGGCAGCAGGAGTTGCCTCCTCCTCTCCACAGCTTTTGGAGAACCAGTTCATTTCTTTCCAACCGCTCAGGCCATAAAAGTGAATTCCAAGTATCCCACCTCCTATTTCATGTTCATTGTCCACACGCGCGGATGCTGTTCCGGAACAAAACCCTGCCTTTCTCTTAAGGACCTGTGGCTGAGTCACGAGGCACAGGAAGAGGCTTTAGAGGGACTGCTTTGTCCCTGGGCTGTTCCTACGAGTGTTTATGGCAAAAGCGAGCTGCTAAAACGGTAATGGAAAAGGAAGGGATTTAATGTGGGACATAACATCGGCGGTGCTATAACCGTCCTGTAAAAATTCCAGCAGGAACCTTTCCTGCACAGACATTTGGAGGAGCCTTTTTTGGTTCAGATGTTTGCTCCAAATGAAATATCAGACACATAAAACATCGAGACAAGGCTGCCACCAGAAGCACCATTGGGGATTTAGCAGCAGAGCTTCAGCAGTTGTCCATTTAATTCTCTCTCCTGCTCCAAGAGTGGCAGTACCAAATGCTCCAAAAAAGAGGAATCAGAGCAGTCTGCAATCTGGTAAAACCCTTCTACATGGAAAGGTTCCCTGAACTCCTTTCTAGCTCTTCCTATAGAACATAAACAAGTCAAACTTTAATTACTGTAAGCTTTCATATGCTAATGGAATATAAGGAGATTTAAAGAAATTTGGAAAGCAGCAATTTACTTTGGAGTAATGTAATTTTACTTAATTGCTTCTAATTAAAATTATTCTACAAATGTAAAACAAAAATGTCTATTAATTCTCTGCATAAACTAAATTTAGGTATCAACTGAGTAGCTTATTCACAGTATTTACTATAATTACTGCAATACTTTTGTAACTTTGATGATTTAAAAGTTTACAGGCTTGATACCAAATAATGGTTTCTGCTGCATAAAGCAAAATAATCTTTCAAACTCCCAGTGCCTTTGTAGTTTGACTGTGACTCACTAAATTTACATTTTGTCAAAGTACATGTAGGAGTAAAAGCACTTATGTATTATCAAGAAATATGACATTATAATCCCATGAAGTTACTACTTATAGAAAAAAATAAAACTGTTCCCGTTCTCTTCCACACCTAAGTGTAAAGTGAATACCTTCCATTAACTATACCTTGGATTAACTTTAGAAAGAAAAAGGACACTTAATATTTTTGCATATATTTGAAACTTCACTTTTAAAACAAAGTTTTAAAATCAGCCATGAAACATAAAAATTGGAAATATCTTCCCATAAAACTTAACTCATCTGAAAATAATTATTGTATTTTAAACTACCCTGTGATTTGTGTCAAATCTGACAAAAAGTTGCGGCCAAAGTTGGGATGGAAAATTAAACAAAAAAATGTGAGACCATTCTGCAAACTTTGATATCTCAGAAATAGACCAAGTGAAGTCCATAGACAGTTAATTTTTTTAATTTCTTCTCTTTGTTTATTTTCCTTATCCTCTCTCCATATTTTTGCTACCTGATTTTTCACGTGGTTCTTCAAGCAGCCCAACAAAGCAAATGCAGCAGGGTCAATGTGCCATTTTGAGGTGAAATGCACTAACTTGAGTGAAACCAGTACTAAATGTTATTTTCTTCCTGCAGGTAAGCAGTTTTCTTCTCCAAATTCTTTAATACCCCAAAGATAGCGCATCACAAGAGAGCCATGCCTGGTTTATTTCATGGGGAGGTTGTGTTACCACAGGGTTCAGCCACGCCAGGGAGTTCACCCCACTAAAGCCTCAGCGTGGACCTCTAACAATAAAAGAGAATTAGGAGGAAACAAACCCTGCTCAGAGCTCCTCTTTCTAGCTGGAATCATGGAATAGTTTGGGTTGGAAAGACCTTGGAGCCCATCCAGTGCCACGCCTGCCATGGGCAGGGACACCTGCCACCATCCCAGGCTGCTCCTGATGCCTTAGGTTTTGATTTCTATATTTTTCAAATCCTGTACTGCCCAGTGTGTAACGCTAAAGTCTCTTGTAGCTCGTGAGCTGCTCTCTTAGGCCAGACAGACACAACAAAGCCTCTCTGAGCTGTTCAAGGACACTCGGGCTGTCCTAGGCCCAAAAGGTGTAAACTAGGACCATGAGAGAGGTGGAGAAATTCAAGAGAGCTAAAGTTTTAATTGGTGAATTTATGCTGATATGCAAATGGACCAAACCTATATCAGTGTCAAGATCTCGTGACTCGTTGTCCATCTCGGGGTCCATTTTATGGAAGCAGCCTCTGGCTCCCCAGGGTGTGCCTTGAAGGCCTTCAAATAAATCCCTGCCTTTATTCCCTTACTCCTGTCTAGTCTCTGTTTCCAGGTGGCTGGGGAAAAGGCATCACTCCAACCCCCATCCAGCCTGGTCTTGGACACTTCCAGGGATCCAGGGGCAGCCACAGCTCTGGGCACCCTATGCCAGAGCCTCATAGAAAAGAATTTCTTCCTAATATCCAACCTAAATTTCCCCTCTTTCAACTTGTACCCATTACTCCCTGTCCTATCACTCCAGTTCGTGACAAAGAGTCCCTCTCCGGTTCCCTGTAGCCCCTTCAGACCCTGGAAGGTGCTGTGAGGTGACCACACAACCTTCTCCCCTCCAGACTGAACATTCCCAGCTCTCTCAGCCCCTCTCCATAGGGGAGGTGCTCCAGCCCCCTTACCAACATCGTGGCATCCCCTGGACTCGCTCCAGCAGCTCCTATGTTGGAAGCACTACTTGAAGACACTTCCAGAACCTGGCCAACCATGGAGCATGGAAATCCAGACTCTGGGTTTGTTTTTAAACTTGAGGCAGGAAGAAAACAAATTTCTCTTGGCCAACGATTTTGGCACTGTGCTACCATTGCTTTCCTCCAACAAAACCAGTTCTGAGAGCCTCCTGAGGAAGTCCCAGAGTGCCACCTCTGGGCTCGGCTGTGTCACAGGAACATCTGTGCAGTGCACCACCAGCACTGCACTCTCTCAGCAAGGTGGAACCTCTCCATCAGTGCGAGGGCACTTCCCTCTGCCTCATGAAGTTCAAGCCAAATTACGACCAAAGCCCAGAATGTGATCACTGAGGTCACGGCAAAGCAACAACCAAAATAAAATGAAATTGTAGTGACAGTAGCACCAGGAAACTGTTTCTGACAGTAATTTACTTCTTACATCACTGTGTGGCACTGAATGTGTTCCTTCACTGCATGGGTGCCGTGGGAAGCAGATGGTTACACATCTTTAACCCCAAACTCATCACGTCAAAAAAGAGGCTCTTAATTAAGAAAAAATCAGGGGAAATAGACTTTAATAAAGAAATGGGTTACATGAATATAAAATGCACAGGGCATGTTTAAAAACTGGCTGAGATCAAAAGCACGAATAATGAGTTAAATTCCAAAAACAATTATTAAAACATCTGTTTTGAATATCTGAAAACAAAAACCTTGGAAAAGCACTGTTCCAGGGAAAATTCTGCAGTGGCAGGAAGAAATTCCCAGTGCAACTTGAAGTTTTTTCTTAAATTCAGCAATTCACTAACAAATCATCATTAAAGCCTTGATCCCCAGGGCATCCTAAAAGCACTTTTGCAGCATTAGTAATAGGCCATTTAATTCCCCTACTTTATTTCTAATTTCCAATTAGGTTTTAATTCATGATATATCTTATCCTCTCATTGTGATAGCCTGTATTCTTAAGGAAATGGGAATTTATCTTTCTAAGCTAAAAGTTTTTACAGTCAGGATTGCTGGATCATGGTGTTCCTTCTGCTTGTTTGCCATCTCCCTCAAACTATCCTAAAATAAATCTAAGTGTTTATTACTGAAATATCCTCTTTTTCCCTTATCTGCTTATGCTTCTCAGCTGGCATTTTGGAAATGCAAGAATTGGGGACATTCCATGTACTGCTACCTCAAACTATATTAAAAAGTCCTCTGTACCAGGAGCGTTGCCTTAAAATAATCTTGAAGAACTTCACCATGGAACACTGAATAAACACCTGGTCCCACTGCATGTCACTGAGACAAGGGATGGTGCCAGGGACTCACTGTCCTGCTTGGACTTCTCCCATGGAGTCCTGCACTACTTGACTCTCTAAAAGTTTCTGCAGGACAGCTTCTTCTATTGTCAAACCTTAAAAAAACAACCNCAAGAATTGGGGACATTCCATGTACTGCTACCTCAAACTATATTAAAAAGTCCTCTGTACCAGGAGCGTTGCCTTAAAATAATCTTGAAGAACTTCACCATGGAACACTGAATAAACACCTGGTCCCACTGCATGTCACTGAGACAAGGGATGGTGCCAGGGACTCACTGTCCTGCTTGGACTTCTCCCATGGAGTCCTGCACTACTTGACTCTCTAAAAGTTTCTGCAGGACAGCTTCTTCTATTGTCAAATTTAAAAAAAAAATCCAATAATAATAATAATAAAAAAAAAAAACAGCAAACCAAAAAACCCATCCCTAAATCAGCTGCTTTTCCTTGTGTTTCTTACTCCATTCTCTCCTGTCCGAGATATAAGGTTACCAGCGTTGTACATCTAACTCCAAGATTTCTTTGTGATCTTAGAACAGAACGAGAACTGGGATTAGGATGGAGCAAGAAGTGGAATAATAATAAACAAGGGAAGAGCTGGGGTGAACTGGGGTTAGGGCAGAGCAGAACTGGAGCAGAACCGAACTCCTGCCCCTGCAATGCAGCACATCCGAGCTCTCCCTCGGTGACTCCGGCAGCAGCAGCAGGAATCTGCTGAGGGTGAGAGGGATCAGCTGCACCTCGGGAATCGCCCCAGCACCCACCCATTCTGTCTCTGGAGAAACGGTTCAGGACCCTCCCAAGTGCCTGGGACAGGAGCGAGACCCTGGGAAATGTTATTCCTCTGTTTCTTTGTCAGTGGGAAGCCTGAGTTCACACCTGATGCCCAGCAGATTTTCCTGTCATGGTTCAGCTTAATTGGTTTGGTTCTAAATATCAACGAAAGATAGAGCTGAGGAAGAAAAAAAAAAACAAAAATATCAGGAGAGTTTGTCTCCCTGACATACAGCAGAGCCTGGGTGGAGCTGCCAGGAGATCCCACACTTGGATTCTTGTCCGAGGCTGGAAAGCGCTGCTGCACTGCAGGGTTTGCGTTTCCAGTCCTACCAAACCTTCACAGCAGCACAGGCATCCCAAATCAATCCCAGTTCCCTCCATTTATATTTTCTGAACGAGCAGCACACATAGATCATGCTGAGAGAGAGCTGGTTTTCTTTAGCCTGCTGATCTCATTATAAGCAAATACGAGGGCAATCTAATTTTATCGGCCACAAAACAAACAGCGTGTTTGAGTTCTAACATCCAGCCAAAACCTCTTCTGCTTATAATTTGAGTTTAAACTTATACAGCATGCTCATTACCATAAACAATCTGCAAAATGGCCAGAAAATAAACTGCCCCCTTGTAATCTGCCATCAAAAAACCCCAAGGAAATAAACACTGGCATCTCAGCTTTGCTCTCGCTTTGCTCTCAAGGCTTTGGAAAGACCAGCTGAGAAGTTTTCTTTCCAAATAAACTGAAGCTTTTAAGCAAACCAAAGAAGGCTTCCAGATGTTTTTCTTTCAATCATACCTTAATAAATGACCCCGAATAAAGAAAACTTCAAGGTAGATAAATAGTCTTGGAGGATAAAGAATTAAGGAAGGGCTCTAAGTATAACAAAATGATACTCATGTTTCATCCCAATTGATTTTGTCCACCTAATCAGTAAAATCAACAATAACAACTTGACTTTCTTCTTCAGGAGAGGGAACAAAATATTATTTTAAAATATGAGATAATTTCAATTTAATAAATACTACATGTGCAGCTAATGGGATTTCCATGAAAAATTCAAAAAGCATTGCTCTTTGTCATTAAATTCAAGTTAATCAGCACATTCTGCTGCAGATTCAATTAAAAACCAATATTCTAAATTTATTACTCAGTTGTAAATATCAATTCCGTTTCCAAGCAAAACAATATGAATCTGCAGTAAACAGCTCAATCATCCTGGAAGTTGTCTACGCACCAACCTCAACAGCAACAGAGAAAACAAACAAGAGAAAAGCCACAACACTGGCTTCTCCAAAATCCAGGAGATGTGGTACAACATAATGTACCTTACCAAACCAAGAGAACTGACAAAAAGGGTGATAATCGACGGGAACAATGACTGCAATTCGGTTATCAAATGTTATAAGTTATTGCTTTATAAAGATGTTCATTTTGAATGCCATATGGGAGATGGGAAGGGTCTGTCAGAGCGCAGTCCTGATGGAAATCTCCTAATCAAGCTTGACAGATAACCAAACCAACAGATTGACAGCCAGGAATTGCAGATGCCTCATTCCTTTGGAAAACCAGCCTGAAAGGAAGGGCTCGCTAATCCCAACAACATCCGTTCCAGTGACAGCACCCACAAACCTCAGCACGGTGACATTTGATGGGAAACAATGAATCCAGAGAGCACAGCCCCCAGAGAACCTGCGGAGATGAATCCAAGAGGAGCAACTGCCTCCCCTCCCAGTGTAAACTCCACACGGGTGTCCTGCCTGCTCGGGACAGTCCCAGCAGCTCCCAGATAAAGGGAGAAAGCACAAGAACGGGGACAGTGAGGGCACGGAATGAAGACAGACTGGTGAAACCTGATCAGCTTAGTCCTGGCTTTCCAAACCCAAGCCTAGAGGCTGCTCCAAAACTCAGGCCACAGGGAACAGCCAAGTTTGGCCAAGCTGGAGAAAGCAGGAGCTGAGGGTGATGCCTTAGGTTTTGATTTCTATATTTTTCAAATCCTGTGTGACTCTGAAGTCTCTTGTAGCTCGTGAGCTGCTCTCTTAGGCCAGACAGACACAACAAAGCCTCTCTGAGCTGTTCAAGGACATTCGGGCTGTCCTAGGCCCAAAGGTGTAAACTGGGACCATGAAAGAGGTGGAGAAATTGAAGAGAGCTAAAGTTTCCATTGGTGAATTTATGCTGAGATGCAAATGAACCAAACCTATAACAGTGTCAAGAACTCGTGACCTGTTGTCCATCTCGGGGTCCATTTTATGGAAGCAGCCTCTGGCTCCCCAGGGTGTACCTTGAAGGCCTTCAAATAAATCCCTGCCTTTATTCCCTTACTCCTGTCTGGTCTCTGTTTCTAGGTGGCTGGGAGAAGACATCAAGGGAATGCTGGAGAGAGCAGGAGCAGAGGGAAAACTGAGCTCCACAGCCTGCGGAGACCCTCGGGACCATCGGGAACGTCGCCTCCAGGTCCAAGGGTGCCCTAAGTGGTAACAGACCCCACTTTAATGTTTCCCTCTCCACTCCCATAAGTTCCTGTTCATTATTTTCATATTTTCTGTTTGGCATTTAGGAATAGGATAATACCAAGTTCGAACTAAATTTCTCCATGCCTATAAAAATATATTTGATTAAACAGATGTCAGCAAAATTTTATGGAGTGAAAATTGAGTAACAGATGGTGAGGTCTGTGGAGTTCAAAGAGGCTGTATTTTATTAAATAGGAAATTTGAGGAAAATAATTATTTTGCTGGAAATATTGATGCAGTGTTTAGGCGAATGTAAAAGTGTTCTTACTTGATAGAAAACAGTAAGTTTAAAAAAAAATTAAAATAGATGTTTTCATACTGTGAACCTCAGACCATTAAGAAACGGGACTTTATTCCACCTTCTTTTCACTGACTACAGCACAACTTCAAGCTTCTCAAAGAAAAATAATACACATCATGGGGAAAGAAAAAACCCAACTACCAAACCAAAATTAACAATGACCTTGGATTAAGCATCCCGAGCAAAACACATCCTTTGTGTGATGCACAAGCTATTGTGAAAACAAGTTTACCAATACAAGACCATGGGTTAATAAACAGTTATACCAAACTCATATTATGAGTATTAAACAAAATTGCAAATAATGGCTTATGTGCTATGGGAAATGAGACAGAAGGATTATAACTCCTGACTGCCATTAATGTATCACCTCTTTTCCAGCTTTACTACTCGGAATGGCAGAAGAACATTGCCACCAGTGGAACACAGAGAGTCAATGAAATGAAAAGAACATCGTAAATGTAATTATTATTGCACATGATTTCTCTCCCTATTCCTATGGCTCTCAAGTCTTTTCTTCAAGCTGGTATTTTAAACATTTTATTACATCATTGGGAAAAAAAATTCAAAGGGCAGAAGTAGTTTCAAATTCATGACCAGGCTCGTTCTGCATCAAAGAGAAAGCTACAGTGCCCTGTGGAATAGCAGCCAGTGAGCTGCCTCAGACGTCCAGGGGGAAGACTTGGAGAAGTCTGATAGCTCCAGAGCACTCTGCCATGCTGAGAGGCACCTGCTGTCCAAACGAGCCTTGTGCTGGCTCCCGGGCAGGGGACACCTCTGCCTGCTCCAGCCCGGCCGAGTCCGAGCTGCCAGAGCCCCCTCTGACCTGCCAGGGGCACCAGCCCCTGGGGCCAAACCTGCACCAGCACGGCCCAGCTCCTTCAGAGAGCTCTGCTCAGCCCCCTCCTGTGTCGGTAGAGGACACAAGAAAGGAAACTCTCACACCTGCTAGATTTAGCAGAAAGAGGAAAAAGAAGCTTTATTTACATTTCTTGTACTTTATAGGGTTCTCAATTCCACAAGGGATTGGAGGACATGTCATTTCCTCCTCAATCCCACTGGAGAAAAAGGATGCTCATCAAACTTTCTCTTATCACAAAAGGAATGAAAAACAGAAAAGATGGTTAAGTGAACACTGGCCATTATTTACATAAAACTGTGAGAATCTCTGACTCCAAATGTGCAAACATCAGGATGCTAAAAAACCAGGGCAACACCCTCCCAAAAACCTGCTGGGAGCCGCTTCTGGCTCAGACCTGCCCCTTGCCCAGCACAGCTCAGGGTCTGGTACTCCCTTGGCTCAGAGCTGTAAGCACTGATGTCACCAGTGAAGCCATCACAAACACATAACAGATATTTCTTGTTATGAGTAAGAATCCATTTTAGCAATTATGCATTTATTTTTTACTCTACTGTAGTTTATAATGTGTTATCTGAATGTTATATTACCCCTTATGCCTGTAGTTGCTGTAACTGTTGTTGTAAAAAAAACCCCACTTGTAAAAAGTACCTAAAGGCGGTAATTACACTCTTATCAGTGCATACCAATGATTGGAATGCAACCCCCCTCCGTTACCTAAGCAACCAATAACCCCCCCCAAGCCTGAAGAGAGATACCAGAGAGGGGGAAAAAAAAAAAAATAAAAGAAAAGAAAAGAAAAAGCTGCATATGCAAATGAAAGCCAAAGACGTTTGGAAAAAACGACAGAGCCCCTAGAACAACAAGTTAAAAGCGAGCCAACAAACTTTTAAAAAGAAAACCAACTCGGTTACCAGTTGGGAAGAAGACTACCAGCTAGCCAAAGGTTTCTTTTCAGGCACCCTAACAGCAAAAGACGACGCTGGAAGCCACCTCTCTCAGAGAAAAGTTAAATCGCCTTCCTGACCACTGCCTGTGAGGAGAGGAGGCCCAGTTCTGCCAGCTTTGACTGACAGAGCCGAAATTCCTCCTCCTTCACGGTGGGATCTGCGCAGCCTGCTGAAGCCCCCAACCTAAGCTGATCACTTTTAATAAAGGCATTTAAAGGACCCGCAGTCCTGCCCATTTTTTTAGTTCATTTCTGAGCTTGTGTCTTCATTTCCCAGTGACATTTCCTGTCAGGGGTTTAACTGTGCTCAGGGTTCCTGGTGTGTGCAGCCTTGTGGAAGCTGCTCCATCCTCATACGTGGGAAATGCTGCTTAATTTTCACCCCCCAAAGACCCTGAATGCAGAAACAGAGCTTCCAAGTCACCAGTATTTATGGTTTATTAACTAAGATCATTAGTGGGTTTAGACCTTGGCACCAACACCACAAGAAACAGACATTTTCCCACAAAGACTGTATTTTAAGAGAGAAGCAGCCAGCTTATGTTTGACAGGGTGATAAAAGAACCAACAAATTCAAGCCTCCCCAAAGCAAAATGCCCTTCTCGAGTTTGCACTTCAGGGTTTTGTACAAGCACAAGCTCTTCAGGAGCAACGTTCAGCATTACAACCCATCCATCATTCCTCCCTCTCTACTGATCCATTTATCAGTCACATCCAGCAATCTTGGACTGGTTCAGAGGCTCCACGTAAACACAGGAAAGAGTTCCTGGGTTTAAATCACTACCAGAGTAATTTAAATCGTGTTTAGCACAGCCCTCCAGCCTTCCCAAGGAATAACTGATTGCATTGAAGCAGGTTGAAAGCACATATATGTTTTCTGAATTATTTTCACTTGCTTTTAGACCTAGAAATTCTGTATTTAAACAAGCAGGAAAAGGAAACATTGGAGGTGGGTGTTAATTACTCCTATTTACAGGCTTTTTAGCAGTTTCCCATATTGGTTAGCACTGAAGTTGTATCTTATTTTCAGTGATTCAGAAATCAAGGCAAGAGACAGAAATTCATCAGAAAAATCAGAGATATACTTTCCAAGAGATATAAAAGAAAATGCAGCTTACACATCTCAGGCATCAGCTTTTAGATGTATCCTTTATCTTCCTAAGGCAAATGTGATGATCAATCGACAAAAAAATCCTGAAATAGTTACCCAAAAACCTCCTCTTAATCTTCAGCTCTTCAAGGATTCTGTGGTTTTCAAAAGGGCTCTTAAGCACAGGACGTTTTGGGGTTTGAAGTATTCAGTGTTAAGGGCATGAAAAATATCACTCGAAATATTTAAAAGGGATTTCAAAGCTTGAACTAAGTTGATAACCCTGGTTAAGATTTTCATTTCTGGATATTTAAGATAAAATGGCTGAGGACTTACAGAGAGGAGAAACCAGTTTTACAGCAGCATTTTAAGTTGTAATAAGATTCCTGAATATAAATGCCCAAAGTTAATGTGCCAGAATGTTCATCGGGTACTTTTTAAAGGAAGGCACAAGGAGTGATCTTAAACCCATATATTAACTGAGATCACTGAGATCTACACAGGAGGCAGTTTAGTATTTACAGAGATCTGAAGGAAGGTCTTGTTCTCATCATTTCATCTTTCTTCAGCTTCGGAGGAAGAAGTGCTAATTTCCATTCTTCCCCATTTTCTGACGTGCTTTAGGATTCATTGTGGATGTGGGAAAAGAAATTATTTGACCTCTTGAATAGAAGGAAAAGGGAACTGGGAGGGTCATGACTGGAGAAGATCTCTGCTCACTATTCCATGCCAGCGTTATGGGGCCTCAGGCCAGTTTCTCAGGGCCAGACCTGACAACTACCAGAGAGGTTTATTGTGAAAGGAAACAAGGAAAAGTATTCTTGGGATAATCTTATGGAACCTTCTTTTTATTCCTGCAGTGAAAGGCAGGAAAAGTCCATCTAAAATTACCAGATCAGTGACAAATGGAGTAGGAAAAGCAAAAAATTTCTATCAATACGTGTAGCACTCCCCAAACTGAATGAACTCAATTAGAAGTAGAAAACAACGTGTTAAAGCCATCACTCAAAGGTGCTTTTAAATACCTCCAGGGTAATTGTTACCATACTGCTACCAGAAGTTCCTGAGGAGCTGCCTATTGATCACTTTCACTGACAAGTTACTGCTTAGACAAAACCCCATGTCCACTGTTGGTACCTTTTTGTTGATATTTTCACAGAGCACGCTAAATCCTGTAAATTTTATTTACAGGAGCCTGCTCCGTGCCTTGGGAATGCCAGTGGGTCCCTGGTGCCACGTTGCTGCCACTCCCCGAGACACAGAGGTGACAAGGAGATGAGGGAAGGTCTCCCCAAACACAGCCTTGCACTCGATGCCTTCTTCAGTGCAAGCCGAAAGCAAACTGCTCCAGATGATAATTAAAAAATAGAAACTAAACAGTTAAGGCCTGTCTGATTAATTGCTCTACTTAGCTAATTTGATAAGCCCTCCATCAGTTTTCCATGCCTCCTTCATTGGCTTGATCTACTTTGTAAATTAATCTAATTATGAACACCTGCAATCCAAGCCCCATCCCTGCAGAAGTTCGACAGCTCTTGCTTGTACACAGCATCTCTCAAAAGGTCAGTTCTAAGCCCCATCCTGCCACAAGGAGCCTTCCTGGGGTACAAGGAAGGGACACAGCAAGGGGAATACGCAGTAGAGGAACCACTCCCTGCCTCACCAATGCTTTATTCCCCGAGTATTCAGCAACAAAAACTGCATTCTACAAGAAAATTTCAGTAAAAATTTACAGCAGACAAAAGATGACAAACGAGTCAAAGTCCTCGCAGTCCCCACACCACATTAATCAGATCAGCCACACACCAGGAGGGCAGTGATGGTGCCAGCTCCAGCTCCAGCTGCCATGGGGATCTCCAAAGAAACCAGGGACTGCACAACAAAAGCGCCGTGGGTTTAAACCACGTTGGAAGCTGCAACCTGATAAAACCATTTTGAAAAGTTCAGCACCACCTAGAGTGAATATATGTCAGATAATAAAGGATTAACTGTGTATTTATGATGTAGATGTGTGGCTTACCCTTGATTCCCTTCACACAGGACAGAACTCTTTGCCAATAGAATCCAAACACAAAATTTGTGCTGCAGTATCTTCAAAAGTATGGACTGGTAACTGATTTTCTTTTTTAAAATCAGTTGTACTGATAATTTTAATTGATCTCTCTGATTGCTACTTCAGCCTCATTTATTATTGTGAATATAAATTAGAAACAAAAGAAAGCCCCAAGCAGTTTTATCTATAAAGATTTTTTACCACTAGATTTGCAATTCCTTTTCACAAATTATTTTGTGGGCAGAATTTTTAATACTCTGTTTTAATCATCATTTTCTCCCTCTCAAAATCATTACAGAAAGATTGAACACCATAAAATGTTCTTTTTCCATCAAAATCAGAAAAGTTTATAATTCAGTTCATCTGGGGGTTTGTGCTAGCTTTGATAAAATGTATTTTTAAAAGACAAACAATAACACTGTCAGACTTGCCTGACTCAAAAGAAATTTGCATTAATAAAAGTTAACTGTGAGCCCTTGAGATGACAACGGTTTATTGTATTTGTTGTAAGAAATATTTTAGCTGAGCAATGCCGAGCTTGGGGCCTTCTGCAGTAACTGTGGCAAGAAAAATTAGGAACCTGTGCTTCAGAGAACATCTGCAGAGCTTGCAGGAGATCTCTGCTAGATGGACTCCAAAATGAAGGACACTCCTATTGCTGCCTTAAGTTTTAATTTCTATATTTTTCAAATCCTGTACTGCCTAGTGTGTACCTCTGAAGTTTCTTGTAGCTCGTGAGCTGCTCTCTTCAGCCAGAGAGACACAAAAACTTCTCTGAGCTGTTCAAGGACACTCGGGCTGGCCTAGGCCCAAAAGGTGTAAACTGGGACCATGAGAGAGGTGGAGAAAGTGAAGAGAGCTAAAGTTTTAATTGGTGAATTTATGCTGAGATGCAAATGGACCAAACCTATAACAGGGTAAAGAACTCGTGACTCGTTGTCCATCTCGGGGTCCATTTTATGGAAGCAGCCTCTGGCTCCCCAGGGTGTACCTGGAAGGCCTTCAAATAAATCCCTGCCTTTATTCCCTTACTCCTGTCCAGTCTCTGCTTCTAGGTGGCTGGGAGAAGGCATCACTATCCTACCTCAAAATATTGGTCTAATATTTTAAACCTGAGAATACGAGAAAGTGAAGTTATTAATGGGGCCATTAACTGTGACTCTGGGGCTCCCAGACTGATTAAATTCAGAGTCAGTGCTAAGATCCTCACAGCCTTTCCAAACCTCCAGCAAGCACCTGCAGAACTGGACAGGAGACTGTGGGAAAAAGCCACACATTACTTGGAAAAGCCACTAGAATGTCAGAAAAGCGTAGAAAACAACACCAAAAAAAAAAAAAAAAAGAAAAAAAGAAAGGTTGGCATTAAAAGACCTGACAGATGTTAAGCTTTTGTTCCTGCATCATCTCTCGTTGCAGAGCGCTGAGTAATTAAATGTGACGTGCAACGAGCAAGGGCTCGTCCTTGGCCCTGATCTCAAAGAGGCCCAGAACCCTTCCCCGGGGGCTGCTGGAGACCCCGACAGCCAAAGGATTCCCCCGGGAAGTGGGGATGGTTATTGAAACACCCATGGATATCCTAGGATTGAACACGTTCTTCCAGGAAGCTGCAGCACCTTTATCATAAAGAAATCTCTCAGAAATGCCCGAAAGCTCAGCTGGACGTGGTTATTGATTGCCCTGACAGCTCCAGAATTAGCAGATTTCTAATGGCTGACTCAGCTGAGGTGAACTAGGGAAGAAGATTAAAAATCCGTGTCCCTTAAAGCCTTGGCCACTCCTCTGACATCCCTAATCCCATCAGCGAGGGAAAGCTGTTTATTGACTTCTGCTCTCGAAGGTGGAGGTCATCCCTGTGGCAGGGAAGGGAAAACTTAGGAGAAAAAAGAAATAAAAACGGCAGGAAAAAAAGAAAAAAAGAACAGTGGAACCACATGAGGGTTTCAGTTACTTCCAGTAAAAAGCATGAGGGAAAATAATCAGTTTTAAAATATGTATCAGTAAACCCAGAAATACAGAAAGTNTTTGATACTTAACCCCAAAAAAAAAAAAAAAAAAAAAAAAAGCAGAACACAGTAGGAAATGACTTGATAAATGTGAGGCCTAATCCCAAAAGCTGGTTTATTTTCACATCACAATAAAAGGGGTAATTTGCTAATATTTGGAGAAGGGGAAGAGAAGGAACATGTGCTGCTGAGGAGCAGCACAGGGGCTTCTTTTACCTGTACAAAATGAATTTATGAAATATATTTAACTGAGTTATTTTAAGAAGTGCCAAAAAGTTGGCAGCCACAGAGAATTCCTTAGCATAGCTAAAGAGCCTGAGGATTTGGAGCCAGGACAAAACGGGATTCACTGGACCCAGGCTGGGCCTTTTGTCTTTCTGTTTGTAATCTCCTCATGTGCGGACCTGGCAGGAATTCTGATGCCACTGCACCACTCAAAACTACAAATTTGGCCCCATCCTGCCCTGCCTGCAACCTTGACCAGGACCACTGAAACTCTAAGGCATTATCAGATCCTTTACAGGTTCTTAAAACTCAGTTTGCACTGGATGTTGTAGAAAACTGGAGATTTGGCACTAATTCAGAAAAAACAAAGACTAAACTCATGTCCGTGTGTCTATAATCATTTCTAATGATTGATTGCTAAAACAACGTAATATCCCCCTGATATAATAATCCCTGGAATGACAAAGGGGATAGCAGGAGGAGATCAGGCTTACCATGGACATAGTGCACCAGGCGATGAGACCTTTGTGTCACAGCATGCAAGACCTGATAAAAACAAAGAAAAAAACAGTTTACATTCAGGAAATTTAAATTATGACTGGATTTAATGACTGTAAAATCAAAGAAAAAGGCAGTTCAATCATTAAAAAGCAGCTGGTTTTCCTTAGATCCAAATGGGTTTATTACACAATTGATAAAATGAAGCTCATCTCTTCTGTGTTACTCCGTAACAGAAAATTTAAAAGTGACTCTTAAAAAAATGAAGTCCAACACACCTTCAAAAAATAAAACATAATGCACCCTCCAACAGAACTGAAGCATTAAATATTGCCTTATTCCGGAAAAATCAAACCAATAGTGCACACAAAAGCTATCACACTTGTTGCCACTTGTAATTATTTTGCAGTAACGTTCAGGTCTACAAGTATTCAACAGAACTGATAACCTCAATTTTTCTTGGAACCAAATGTCTTGAAGGGGGAATGTTTACTAAATAAATACATGCATGGAGCAGAGCACACAAAATCAGGGCTCTTCCTGCTGGAGATGAAAACAAACCTCTCTTCCAAGAATTACATCAGGGCAAACGCACAGGTAACTTCCTGTTCACGAGTCTAATGCCAGGATTAAATTCTCAACAAAGAATCTACTTCAACCCTTTCTGGAGAAGATTTTAAGTCAGCAGGGACAGAATCCTGTGCGCAGCACGTTCGTCAAGACACAACTTGCCAAGCAATCAGTCTGTTGAGCACAACCCCTCTCACTGCTCAGGGAATGTCCCCCAAACCCGCAGATTTATGCAGGAACACAGCAGTGCCAGCCCTCCAGGAGCTTCAGGACAGAGAGATTCAACAGCAATTTCTGTCAAAGCACTTTGGAGCATCACAGAGGGATGCACAGACCCAAGGGACGTTGTGCTGTTAAGAGCCAAAAAGCAATTCCTGGGTTCTCCGGGTTCCGCTGCACAACTGCTCGGCCAGAATTTAAAAGGACAACACCACTTCTTCGAGAGCCAAAGCTGAGTTAGGGAGGTGACACATCATGAATTAAATTGAACTCTAGCCAAAAGAAAAAAAGAAAGGAAAAGAAGCCTAACCCACTTGATTGAAGTGCCATGTAAGCACTACAAGTGATAAAAATACCTCTCTCCCAGCCCGAGATAACAGAAGTGCTTGCAGGAGTTCCAAGCCAAACATCTTGTTCCACCACCTGGGCTACCAACATCTCTTTAGCACATTTATTCCAGAGATTCCCCATTGTGGGAATACATGAAAACAGCTAAAAGCCAGACCCCTCTCTCTGAATTGCTCACACAGTGCTGGAGCTGAGTGAACAGCAAGCCCATCTTCTCCAGGAGCTGACAATGCCATCCATGTGTTGGATACCGTTCCCAAAAATCGGCAGATCACTCCAGGAATCAAACTCACAGCAAAAAAGGAAGCACAGCAGGGGGAAATACCCAAATGCCAGAGCTTTGGAGTACAGCAAGTCAGAACATCTCTACCAGAGGGGATGGAAATGTGCAAAGTCAAGTAAATGAGTGAGAAAGGGGCTCCCAGCCCGGGATGGGAACACTTGGCTCTGTCCTGACTAAATCCCAGTTCCAGCACCTACTCTTGGAGGCCTAGGCTGTAAAAACTGTTAGTGCCCAGCAGAACTGTGTGTCCTTAAACCTCCTGCCTCCCTTTGCCTCAGCAGTAAAGTTCTCTCACTTCCATGAGATTGATTTTGGGTATAAATCCAGAGGATAACATAAAAGTGTTCAAACGCTGGGGCGATAAATTAAAATAAATGTCTCATCGGTGTTCTCAGTATATTTCTCTGACTCCATAAAGACTCAACATTTTCAGCCTGGGAAGGATAACAAAACCAGAACCCAGGAGTAATCAATGCTACTTTTAAAATGCATTTTTGCTTTAATCAGGGATTACTTAAACCTCGACCAGATCAATATTTATTTATTCTTTCATCTGGTTTTCCCAGAGTTTTAGAAAATTATAGTTGTCAAAGGTACTGCATGTTGCTGTAACATTCCCTGTGAAGGAGTTTGATGCAAGAAAGCCAGTCACTCATGAAAAAAAATTAAACTCATACAAAATTTATAGTTAAATAAAAACCTTTGTGCTTCATTCATTTCCCTAAATAGCTTAAACCCTTGCTGGAGCAGAAATTCAGAGTGCCTGCAAATCAGTCATTTGCTGCAGCTGCCTAAAAATATGAATAACTGTAAAGAAATGAATACTCGAAGAATTTGCTAGAAAGAAAAGAAGCTTATTGATTTTTAAGACTGGTTTTGATGAGGGAAAGGTTTCACCTTCCCAAACTGAGGGTGGAATTGTAACGAAACAGACGAGTTCCCATTTATCCAATATCCTAAAAATCTGGACGAGTCACAGAGGTGGCAATGGCAGGCTCTTCATCAAGAAACCCATTTCCTATGAAAAGGAAAATAGGTCCCATTTGGGGTACAAAGGCACAGGGGAAACTTGATTAAGTATTACAAGAAATTCTAAAAGGGGAGGGAAAGAAAAGGATCATGTTTCTGTCTGTCAGTCAGTTTGGGGATGCTCAGCTGTTGCCAAACATCCTGAGAAATTTTGTTTTCTTTAAAAACAAATTCACAGATCCTTCTCTTTCTGTTTGGGGCTGCTGAAGTGGGTTTATGAGGTAAGGCAGAGCAGTTCCAGCCGCCCCCAGCCCAGAGCTGCAGCCCCACCAGGGGTTTCCACACACCCAAAACCCATCACCACTTCTCACAAGTAAGACAAAAACAGAACTACAGCGGCTCCACGTTAAATCTGATGGTGATTGTTTGCTTTATTTTTTTAAATGCTGATGGCCAAGATCTAGCAAATATTTTATCCTCTCTTCAAAACCCACGTGTAAGGCTGCAGTTAAACGTTTTGAGTCAATTTTGTGCTGCTGAAATCATCTCATTTCCCCAGGATTCCATGGCAATTAGGAGCAGCACGCAGCAGGGTTATTTTTAGCAAGTGCACCTCATTCACACATTTTGCAGGGCTGCTCAGGGATCACTGATCTATATGCATGACTGCAGTGATAAAATCTGGCAACACTCTTTAATAACTGTTTAAACCATTCTAGGCGTGTTTTGAGCAACGTACAATTATTCCAACACCTAAAAAGAGCTTTTCCACTTGCAGGATTTTCCACTACTCAGTATGTGCACCCTTGCAGTCGGATAGTTAAGATTTTCCATTATTTCCTTTATTTGATTTACCCCTTTTCAGCCAATGGACAAAGGAGGTGTCCCTGCCCATGGCACGGGGCTGGAACTGGATTGTCTTAAAGGTCCCTTCAAACCCAAACTATTCTGTGATTCTGTAGCTCACAAAAGATATCTTAAATGGCATTTGCAAAGGCTGGAATGACAGATTCTTATCTTGATGCACAAATTCATGAGGACCAGGCTGAAAAATATGTTGTCCATCCACACATTTATATAAGTATAGAGAATGATCCCCAGAAGATCTTTATAATTTTGTTAAATTAGTGAGCATCAGTATTTGGCCTGGCACTGAACTGCCACAATTAAAACTGTAGATTGGTCAGGTCTAAGTTGTTTGTGTTTTTCAAATTACAACAAATGCCAGTAACCGCCACTGAATTTCTTTCTACTTTCTAAATATCCTAAAATCCTGCTGCTATACTGTACCATTTCTCAAGATAAACAAAACAAACTTTTTTGAAATTTACTGAAATCAGCATGAATGAAGATTTTGAATCAAGCAAAGCACTTTTGTCAATATAAAAGGTGGCAGAGCTTTGGGTGAAGCAGGGATAAATAAAAGTCAGCTGTGTTAGGACATGTCCAGGAGGAAGAGTGTCCTGCTGGCCATGCTTCCATCCCGGGCAGTGGGAGAGGCCTCAAAACCCTGCTCCACTTGGCTCTGGCAGCCCAGGACAAAGTTTGCTAATGTTTGAATACAGAATGAGTGTGGCATTAGCAAAAAGCCCATCATGAACTGTCCAGCTGCAATTCAAGCTGGTGAAGAAATGGAATCACAACATTTTAGAGACAGGAAAACAGGAGAGAAACCACACTGATACTTGGAAAATGCATCACCATGGAAGGAGGAGAAATCACTGCTTTTTTAATTAACTGGTCATTTTGAGGGCTTTGTCTTCCCCTAAACCCCCCTGCAACAGCAGTACAGACCTGTACCACACCTTCAACTGCTCCCACCTTTCATAAATGCAGCATTATTCCAGGTTTAGCTGGCAGGGAGAAATGCATCTCCTTCTCCCAATGATTCCCCAGGATCTCAGTTTCTGTAATTACAGCATTAAAA
The DNA here is from genome assembly GCA_013397175.1 of Platysteira castanea. Taxonomy (NCBI): domain Eukaryota; kingdom Metazoa; phylum Chordata; class Aves; order Passeriformes; genus Platysteira; species Platysteira castanea. The sequence continues at coordinate 238,488 of VYXC01008480.1, read as the reverse complement.
AGCAAACCCGACAGCCACCGTGTGAGGCCTGTTTGTCAGACAGGCAGGCAGCAAAGCCTCTCTTGGCTGTGCCACATCCACTGTCAGCTCTCATTGGGAGGTGAGCTGGAAACCAGCAAGTGATGGATTCCCTTGTTCTATTAAATGAGTCAAAGAGGTTCTCCTAAAGAGGTTCTCCTAAAGAGGTTCTCCTAAAGAGGTTCTCCTATCTCTCAGTCAAGTCCTCACTAGAAACGGGAGCTGAAAACACTGCCCCGCAGTGCTCAGGTTTCGAAACATGCAAAACTGGTGCTTCTTTTATCAAAATTACTGACATTAAAATAAAAGGGACATCCCAGGCACCCTGAGCCACTCTTGGAGCTAGCAAAGGGTTGTAGGCACCGAACAGACAACACAGCTTCTCTGCTTGGTCGTGAAAGTTCTGGATGGTTATTTAAAACCATCCCATTTGTTCTGTTTGCAGACCTGAGGTGACTGATGCCCTCCCTTCACCAGTGACCCGAGCTGGGAATGAGAGAAGAGCAGAGCTGACTTTGGAAGTGTTCCCGTGCAGGGTCCCAGCACAGCTGGCAGTGCCTCAGTGCCACCAGGAGCCCTGACTGACACAGCACCGTGTGCTGGGGACTGCTCCGGGCAGGCTTGGTCAATGAAAGTGTTACTGTGATGGAGAAAAGGGGCAAAAAGAGGTTTGGGATTGGGTTTTGGCTTGGGATTTTCTGTTCAGTGGGGTTTTCCCCTCTTTCTGTGTTTCTTTAGTTTGTCTTTATTTTAGAGGTCCAGAGTCTGAATGATAACAAAAAGGCATTCGCCACCTAAGAAAATTAATTTACTTCAATCCTCAAGTATTTCATACACTGACTATTCTGTAGGTTAATTTAATATAAAATGCATGAATTAGCAACTCTACCCAAATTGTACAACAGATCCAGGTGAATTTGGGGTTCAAACTCCTTTAGGTACAGCATGATTTAGATGTTGATCTGCACTGTCGTTGGTATGGTGAGTGGCTTCAGATGTGCTGGTTTATCTATTTTATCCAAAGGCCATCTATTATAGATTTAAAACAGGAAAAAAAAACCATGTAAGGGTCTTTCAGACAATAAACATTTTGTTCCCTGGAGGTATTCAGCTTTAAAATAAATAATGAAACAGGGATTTTAAGTGCTGGAATCAAAGCTATGTATTTCAAAAGACTCTGGGTGATGTCCAACCTTCATTTGCCTGCACACTGCTCATATCCCAGGGGACTGGACTTTTGTTCTTCTGAAATTGTTTTGGTTATAAGAAAATTCAGTAGCTCAAAAGGCACAGTAATATTTTTTCCTCAGTCATATCAGACATATATTTTCTAAATATTCCCGTTTACTTCTAACAAATGGGGCTGGATTTGTAGCAGAACTTGAATATCAAAGAATATGATACAATTATGGCCCAGCTTATCTGCAAACTCCTTCTCATTTTGTATTTACCAGCACTTCATAAACTGCAGTTATTACCAATTCCTTTAATAATTTGGCTTTCTGATTCTAGGAGATTATCTGGGCTAGAAGAATCCTCAGATAATAAAAACTATGTGATGTTACAGAGCTTTACAGCTGTATTCAATGTAGATACGTGAATGTTTTCTCCCAGAGATCAGTTCAGTGCATAATTTTGGATTCAATTCACACTTTTGGACAGTTTAAGCCTGTGCAATAAACACCCCATAAGAACTGCATCAAAGCCAAATCAGATTCAACTCTTACAAAATCTGAAACAACATAAATCACATTGCATTGTGATTTATGTTGGGATTACAGGGGGATATTAGGAAAAACCACATATTTTCCTATATCTGAAAGCACAGGTCAAGAACTAACAAAACACTGCTTTTCTGGCATTCCCAGGTAGAGATCCCTCATTCCTGTCCCTGCAGCGGGCAGGAGATCTGTCCTGCAGAGTCCCAGGAAATGGGAATGCTGTGCTCTGCTTCAGGGAAGGGCAGAGGCTCCCCATGGAGGAGGAGCAGCCACACAGTAAAGAACTTGATTTAGCCAAAAATACAAGTTGCTCACTTGTCCCAGTAAATGACAGGTTTAGTGAGCAGAGCCACCAACAGGTATTTGCTTTTAGGCAGCATTTTGAAATAAAACTGGCTCTGGGAAGGAGGAGCCCATCACTCTCCATCAGTGGTCTTGAACTCATCAGCCAAGAACAGTTCCATTATCCCAACCCTGTGGAGAAGCTGCTTCATCTCATTTATAATCCTTCACCATCTTCCCACAAAGCAGAGGGATCATGCCAGAGTCCAAATACTCTTTCCACTGTAGCCATTATGAAATAGAAAAATATTCCTCCCAACTTCCTTCCTGTACCACTTGCCACTGGTACTGATGAGCTTTAATTCCTCAACTGCCTAATGAACAAGGCCCCGTTCTCTCCCTAATGTATGCAAATGTACTACAAGAATTTTCAAAGCACCTAACAAAACTTGATATCAATTTCTAATTAGAAATCTCTGCAGCAGCTCTGGAAATCTCAGCCTCGTCCTCTGTGATTTTGTTAATAGAAAAAAATCCACGTAAGTGGTCATAGAAATGTGTATTGTATGAATGAGGGGTTTTTTAATTTATTCATGGAGAAATATTTTTAAAGGCTGCTCGGTGACAGGGGATTTAACACAGTGTTATGCAATAACTGGTTCAACAGCTTCCCCCACCATGTACTTTTCTCTGCATGTAAATTTTTTGAAGTTATTTCTAAGGCAATAACTCGATATCAAAAGTTTAATTTCAGAGTGTGACAGATGACAAATATCTTCTCCCTATTTAAGTGCTCCCCCCACAGTGCTATTCTAGTCTGTGCAGAATATAAATGACCGACTGAAGGCAAAAGAAAAAAAAAAAAGCCAAAAACATTTTTCAAGGTTTTTCATTAAAATCCACGTTTAAGAGAGAATTAATGAGGGGGAAAGAAGTTACCCTCCCTGAATGATGCTGATCAAAGTACATTTCTTCAGAAGCTTCAAAGAGTTGCTGAGCAATACATCACTCACGTCCCCTCCCAAGGAAAAAACAAATTATGTGTTGAAAATTTGTGTTAGCTCCAATTTACTGTAAATACATTTATGACACTGCAACAAAGGGATGCTGCCATGTACGCAGGAAGGAAAATTCCTGCAACATTCTTCTCATAAAAAGGACTGCACTGAGTTTAACACCACAGTTCAGTGTGTGCTTAGGTGCTGAACTTGGCCATATCTCAAAAGCTCGCAGTGCTGCAAGGCTGTGTGTGAGAAAGATGAATCAGCCTCAAATTAACCCCACAGCATGTAGTGAGGCTGTTAACCTTTTTAGGAATGCAGAGAAAGAGGTTTCAACTCCTGCTCTGCTCGCTGTTCCAGCACAAGTTCACACGGCCATCCGCGATCCCGACCGCGTGGGCCAGGCCATGAGGGACTTGGGGTTGTGCTGGTACTTTTTCAGGTATTAAAAAACAACAGGAATTTTCTTTTTTGGGCTTCTTTCTGCTCCTTCATCACTGGAAACATTCTCAGGTGATGCACACAGGAAAATAACTCAGTTTGAGAGAAAATCTCCCTCAAGCACCAGAGAAAACCACGCGTTCACTTTGAGCCAAGCCCAGAAAGCCAAAGGGCTCGGGTTCTGTTCCCATCCCATCTGGCCGGGCAGCAGAGTGTGCATCCTGCAGTGGAAAGGTCACATCCCTGGGTCAGGCCTGCCAGGGGCTGACCTGCAGCTCAGCTAAACACTCTCTCACAGGAAAAAGCCATAAAACACAGATTAGAGCAGTTTGCCAGGCAGGCAGATCCCAGCCACAACCACGAGCATCTCACTGGGAATTCAGAGAGTGAGCAGCATCCCCAGCATTTCCCACAAGGCTTCAACACTCCTGCTTTTTATTGTATCCATATCCCTGCCTTGAAGGATGGGTACAAGTGCATCCAGATATCCTGGATTTGGGAGAGGGTTTAACATCTCCCTGTTCACACAGCTGTGGTTAAACTGCTTTTCTGACTAAGTTTTACCCACAAATTTATTCATTTTCTCTATTAAGTTCTTCCAAAGCACCAGCAAAGTATGGTGGCAGCACTTCCAGGTAAGGTCATTTATGCAAAGATGCTTTCCAACATTTTCCCAAACTAACTTCAATGTCATGTTGACAGCTGGTTTCCCCATCACTTATAGTAAGCACACACAATTATTCATTAAAAACTGTTATTAATTACACATGTTGCAACTTGAACTATTGCAGGCTATTTTGCCAGTATAGTCCAGTCAGTTACACAAGTTTAAAAGATTTTAAAAAGATTAATTCAAATTCTCTTTGATTAAATAACATACTGAAATCCATGGCACATCCAGAAGTGGTTCAAGGTGAATTCTTCTGACTCAAAAGTGATCAGGACATTTTTTCAATTCAAATATAATGAGATGCCAGTGAAAAAAATTCCTTGTGGTTGACAGGTAACTCCATTCCTAAACTGATCCTTTTACCTTCAGTGGGTGGACCTACAAAAAAATGCTTACAGGAGCTGTTCTGAAGAATACTGGTTTGTTTCTGGGACTTTAAGATGCATCCAACTATTCCCTACAAGATCTTAATGCGAGAATTCCCTGGAGCACGCCACCAAACCCTCTATCTACAAACCAGGTGATTAGAACCTCTCTGAAGGCAAAGCAGGGCTCTTTCAGCACGGTGTGAAGGAGAAGTATTTTAAGCCATTTCTTAGCTCTGAAGCCTTCTCCTGCACAGCTTTCCCCCACACCATTGTCACAAAAAGGCAACGCTGACAGCTCCTCAGGCTCCAGCAGGAAGCCACCCACACGCAGATCCAGAAAAACTCTGCCTGGATAAACTGGGTTCTCCTGGCCAGGCCCTGCCGTGACGTCTCCGCTCCTCCCACGGCGGTGGCACTGGCAGGATCTCCCTCTGGGGCCCCAGCAGCTGCCACAGACAGCTCTTGGCAAGCCTGGAGCTGCTCCCAGCCCACGGAGCCCCAGGATGCGGGAGTAGGGCGGCTGCAGCACCTTCCANCCCGCTTCCAGCCCACTTCCAGCCGCCTCCAGCACCTTCCATCCCGCCTCCAGCACCTTCCATCCCGCCTCCAGCACCTTCCATCCCATCCCGCCTCCAGCACCCTCCATCCCGCTCCGGCACCTCCCACCCTGCTCCGGCACCTTGCATCCCATCCCACTCCAGCGCCTTCCATCCCGCTCCCAGCGCCTTCCAGCCCATCCCACTCCAGCGCCTTCCATCCCATCCCGCTCCAGCGCCTTCCATCCCACTTCCAGCGCCTTCCATTCCGCTCCCAGCGCCTCCCTGGCTGCCCTCAACACACGTTCTGCTCTCTGGAGGAGTTCCCCACGAGTTCCGGGAGCCAAAAGTAGGACAACTGTGCTGCTTCCCTCTGAGGGGGGACGTTGGATGGGGGGTTGCTACATTGCAAAAGGAGAGAAAAATGGGAGCAAGCTTTATTCCTCAGGGTAGTAGCACAAAAGATGATTACACTACCTTAGTTTCCCAAGAATTACCTTATCTCAAGATACCCTCACTCACCACTATTTTCACAAGCAATAGGAGATATTTCAGCTTGAATTTTCTCTGACAAGGGGTTTTTACCTCTGTAAAACATCCTGGTTTTAAAAAAAGTTCCCTTGTTATGGATTAGAGATTCTTGGGTTTACTGGCTGTCTTTCTGTGCAGGGGAAACAACACTGGTTCTCCTTACTATGGATCAGAGATTTTGGGGTTTACTGACAGCCCTTCTGTGCAGGGAAACTCTAGTTTAGGGTACATAGCACCATAAACCATTGGTCAAGATAATTTCCAAGCACATGAACAAGTGCTTGAGGAAATAAAAGCATCAAATGATCCTGTTTCAAATGTTCTAACTCTGTAATATATTTGTCTTCTTGTTCTGATAAAGTATGCATGTTGACAAGAGAAAAATGGAAGAAGGATCCAAGGGAATAAAACCCCTGCCATCATCTACAGAAAACGTAACATGATTTCTGTTGTACCAGAGATTAGAGATATTAAATGCAAATACATGCAAAAATGCTATTCATAAAGTGATTTGGAGGCCTTGAGTAACCTTTTTTGGTAAAATGTGTCATTCACAGAATAAATGCAGATATATCACATCGTGAGATGTGATATAACAAATTGTAAGTGACATATTGCATTTTGGTGGGATTTCTGGCCCTCATTTGGACCATCAACATCCAGATCCTCAGAAGCTTCAGCATTCACAGAACCTTAGAAAGGTTGCACAGAGTGCTCGGAGAAATTTATCATATCAGTGATGATTATATGATGAAAATACTTTAAGATTCCTGCAAATTCCACTTGATGCCAAATATTTAACTTTACACAGCGAGTACCCACATGCCAAATTAAAGGAGCTGGAAAGCAACATGAGACTTCATTATTAGTCTTCACAACATGGAGAAATGAGATGACAAATACAAGCTGGCATAACATCAGAACTATTATTCAGCAACTGCAGGCAAAGGTGGAAATATATCAGGCTTGCAGCGAGTGAAATAAACTGGAACCAAGAGTTGCCACCAAAACTCAGCCTAGAGCCCCTGCAGACACTGCTTATGTTGGTATGACTGAGCATTGCCTATTATTTATAAGTAATGGCATCATTATTATTCCAGATTTCCCCATATGGATCCCTCCAGACAACAATTCAAGGCCCTTCCCCACTGCTGTCACCGTTCCTCCAGTTAATGAGCCATGAGCACAGCTCTGCTCACAGGTACCTCTAATCCCTGCCACGTGCAACACAAGCAAAGGTTTGGTTTTGTTTTGCAGCCTGGCTTGATTTACTGCCTGAACTGAAGACGACTCCTCAGACACCTCCAGCACTCCCAGAAAAGCCATTTCTCCAGCCTCTAACAGGGCTACCAAGAGGCCCCAAAGAGCTGCTCTTCCAGGCAGCTGTAACACCAGCGCAAGCTGCAGCTGAAAAGCCATGCACAGCATTTCCTCACTTCCACCAAAAGCCATTTACTCTTCTGTAACTCCATTATCATTTCCATCTGGTAACTGGGGAACAGCTCTACGCATCATCCTTAGCTGGGACCAGTTTCACAAAATAAAGTTGCCCAAGAGCAGGATGCTGCTGGTGAACTCCACTTCCGCAGCCAGGCCGAACAACAACAGCATTCAACAGCCACGATCTGCCCTCAGATAATAAGTTCAAATAACCAGCAGGGTGGAATTGTAGAAGGTTTTGGCTTGGAAGAGACCTTAAAGATCACCAAGTTCTCTCAAGTCGCACCCTCTGCCATGGGCAGGGACACCTTCCACTATCCCAGGTTGTTCCAAGCCCTGTCCAACCTGGCCTTGGGCACTTCCAGGAATGGGGCAGCTTCTCTGGACACCCTCACAGAGCCTCACCACCCTCACAGGGAACAATTATTTCCCAATATCCCATCTAACCCCACCCTCTGACAGTGGGAAGCCATTCCCCCTTGCCCTGTCCCTCCAGACCCCTGTAAAAACCTCTCTCCATCCTTCTTGTTTGCTCCTTTAGGCACTGGAAGGACACACTTAAGTCTCCTGGCAGCTTCTCTGTTTGGTTTTGGGGTATAACTTAAAAAAAAAAATTAACCACTAGCAGAAAAGCACAAAACTGCTCCAGTTGGTTAAAAGAAAACCGTAAGTACAAATTGCCATGGCAAAAAGCAATAAAATTTGTAACATTTTCAATCTTAGCAGACTTTCATAATTACATGTTCCCTTAGCAGTAAATCTTACTCCCAAACAGTACCTCCTATATTGTGTTAAGTGCCAAGGGCTCCAAGGAACACATTCCCACAAATATTTCTCATACAAATAGCACATTATATTTACTATTTGATACATTTATAGTGGCACACTAAATATACACTTACGAAAAAGGCTGGATTTATTTCCAGCATATAAAAGGCCATCAAGTTTTTCATCCATAGGGGACCAAGCTAATCATGGTCCATTCAACCACCAGACTCAAAACATTTCTGTCAGACAGTTTGATTATTTCCCACTGAGGACACATGGGCCCTGTCTCCAGATAAATCTCCAACATGAGTTTGATGAGTAAAAGGGTTAACAAGGACCCAGGTATGCTGACATAAAGGTGTATTTCTTCACCAGTCTATTTCCACAGGCCAAAAGAACATATCAAATTTCCCACCAGAGCCATACATAAGAATGCTCCACATTTCAAAGCAAGGATGCATTAACTTCACTTAAAATTTCTCTGCTGCCATTTTAGGTACTTACATACTCAGCCTAATAGTGGATGTTTTCTCTTGCTACACTCTCACTTCTTACTCTCACTGCTTGAGACTGAGCTTCACTAAAACATGGGCAAAATGGCCAATTTTTGGATGAGCAAGGAAGAAGGTGATTGTTTGGGGGTTTTAAGTAAGCCCATTTTCAACTGTCTCAAAGTGACCATTTCAAATCAGCAACAAGCTTCACAGTAACCTTGGTCTTCATCTTTTCATTTACTTGCTGTTATTCCCATTAAACTGGTAAAATAAAAAGCTTTCAGAGATTTCCAGAGTGACCCATAACTCATTGCTGCCAAATGGAAAATGTGTATTTTATTGTAATATCCTATAAACAGGACCCTGTTGCAAAGGAATACTTTGTATGAAGCAGACATTTTCCCTTAGAAGTGAAAGAAGAATTCCTCCTTTTTAATTTTTTAATGAAACTGCTTCCTTATAGTCCACGTATCTAGTTTGTGTAACGTAATAATATATGTTGCCTCCTCAGAGTTTTCTGGACTGTCTGAAGATGCTTTTTATCATTCATTACAATATGTTGTGTGTTTAGAACCAATGTAAATATAATAAAGCCAAACCCAGCCCCCAGGTTTTCACGCCCCATGGAGCCCAGGAGCTGTGACAGGGGACCAGGACACAAAAGCTCTTGCTTGAGCAGCAGCACAGCACAGCTGTGGGGAGCAGCTTCCTCAGCACCTGCTGTTTGGGACAGGAACTGGTCACTGAGAGAGCAGAGAAATAAATAGTTTGGTTTTTCTAGACGTGGAGGCTTGGGATGAGACACCAACAGGATTCATGGAATTGTTGGAAAAGACTTCCAAGATTATTGAATCCACAGTAATGCAGCACTGCCATGGTCACCACTAACCCTTGTCCCCAGGTGTCAACATCCACACGGCTCCTGAACCCCCAGGATGATCCAAGCACTGCCCTGGGCAGCCTGTTCCAGTGCCTCATCACCCTTTCAGTGAAGAAACCTTTCCTGATAGCCAATCTCAGCCTCCTCTGGTGCAACTTGAGGCCGTTTCCTCTTGTTCTACCGCTTGTTATTCAGGAGAGGAGACTGACCCCCACCTGGCTGCAACCTCCTGGCAGGGAGCTGGAGAAGGAAACTCTCATTTCTCATGGTAAGACTTTACGACTTTAACACTGTACACAAAGACAAAGCAGGGATTCTCAGAGCAGCAAACTGCTCTCCGAGCCAGTAATTCCTAATTCTACAGGACACAGATCAATACTCTTCAGCTTTATGAACTGATCCGCTCAAGTTATTGTTCCTGCTGCACCTTGAGCGCACGGCGGAGAGGTTTAAATCAAACGCAGGGAACAAAGGAGGGCTGATGTGCCCGTGGGGAGGTTGGGATGAGCTGCATCCCTGCTCGGCAGCGCTCAGCACCACAATGGGCAATCAGCCCTCGCACCGCACGGCCACCGACAGCGGCGGGCACACAACCAGCAGCGTGCTCACCTTGCCACTAAACTAAATTCCCTTTCCTGCACAAGGGAATTTATTAGGTGGCGAAGAGAAGAGACCACCTGAAATCTCAGAATTGCTTTTGGAATACCAACATTTGCATGTATCACTGCCCTCACACGCAAAGCCGGGGTGGTTTGCACACAGCCCAGAGACAAAGTAGTAGCACAAGCTCCTGGGAAAAGTTGCTGAACAGGGAAAGGGAAATGGCAAAGTTAAACATTATCTTAGATAATCTGAGATGAATATTGTTAAAATCTTCTTTCAGCTTTACAATCACTTGCTCTTTTTTTTTTTTTCGGTTTTCATTTCAATGGCAGCTTGCAAATCTCACTGAAGTATAATAAAAATTATAGTGTTTCATGAAAATAAACTATTAAAAAAGCTACCATTTATTACTACAGTGAAACAAGAAATGGAAACTCTAATGTATTCCATCTGTCTAAATGGTAATAAGCCCATGCAAAACTCATTGCAGGGTCAGAATCCAATATTTCCCTTTGGATCCTTCAGTGCAAACAAAGTTCATGTCAGCTCTGGTTCCAACAGCAGAGAGAGGCAAAATGAGCTGCAGCTTCCAAGATTTTATTATGCTGATCAGATATTTCCCAAGGTTTGAAGCCTCTTCAGTGTTTGATTTTACACAATCAGAATTTGGACTGGAACGTGTTTGCAACTCTTGTTCCTCCAAGTGCTGCTCACCTGCTCGGAGAGTTTCTCCCAAGGTACATGGGCTTGACTCATTCTGCAGTGGGAATGTTGGGGCAGTCAGGACTTGTAATGACTTCAGAATTCAAAGTACATCGCTTTTGCGGAGCATTTTGTGTCTTTATAAAGCTTTTTTAAAGCTTAAATGTACATTTAAACATGTAGTTTACTAACGCTAGTTGGAAGCTTTTTTTGAAATCAAAATAATCATTTTTAAGTTCTGCAGATTTGATTGCCCAAGCTGAATGATCAGGGCACAGGAACTACCTACATGCTTATCTTAACACACCTGACAGAGATCCAAGCAGGACCATTTAAACAAAACAAAAAAAGGAAGAACGAAAATCAAGTAGACCATGTACAACATCTTCCTTTAAAAAAAAAAAATAACAACAACAACAAAAGGCAAAAAAACCTTCACTTATTTTCCTGCACTACTTGACTATAAACTGATTTTGAAACTCAGCTATAACAGGAAGGTTTCTAGAGCCTGAAAGCAAACTCAGTACTATTTGTTTTCCTTTGCAGCTCTGCAGGACCAGCATCCAGAGCAGAGCTAAGCTTTGGCTCAGGTTTCTTTGATCCTGGCAAACCAGGTTCTGCCAAAACGTTCAAACAGCCCTGCAGGCTCGGGGCTGCCGAGCGAGCGAGGCTCATACATATTCAGCAGAGCTGAAGGGCTCTTGTGCTGGGAGCCCAGAGCAGACCTTCACAGATGCTTTCATGGCCCACACCTCTTGGGATGCAACCACCCACACTGGGCTTGGATGATAAGCACCAGCATATCAATGTGTGATCAATTAATTTATGAGTATTTAATATGCAAAGGAAAGGTCAGCTAATTCCCTCGCTGAGACTAAGAGACTTTTTATCATTAGTGGCAGCTACAGGTACATCTGTGGTCCTGCAGCTCAAACATCACATTTTAAGCCCATAGGCACATAGACATCTACAAAGCTGTTCACAGAAGGATGATTTATCTTTTCATACTCACTTCCCACTAATTTTGTTACTGACATACCAGTAATTACTGTTTCTAAATGCCTTCTCTACCTTCTTCAATTTTAATTATACTGTGTCAGCACCTAAAAATGTACCAACCATGCACAAGACAAAGAAGATGCATTTCCTACAGAGGCTGCAGGGCTTTCAGAAGAAGGGATACAAGAGCAAGGCCCCAGTAGGCAGAAGTCACCAGCTTTGCATAGGGAGTCCCAGGCAGGGATAAAAATAAACTTTAAGTTTCAAAGGGCTGAAATAGAGGGCAAAAAGAAACTGCAAAAGACTTTTCCTCACTCTTACCCATCATTCTCCCGAGACTCATTTCTCCCTAAGAAATGGCCAAAGAAAAGGTTTGCTTGTCACACCAAATAGTACAAAAACAAGGTTCCCAATCAGAGTTTCAAAGCTTTTTCTGTCCTGTCCCCTCCAGCACTTCTACCACCTCTGTATTACCTCCCAGGGCCCGCTCCAAAAACAATACATCAATATTTGCAAAGGAAGTAACTTCTCCTTGCAGACCACTTTCCCGAGGAGAAACACATCAAGTTAAGATTTATCCCACATCCCTCCTCTGTTGCTAAATGAGCAGGTGAGATGTGCAGGCTCCTGTGGTCTGCAATGGTTTATACATCAATGCAAAACAATCTGCCCGTGAGGAGTTCCTCATGAGGGGCACATGAAATAATTTCTAAGAAGGATTCTGGTGGATCAATAATGATTTGTCTTTAAAAGTAAGCCAAGGTCAGAGAGCTGGAGTCACGAGGAAGATGGAATGCCATGATTCAACTTTCTCAGCTATGGTTAAGTTCATAAAAAGCTTCTCAGACTCTCACCTGCTTCCCACCTCCAGAAAACAGCGTGACAAGCCAGAGACTCTGACAGGGCCTTTTTGGGAGCCCTGTTTTCCCTCCCCCTCTTAAATAAGGTTGCCTTCCAATTCTCAGCTATTTAGAATTCATTTCTCTTCTCATGTGAGAGGGAATTACCTAACTCATCACAGCTCAGCCTTACTCTCATAATAGCACCTACAATTAAGGTACGTGTCTGTAATATCTCCTCAGCAACTTAACCCCTCTCCTCCTAACCCTCAAAGTCTCAAGGGAAAAGTCACTAAAGCTGTGAAAAGAGGGAGCTGGAGGCTGGATCCCAATGGGAACTAAAGCCCCACTGGGCGGGGCACAAAACCTGAGCCAGGTTTAACCTCATTTCTAGGTCTCTGCTCCCCAACAACAGCCCAAGTCCTGTTTTAAGGACACAGACTCCCTATGGACACGAGTCAGGACACTTCAAGAGACAAGATCCACCAGGAGAACACACGTGTCTGTATCTGGAGTTCCCTCCCAGATCTTAGGAACTTCCTAGGAAGAGGCACTTCTTTTTATAAGGATTTGTAAAACCTTCCACACCTGAGGGAACGTTCCTGAGACTAATTTATCATATAAAAGGAGCAAGGCCTCAACTATTGCCTTCAGGCCCTGCTATTGCTGCTCCCACAGCTTTGTGCAGTGCTTTGTTATCATCCATTTATCTGGAAGATAAATGACATTTTTCTAATTGAAGCAAGGCTGATACATGAAAGATGGTGCAGAGAACTCCTGCAACAATGTTTTTCATGCCATCCACCTGATGGAGGGTGTAATCCAACGTACCTATATTTTACAAATAAAAACCAAAACTGGTTCTTCTACTTTCCTGCACTTTACTTTCTTCCATGTCTCACGGAGGAGCTTTTTTACCCAAGAGATCTCTGATGGACACTGGCAGATCACAAAGCAACATTTAGAGGCAAAGTGAAATTTGCTGCTTTGCCCACCAGAGACATTCAGTACTTACACTGTTCATTATTAATCTTATAAAAGATTCCTGAGGAAAGAGGGTAAATATTTTGGTCTAATGCCATTTAACATCATTTTAAAATTCTGCGGTATGGTAACTGGTTGACTGTGTTACTTACACACTAATGAGGACACATCAATTACTTAAGAGGTTATACCAAAAATATCTTGGTGGGAGACTTTCTGTCATCTAATTAAGAAAAAAATTATTTCTTTTTTTAATCACCAGAATCACCTTTTAAAATATAAAACACACCCCTGCCTCATTAGGAGTGTATGATACAAAAACAATTTAAAAGCCAACTGTCAGTTTCCCACCTTAGGTCTTACAACAAGGAAAATTTAAGTACTTCTCAAAGCCTGCAGAAAATTCACGAAATGTTTTAGGTCATTTAAGTGTTCAGCATCATTTTTGGAAGGGTTTTAGCAGCTAAGATTTTAATAAAGTATCAATTGAACTTTTCCCTACCACACTTAAAAATACACAGAACCCAGCTCGTGGTCCAACTTCACAAACATCCCAACAGTACAGGCTCTAGAAATAAAGCTGCTGCTGGCTTAGAAAAAGGGCATTTTTCCTGCAAGGTTTCAGCACTGACACACAGGAAGTCAAAGGCTTTTGCTGGAGGGTTTTGCTCTCAAACAAATCAAAGCAAGCAGGCTCCAGTTCCCATCTCCCTCAGCACACTGCAAAGGCAGCTCCATTAACATCCAACACGCTTGAGCGCCAAAAAGGAGAATTTTGTATAAGCATTAATTATGCAAATTAAATAAGTATATGCTTTTAAATATATCTAATGTATGGAAATGACCCACAGTTATAGCTTCACCTGAATTATTGTCTAATAATAGCGAGCTGCTGTTGCTGCAGAGCACCGTGGTGCAGGTACAGCCTCTGGGCTGACGCCCTCATTGTGGCCAACATTTTCAATCAAGTGAAAAGAGAAAAGGGGAGAGGAGCAAGAACATTTTTCTTTGCTAGTTTGGCATCAAACCTGAGATTAAAAGAGCTGAAATCTGTGCATTGGCCAACATTTGCATGAGTAGCTGTGATAAATACAGATATAAATATTCTGTAGGCATCATCCTGGAGTGCAGCATCCCTGGGTTGGAACACCTGATTCATATATTTGACCTGCAACTGCAATCCCACCAAGGTGAACCTGCTGCAGCCCTGACGGTGCTCTGGCAAACCCTTAAAAATAAGAAGAAAGGGGTGCTAGAATGGGGAAAGGAAAGGATCGAAAAGTTGAACACCTAAAAATGAGAGGAATAGAGATTCAGATCACAAACATCTTATTCTGTTGAGAATTCAGCTAAAGGCACTGGAAGTGGCTTTATTATCCAGTGACTGGTGTTGTCCAGTGTCAAACCAGACCTAGGCAGAACAAAATCTATGATGAGAGAACATAATTAATCTAAAAAAATATATAATTGAGGAAATAATTCATGATTTTGCCCTAAACCCTTTTAATGGCCCTGAAATTACCTTAGAATTAAAACCAAAACAAACAATTTTTAGTGATTCTGTTAGAAACCCTGCTTTCTAGAACACATAAATTGACTAACCCACACCACTAAAACATTATAATGAAAACACCAAAAAAAACCAGTTTAAAAGCTTATTTTTAAATTAATAATGGGATACCTACTTTTATTTACCTCTAACTTTGAGGAATGGGTTAATTATAAAACAAAAATGCGAGCATTTGTAGGGAAACATCTGCTTGGGATGACTTCATTACTACCACCCTGTGATGGCTTTGTAGGGCTGCACCACAAGTGTCACGTTATTGGCATTTCTTGCCATGCCAAGCACACTGCTCAGCAGGATTGCATGAACATTTCCTCGCCGTGCTGACAAACTCTCTGCTACCAGGATGCCACACTTGGTGGGTGGAAAGCAAATTTTTTTCCTTCACACTCTTCTGGTGATAAAGGCCAAAATGAAACTTTTGAAAATTCCCCTTCTGTTTTCTCCAGCACCAGCATTCCTGAACCGCACGGTCCTGTTCTGCCAGAATCCTTTCTCTTCCAAGTTTGACAGCAGCTCCCTCTCCATGAGCAACGTCCCTCTCACTGCAGCAGCTGTCACACAGCTCCGAGGCCCAGCGAGGTTTGATCAGCCAAAATAATTTGACAGCAGGAAGGAATACCTCACGTTGTGGATGAAGATGTGCTGTGCTGAACATCACAAGGCTTTAGATGATCTTCTACACCAAATAGCACGATCTGGGGGAGAACAGCTTCTCATCCATGAGTAAGAAGATAACTCATTGCTGTAACCTGTTTCGTATTTTTCCAACATTGCTTTCCACTGAAAAAGCAAGTGATGTTTCTCAAACATTAATGTTTTCTCTCTTCCAAAAATCAGGGAAAATGTAGTGAAGAAAAAAAACACTTCACTTTACTCAGGGGGAGGAAAAAAAAAAGCCTGGTGCCCCAAAGCAGTTCTGAATTCTTGTTGATTATAAATGTCACAGTACCTTGGCTGTTACACAACTGCTAGGGAAGTGAAATGGCAATGCTGTGGGATTACTCACATGGAACAACCAATCCCCTCCTCTCTGAGGGAAAATATTAAACTTAGTTGTAAGCTAAATAAAAATGTGTTTTGAGGAAAGTGCATTGATATAACAGCAGGAGCAGAGGCACTGTTAGAGGTGAGTATTTGTGTGGATTTCACCCTGGCTCAGGTTTGCTTATACATCAGTAAGGTTTCCAAATGGGTCCATAAAAGAGGGGACCTTTGTCATTCCCATGGACCATCAGGACAGCATCTGGGAGAAGGAATGCCAGGCAGAAAATGGCTTTGGCAAAGAAACCTGCAGAGCAGGACAGTCACAGCACAGGGGCAGGGGGAGCTGAACTTGCGGCCTTTCAGTATTTTTGTCAGTGCCTGGGAAAAGCCTTTGCTTTGTCTCTGACATGGGTTGCTAAACCATTGCATCCTCCCCACAGAATACAGCTGGTGTTCCCTGTCTTCTCCAAGCCACGGGGTTTGAGGTTCACCTGAGCTAAATTATTTCAGGCAGCGCTGATTCCAGTGGCCCCGGCCCTTCTCCAGCTGTGTGCCAGTTTGGATAATTGACTTCCAAAGCAGAATGAAGCAGCACAGTAACAAAAGCCAAATCTCTCAGTAGCCAAAAAATCAGCTACTAAACTGCTGTCAACATACAGCAATAACCATCCCAGCTGTGCACAGACACCCAGCAATTGGGCTGGCCAAGAATTTTTCAGTTTGAATTTTGCCATGACGACAACCCCTGTATGGAACAGCAGATGACAGACAGGCCCTTCTGACCCCACTCATTTTTTGTTTCAGTGAGGCAAGTTAAAGAGTTGGACTGTGCCTTTCACACACACACACAACCCCACCCTTCTTCCAAAAGAGCTGCAAGTATCTGCCCAAGCAGGAGCCACCACTGGTGCTGCAGGAGGTGGTGGAGCATGAGCCAGACCTGGGACAACCTGGAGAACTACCCAGGGGCTGCCTTCAATTTGTGCACACGGCTGTAAATGTTCAGTGATGCCACAGAAAAAGAGGTATAGGATAGCATAAAACTACAGTGGAGACAAAATTGGGGTTTTTTGCCTTCACCCTTAAGGGTCTGGCAAGAAGGCTCCTTTGGAAGAACAGAGCTACTGCAATCCTCTTCAGCACCAACAACAAATTCTGGTTTGAACTTCTGCTGAAGGTTATTTTGCCATAAAAAGCAGTGGGCTTGCTTTGTTTGTTTTGCTTTTGTTTGGTTTGGGGTTTAAGTCAATATGGTCTGCAAATAGTAGAGCAAAAAAAATGAAACAGCTCTAAAGGAGAAGGAAAGCTCCATGACACTGTTTGAAAAAGCCAATAGTGTTCAACGCTCTCACTTCATCCCAGGGTTCCTTGAGATGCCTGTGAAATAACAGGGCACAAGGGCTGAGGCTGACACATCAGATCCACCTTGAAGTATTATTAAACTCCAAAGAGCTGCCTCAACAAAGACATTTTCCAAACGAGTACACTCGTTCCACTGATGCAGGGTATCAGATCATAAAGAAAGCGTTACACACTTCAAAGGAAAAAGCCCTTCATGTTTCCTCCTATTATAATAATAATTACTGCTTTTCTTATAAGACATTTGGAAGCTACAGGTATCTGTGAAATTTCAAACCTGCCTGCTCAGTACAGAGGTGCTCTGCACCAGAGAGGTAAAAGCAGTTCTGAGAGAGAGGTCCTAGAGAAACCACCTGTTTTGTGAGAGCTCTTCCAAGATTTATCATCTCCTCTGGTTTTTTTCCCCAGGTTAAAACCTCAGTGTTACGTCTGTAGCACAGACACATAACACACTTCAATTTTAAAGGTGGAAATGAAATGAAAACTGATGTGGAATTGCTTTTAAAACTGTTATCAAGCTGACAGAAGTCACCAAGGCTTTTAAACAAGAGCAACAAACAAAAAGAATCCAAACAAAAGCAACAGAAAGGCTGATCCACCAGGAAAGGGATTTCCAAATAAAGCACCACTGGAGTACGTTCAGGACACTCACATTCATTTTTCCTTCATCAGACTCTGCTCTTTTTCAAAATGTATGACCAAGTCTAATATTCAAGCACTTCTGTGATTACTTTAAAGAAGCTGGTAATGTCTAATTTGCCAAAATAAAACTGAAAAAGAAATCTAGTAAAACATTGGAAGAAACAGTCACAAACAGAATTATAACTGCTGGAACATGTCACAGTGAAGGAAAGTAACAGGCTGACAACACTACGGAATTTAGAAAAAGCATTTAAAGCCTAAATATTAACCTCTCTTTACCTCTACATAACTTAGGTGCTTTGCAATTTCTGTTCAACAATATCAACAATAATTACACTCAAGATAAAGGTTCCTTATCTGAGTTCTACAGTCAGGCACATATATTTGGTACCTGCACTGTGACATGTTCCTGTGCCTGTTTCCATATGGAAAAACCTGAAAGAAACAAGACTGTACAATATTTTCACACAAATGAACCTCTACACCTGGTAAAAATATTACTCCAAGTGCTAAAAAAACCTTGGAACTCCTAATGTCTAATGCACTGAAAAGTTTAGAAACTTTAAAATGTTCATATAACCATAAAACTTTTCCTAAAACCTCTCAGCTTCTTGCTTTCCTCAAAGCAGGTCACATTCACCCTTGTCTGTCTTTTTATTGAAAAAAAAAAGCCCAAACAAAAGCCATTAAAGGAGCAGCTTCCAGCTGGGACTTTTCCAGTGACATCAAACACTCACAGCAGCGACGCTCACTCTGCCACACTGAGCCTGGTGCAAAATCAAGTTAAAACAGCAGAAGGTGCTGGACATCCTGAGCAGGTGAGGGCTTGGAAAATTCACCAAAAAATTCCAGAAACACATGACTCCAGGATCAAAGGGTGTTTCTGCACAAATGCCAATGGGTTTGGGTTCCCTGAATGAAATTTCTATATGGTAAAATGTCATTGGCAAGGGACATAACTCTAGTCCACATGATTCTGGCTTTAGAACCTTTTCATGGAGTTAAATCCCTTGCAAAATAATAAATTCTGAATAGCTGGGATTAATGCTACTTTTATGCACTTCAGTCACACAGCCTGGAAGTAGTGAGGTGAAATTATGGTGATTCAGGGCCAAGAGCAGAGCTGTCACCTGCCCACTGCCTTGTGTCCCTGCGAGTGGCCCCACAGGTCACTCCTGCTCCAGCCAGCCTTGCACCCAAAACAAAGCTGTGCCTGGGACTGAAGAAAGAGGAGAGAAAAAAAATTAACGTGAAATTTTAATTTAACTCAGCCAAGTCAGCCCTGAGAGCACGAGTGTTGTCACTCCCCTCCCTCATCTATTGACAGGATTTGCAAAAGAAGGAACAAAATTTATTTAGCAAGCAATTCTGAAAAGCAGAAGACAGATATTGCAAAACTTCCCATGGGAGAGGAAATCAAAATAGTTTTTGAAATATACAACAACTAAAGCTTGGTTTCTAAGAGTCACCAGTGGCTTCTGGACACATCTGGCTTTCCACAAAGACTGAGGGTGGCAGGGTGAAAGAGGAGGAGGCTCAGGCTTTGGGAGGTGCTTTTGGGAACCAGGGAGCCCTGTCCCGACACCTCCAACCAAAGCTCCTGGGCCCACAGCAATGTCCCAGAGGCTCTGTGGGCCACTGCCAAGCCAAAGCTGAGCCAGCAGGAAACGAGCAGTTTCCAGTGAGCTGCTTTATTGCAATTTCGAAAGGGCACATTTCCACAAACACTGGGGATCACAATGAATTTGAATTTCTCAGCCAAAAATGTTTTGTCACAAATATCCACCATTCCTGCCACCAAATTAAAAACCATAAAAAGAATGAGTTTGTTGTGCAATTCTGGCCAGCTGGGTTCTTCCTCTGCAGCTATTGCAGAATTCTTGCATGACCTGGAACCAACAAAATTCTTCACCAATGCTCATGGTTCGTGTGCTGAGCATTTTGTGTACCCAACCTGCAGCTGCCAGATGAACCTCCCAGCTACAGCTGCAAGGTGGGTGTTGGAGCCCGGAACAGAAGAAGTTCTGCTAATACATAAAAACTTCTCAAAGGACTGACAGCATTGCAAGTTAAGGCTCTTGACAAGGTGACGCTGTTCTGCATTCTGAGTCATAAAAACTCTTAGTTACCTCATGATTAAAAGATTAAGAGAAGTTACTGTCACTGACCTACTGACACCTCAGCACAGAAGCCCTGGCTCCCTGGCTTTGATGTTGCACAACACCCACACAACAGAGCCACGTCAAAATACGTTCTTTCAAAAATAAAAATCACAAACTCAGATTCCTCCCCTAGACCCTGCTAGGGAAGGTGTTATTGCCACCTCCAATAATCATCCCTTGATGCTGAAAGAATCTAGGTAATGTCAGAAACAGATGGATTACTTTCATTAACACCATTGATTATGTTTTGCAGGAGGAATCAATGCAGGTGTTACTGTCCCTGTTGCAGCAATGGAAATAGCCCAGCTCTTCACTCCCTCTCCAAACACTGATTATTTGCCAAGTTCAGGGTAGCAGAGTTGTTCCATATTGTGCATTTTATACAAATCAAGCTTCAACAAACGACCTCCAAGTGGAGACTAAACGTGGTCTCACTGCTCCTCCCCAGCCTCCTCTCATGCATCACCCAACCAGGAGCACAGGAAAACACTCAGAGTGTAATTAATGGAAGAAAAACTTAAGGGATGACAAGTGAAATATAAACCATTATGACACATAACAGTTTGCTGGAACAAGGATTTTAAAAGATTAGTCTTGATTCTGGCAAGCATGAAGTATCGGAGTAATTAGTTGTTATTGGGTTAATTGGTGTCAGTGAGACCCCACATGGAGCACTGTGTCCAGCTCTGGGGCTCCAAACAAAAGCAGGGCATGGAGCTGTTGGAGTGGCTCCAGGGAAGGTCTACAAGGATGCTCAAGGAGCTGGAGCCTTCTGCTCTGGAGCCAGGCTGGGAGAGCTGGGGGTGTCCAGCCTGGAGAGGGGAAGGCTCCAGGGAGAGCTCAGAGCCCCTGCCAGGGCCTAAAGGGGCTCCAGGAGAGCTGGAGAGGGATTGGGGACAAGGGATGGAGGGACAGGACACAGGGAATGGCTTCCCACTGCCAGAGGGCAGGGCTGGATGGGATCTTGGGCAGGAATTGTTCCCTGGAGGGTGGGGAGGGGCTGGCCCAGGGTGCCCAGAGAAGCTGTGGCTGCCCCTGGATCCCTGGCAGTGCCCAAGGCCAGGCTGGACAGGGCTTGGAGCACCCTGGGACAGTGGGAGGTGTCCCTGCTCACATAAGGGGATGGGACAAGATGAACTTCAGGTTCCCTTTCAATCCAAACTACTCTAGGATTCCTAACCTCAACTGGAAGCTACTGCTGATGCACAAAACTGCAACGTGTCAAAACAAAGATCCTTTCTCTCTTTGTAGGAATTAATGGATCTCCCACTTGAAGCAAATGGGATTTATTAAAGCATTTAATATTTGGAGTAGCATTTATACTTACACCTTATACATAATATTGACATTCCAGTAAGACAACTGAAAGCAACAATAGAACAGAAATACAACTGCATTTACTTATCTGTACTAACAGAGAAGAAAACTGATGTTGCCATCCCTGACACTCCATAATGTATTTTTTTTTTAGTGTATTCATTTGATTTTAAGTTAATAATAATGCTTCCTTTCAGGAAAACCTTCCTATACAGAAAATAGGATTTTACAGAGATTTTCAGATACTCAGTCTATTTTCACTCCAATTTACATACAGTTACAACAATAGACAAACTTGCCTGTAATAGTAATAATCCGAAATGCCTCAGTGTGATGTCTGGGACCTCTAGGTTCCAAATCCAACTGGGGACACTGAACACAGTATTTGACTTGTCCCTTGCAACAGGAGAGTGCATTTTGATGTAACTGCAGCTCTTCTGAAGTGGCCAAGACTAAAAGACCACAGCAAGTGGCCAAGGGTTGTGCTGAAGAGTTCAGATCCCTGCTCCAATACCTGCTCCAGATTCTGCTCACAAACAGGGAGCTCCTCCCTGATGCTCCATCACACAACTTTTGCAACAAAGAGGTTCCTATCCTTAAAAGGCCTCTCAATTTTTCCTTCTTCCCAAACTAAGGTGGTCTGAAATACCAAGGAAAAGAGTTTAAAAAAAAAATAGAAATTCCTCTCGGAAAACTGTATTTAGTGAAACTCTGAGAAATCAATTTTTCATGGGCAGAAACCCACATCTTCTGCAACAAAACATCCTTTGGAGATCTGAAAAACAGCTGCAAGCAGTGAAGATGTGAGGGTTTCATTCTGGACTGCAGTTTCTGAGGGGAACACTGGGTAACGCTGGGATCTGGATTTTACACAGAGTCTATTGTGAGTGCTCATGCCCCAGCAATTTGGGCTCCCTGCTTCCTTCCTGGGCCTGCTTTCCCAAAGCCAGCACTGCCATGAGGAAGAAATGAAGAAGGGTGGTGGTACTCAATCAGGATGTTTTTCCATGAAAGGGGTAACAATAGAACTATTTTTATTTTTATTCATTTAATAAAACTTTGGTAATTAGGAGAAATAAATAATCAAAACCAACCACCTTAAATAACATTTTAGATGAGTTAGGAACAGCCACTCTCCCTCTGTTCACTTCATCCCAATTGGAAAATTACAGATTCTGTTTCAGGACGAGAATACTGTTTGGAATATTCCTTTCACCGACTCAGACTTTCAGACAATACAGTAATAATCTTATTGAACTTTTTTTTTTTTATTTGGTGAAAAAGAAAACAAGATTATGGGCTAAAACACAGCAGAAATAGGCCAGCTGCATTCACAGTCCTGTGTTGTGCTGCTGATGTTGCTGTGTCCCCTCAGTGTTGCTGCACCCCTGGCACAGGGAATTACTCTACCCTGCTCCACCAGATCTCCCAATTTCTCCAGTGATTGAGTGACTCATTTTGTCTCTGCAGACAGGAGTGATTCCCCTGTTTCTCAGAGCTATTGAGACAACATGTCACAATATTGTGGTAGTCCCATAAATACTGGGGTAAGTACCACAAAATACAACAGCAGTAACGCTCACTTCCACTCTAGGATCTCCAAAAATCATCCAGGTCTGTGCTGGAGAATTCCCTAAGGAATTATTTTCATTTTTCTTCAGAACTCTACTGTAAGAATTTCCTCTAAATGTTTGAGGTACACGGTCCAGCTTCCTGAAAGAAACAGATTGAGCTGGAGACAATCACATCCAGTGTGGCCCAGGCCTAACCTCAGTGAGCTCCAGGTCTTCTTCTAAATCAGAGTCCTGCTACAATTCTCTTGTTTTAAAAGCAATAATTAGACCCTCAGCAAACATATTCTACTCTTTTTTACACTGACAGAAGTCAGAACCATTTGAGGGCCTCCTCTCAGGTCTGCCTGAAGCCACTGCTTTTTTGTAGGGGTGTTAAAATATGTATCGTCTTCATCTCTCCAGACCTAGTGAATAACCATTCTTTTGGAAGCTTTTGAATTTATCCTGAAGCTCACCTTTATAAGAAAAGGGTGGTTATGAAGAGGTCTTTTACCTAAATTAAGCAAACACTGCACCAAGCTTATCTGCACACTCATTTTATGTTCATGGACTGCTGGCACAAACTGCCCCAAATACTTCTAGGGTCCAGTGGTGCTGAAAAGAGTTGTGTCACTTCATACATTTTTCACATTTCAGGTTGATTCTTAAGCTACTTCAAAAACTACAGTTTCATATTATGTAACAGCCCCTTTTTGAGACTTTCGAGGTTTATATCTACAATACAGAAAAAGAGAGAAAGCTCATTTTTCGGATCATCTTCTTAATGCCTTTGGCTCCACACACTTTGAATGCTCAAAGTACAGCATGGAAGAATGTGCAGCCCTGCCATGGCCAGGAATGTACAGGATTAAGACAAGCAGTGCTAAAGCATGCTTGCCAATATGTTTCCAGGGGATACAGCTCTGAACAAACTTGACTCAACCTTCAGCAGTTCTGTTGTAAAATGAGGTCCTCCAAAGACAAAGGACAAGCTTTAAAAGCAGCTGAGACAGTCACCTCTAAAAGCAGCAACTCAGCGTTCATTAGTGACCTTCTTGGAATTGTCTTATAAATCCTTTTGCCTCTGGATGCCAAAAATCTTTGGATTCAACACCTAAGGGTACCTGCTGTCAAGGAAGAAATACCAACAGCTTTATGAAGTGCAGTGTTAAAAGGGAATTCTCTGAATATCATCTAAAGCTTCAGAGCAGCGAGTAAACAACCTTACTTTACTGCTTGAAAATCCAAGGTACAATCCCTGAATTTGAATATATTATAGTCACTGACTCCATAAGAAGATTACAAACAATTAGAAGCCCTAAAATCTGTTTCAACTAACTAGTATTTGTCTAGCTTAAGACAGAAAGGCAGCAGCACACCACATGCAAAGCATGATCTGCAGGGAGAGGAGATATCTTTTGTGAGAAGTTAAATACTTCAGAATATAGGGTACAAGCATTTGTTCCTTTCAGCTGCTGATGAGACATGCAATTATAATATTAGTAGGTTTTTTCCCCCTCAAAGGGGAAAGCAATCAATGCTTTTCCAACCAGATGAAAGCAAGGTTCATGCTACATCCAATGTTAGTGTTCAACCTCCCCAAAAAGAGAGAGGGAGGAAAACAATTTCTGAAAATAGAACTGAAGAGGTCAATTTGACACCATATTTCTGTGAGCTGCACTCAGAGCATTCACAGCTCAGCACACTCACTAAAAAGGGTTAATAACAGCTCAAAAGTGCTAGCAGATAATTATTAAGCCATCCAGCACTGGTTTTATCCAGCAGTATTAGTACCAAATACACAAAATATATATTGCCCACAATAAACAGCAGTTTGTAATGTTCCTGCATTTCAGAAGAACAGGGAAGAAGTTGTTTCGGATAAGAAGCTAAGCCTTCACAGTTAAATCTAAGATTTGTGGGAGAAGCATTAGCTACTGTACAAAACTGGAGAAGGCTAAAAACAAAAACCAGCATATGCCAATTAATCTTGCAGCATGACGACATAGTGCTAAAATCAGACTACTAAGATACAAGTGTAGGCAGAGAAATAATTTGTCTTCTGTTCAGAGGCTTTTTTTCCTTGGGGGAGGGAAAAAGGAGAAAGAGATGCAAGAGCCCAAATAGAAATTTTAAAAAAATCTTCCCATGCCCTTTTTCATCCAAGGTTGGAAGTATCCCACAATCTTCAAAATAAGTAGAATCTGCTAGTACAAGCTAAATTTAGTTGCATATGTTTTTCACAACATATGCAAGTACCACTTCCCCCTTCCTCCTGAGGGCACACACTTTGCTAAAATGTTGTGCACTCATTAATCCACGTTCACTGCAAAACTTCTGAGGAATATTCCATCATCTGGAGAGAGAATCCATCTGTGATTAAGCCTTGGAACAACATTCTCAAAACAAGAAAGCAAAAGCTTTCTCCTCACTGTCCCCCTCCCCATAACTTCCCCGCCATGGTGGAAATCAGTATCAGACCAAACGTCCCCATTATTGCAGCTACAGCTGAGACAAAGCACAAGCACACAACAAAGCCCTGTCCCTCTTTGCAGGGTGATTCCTGCTGCAATTCCACTTCTCATTTGGGATGGACGGCTTTCCTATTCCATCACTGAATAGAGAGAATTAGTATTTACTACTGATATTTGTTCTCTTCCTTCCAAGGATACCAACAACGTAATTATCCACTCCCCCCTCTTTTCCAGGATGTTGTTCATCTTTTTTTAAAAATTAAACTTGAATTCTACCTGTAAAATATTTCAACTGCATTAATTACCATTACTAGAATTACAACAACTTGAACTCCTTCTCTCTCTTTGACTCCTATACCTCCTTACCTCTTTGTGATTTCCTGTTCTTGTCCCCTGTGTTAATGAAACAAAGCAAAGTTTCACCTTCTGGAAACCCCTCAGTGCCTGTGTCTCAGTACAGCTCCAACTGTCTCAAGGTTTCAGGGCAGCATTACCTTCCCGTGGAAATGCTGACACAACTAAAGGCAGGCAAGCACAATTCCTTCAAAAAAAACCCTTCAATGGACAATGGGGGTTGAACTTGGTAACACCATCGTGAGTAAGAAATCAGTTTAAGCCAAAAGTGACTTTCAGAACTACTCAAGAAGGCAGTGACTTCAGATTATAGTCCCACTGCCATCACTGAAAAAACAGCTTTATTGCCTTTTCACAATCATGGTTTTGCAAGCTAATAATGGAAAAAATAAGCAAATCAGAAGTAGCAGCAACTATCCCTACCACTGTCAAGTCTTACTGGCTAGATTTGAGGGACTCTAGATTAAATGCAGAATAGAAAGCGTATTTAATTAAGACTAATTTTAAGCAATACTCAACATAATACTCATCAGTGGCATCGTGCATGAAAATAGCATTTGAGAAGATGAGAGCATAATCCTTACTGGTGCTTCAAAACGTTGTTTATAAGGCAAAACTTTCTGCTCTAAAGAGAACTAAACCAGTAAGCAGTGAAAACACGGGCAGCAGTGCAAGGGTTTCAAGGTTCCCCATCCTGCAGGCAGAGCAGCAGCCCAAGAGGAAGGGAACCCCTCCTGGTGCAGTGATTCCACCCCAGACCTGTGAATCTGTGCTCAGGAAACATCACCAGGAGTACTTCATGAAAGGCCAACATTTAGTGCTGTACAGCAGAGGTGGAGGTGCTTTCCTGTCATTATCCAAGCTGGAGGAGTGCATTTGTTTTGTTTGTAAACTCTGTAAATAGTAAAATAACTGTGCTCTGCCCCATCCATAGGTACAATGCTCATATTGCAGCTTTCACATCAAGGTTGGCACAAATCTCTGCACGTCCCTTTAGGTCAACCCATGGTGTTTTTCTCTTGGATCCTTGACCTCAACTCACAGACCAAGAGACCAGAAAAAGGAAAATAAAGTATGAGAGCACACTCAAGTTTCCAGGCTCGACTCTCTCAGCCTGTTAAGCAAAGCTGATACAAGCTCACATTTTATCCACAAACCCTTCCCCTTCCTAAAGATCCTTTCCCCTTCCCATTTTCTTTCACACATTCACTGGAA
The DNA here is from genome assembly GCA_013397175.1 of Platysteira castanea. Lineage (NCBI taxonomy): Eukaryota > Metazoa > Chordata > Aves > Passeriformes > Platysteira > Platysteira castanea. The sequence continues at coordinate 211,581 of VYXC01008480.1, read as the reverse complement.
GTGAAAAAATGTTATTAATGACTTCTGAATGTTCCCAGTCAGACCAGGTTTCTCTCACTTCACACAAATGCCCTGTAGAGTTACAGAATTGTTTAGGCTGGGACAGATGGTTTCCATCTCCCTGCACTGAGTCAAGGGAAGATGTTAATGTGCAAAATGCACCTGGGAGAGTGGGGAAAACAGGTAATGCAGAAGAAGAAATTATGTTTTCTGCTGCCTCTGTGGCTCATACAATAAATTAACCAGAAGAAAATTAACGATGTCTAAATACCAATTTCTAATTGAACTCTACAAATTCAGTAGAGTTCAACTCTCCAAATGTAGTTTGGGGAACACCACCACGATCAAATCCTGTCTCTAAGTGTCTCAGACACAAACACCCTTTAGTTACCCACAAGTGAAAAACAGACCCATTCCTGTCTGTAATGCCCATCAAAACTTGCAGACCTGAGCCAACAGGACCTTCCGAGCACAGCTGTAATTAAAAGTAAATTTTTACCCAAAATCCAGCAAATAAGACTACTAAACTTGGGTCCTTTTTGTTCTAGTAAGGAAGGGGGGGAAAGCCTAAGTAGGAAATTACAAGGAATCACTAAATAGACTGTGCAAGTATTGAGGAAATATCAGCTGTACTGCAGCCTAAGCTATTTTTTTTCATTCAGATAAATGCAAAACCTTTGTTTTGAACATAGCATGGTAGAGTCTGGCTTAAACACAATGTGTGTAACCCGAAAGTTAAGATGAATTTTTACTTCACATAACCAACAAATATATTGCAAAATCTCTAAAAAAACAATTATTAAAATAGCTCTATTGGGAAATTTTCTTTCAACTTCACATTTTACTTGTAGGTAAAATTTTATCTGCAGATAAGAAGCCACTTGTAAATTTTTATGGCTTTTGGTGTCTGATTCAAAAATATTTATAGGTCTCAAACACTGCAACAGAGGAAGCATCAGGAAGTTTTTGAGGCCAATATTGACTTCTTTGTAAAAATGATTTTGGGAATTGTGGGAAAAGAGGAGCCTCTCCAAACAAAGAGTTTAGGAACAGCCATAAATATTTTGCTATGAATAAAGGAGAAATAATCTACATGTATATACACATATGAAATATTTAGGCCACATATACACAAGCACCCACAAACACTGATAACCAAAGCTTCAGGAGAGGAACTAAAAGCTTTGTCTCAGAAAGGATGAGCTGAAAAATAAAACTGCAGTATTCACCTGCATATTTTATGAAACCATTCCCCAAAAAACTTTTGTTTTAAGCTTTCTATTCTAGCTGGGAAAGTCACTCAATTTAGCCCTGGGCTGAATGAAAGAAAACTCTAAACATTAAGATAACCCTTGCAAACTGCTTTCAGAAAACTACTAGGGAGAAGAGTAAAGTCCTTCAAAATTCCCAAAAAGATCAGAAAATTTTGAAAAGGAATGCCCAGAATAGCTGCTTCCATTACTATTTGTTTTAACCAAAAAAGGGAGTTTTTAGGGTCCTGTGATTTGTAGACCAGTTAGGAGAAGTTCAAATGGGAAATGTTATGGGACAGCAAATGCTAGAGAAAAATAATTGAGTAATGCTGACCACACACATCCAGCCCTGGGTTTTTTCAATACACACTGTTTCTAACAAATATTATATTAAGAAATAGCAACACCATTAACTAAGAGTAAATACAACTCACACACATATATCAGAGATTTTTGACAGAACAAATAATTTTACCATTCTTACAGTGACATCCCAGCGAAGTGAAAACCAAAGGAACCACAAAATTCCAACTCCTTGAGCTGAGCAGCAGATTCCTGCTCTTTTCTCAGAGAGAAAAAAGAAAGGTTGTGCAAAGCAAAGAGTCACTGCCCAAGTCTGACTTGCTCCAGGAGCACCTTGGAAAAGATTCCCTCTTCCCTTAGAAGAATGAAGAAGACAGACCAACGGTTTAGTTTAAATAAAATTACAAATAAACACTTAAAACCAGCTATAAATCTGCTTACTGAGTGATCTAGCCCTGTTTATCAATTATTTTTATTTCCCTCTTCCATCTGCACTCTCGGCAATTTATTTCTGACCACCTCTTTAGGAGGAACGTGACACTAACAGGAACAAGTGGTAACTTCTTTGGTGAACCTATCCCAAAACCTAAATCAGCCTGAAAGATCCCCCCACACCTTTATTATTAGTGGGGGAAATGCCTCCTGCCAGAATACACAGACACTGAAAACACTTCTGCCTCACAGGACTGATATGGATCAAATATATGGAAGGGATTTATTCCTTTCTGATACACATTGACATTATATACATTTAAATAGCTCCAAGATTGCTGGCAATTCCTATTTGTGTCCACAACAAACCCAGAACACTGATTTTATTTTAATTTTTTCTTCATTTGGTTCGTTGGTTGGGGTTTTTTTTTTTTAAATGTTATCCTCCACCCTTGCCAGACACTGAATATTTCCCTGAGCTCCCTCCTTTGGAAAGCACTGAAAATTCCAAATGGAAAAAAACCCCTATAAATATAAAACATTTCAGGATTGCTGCCTCAGAGAATTCCAAAGGACAAAGGCAATCCACTCGCAGAAACGCATTTTTCATATATTTTTTTAACTCCTGCAAAGGGAAAGCAGCACATTTTATTTATGTAGGTTGAACTCTCAACTCTTAGCATTGAACCGTGTAAAAAACATAAATAGAGCTGAAATTGAGTCCTCCACGTTTCAAGCATTGATCTTCTCACTGCTTAATATTCTCCACGGGTGAAGGTCAAGCAAAGCACTCGAGAACCCATTGTCTGCAGGATTTGTACAAGAATCTGCTGGGAGCTGTTTCAGGTATTACAAAAGCCTCAGGAGCAAAAGGCCACCAGGCAGCTCTCCCGGTGCTGCTCCTTCCCAGGAATGCCAAGATACTGAGAGAATTACAACCAATCTGTCTCATCCCTGCACCCTCCTAACACCAAGGGTGCATTTCCACAGAGCTGCTGTGTTTTCTTTGCATTTCTAAGTTTGTCTTTAGGATAATTTGCTGAGCACAAAATAAGAATTTGCCATTTGTTAACGTTTTGCCGATCATCGCCTTTGTCACCGCTCCAAACTGAAATCCCCAAGAACTCCAAATACTGGGGGCTTGGTTGCTGTGTCCTTCTTCCTGTGCCTCTCCTTCTCCACAAATCCCTTTGCTTTAGATGCAGCACACAAGCAGGATTATGCTTCATTTAACAAGATCTCTGAAAACAGATTTTTCACTTTGTCCTAAAGCACAACATACAAAGGCAAAAGGCCAAGTCACAGTCACATGAGAGATTTTTAAATGTGAAAGTAGTAAACATAAGGGTAACTTGAAATAAATAGTTTACTTTGGGTCGTTAAGCTGTCTAATTAATTTTTGTTTGACATTATTAGTATATAGCAGCAAGCAGCCATTTAAGCAGCTGCTTAAACACAGATCATACAAATATATGAGTGTAGGCTAATGGAAAGAATGGCATATTTATTTAGATTAAACATTCCTGAATGATTTAAATAAAAAAATGCTCGGAGAACGAGAACTGTGTGGCTTTCTGAAATATGCTGCAGAAAATCCTGGCTTTGCTGCTTTGCATGAGGGAGAGCAGCAATTGGAACGTGGCGAGTCCAACCAAGATTGTGAACTTGTTATAAGCTGTTAACAGACCCCATTTGAAAAGACTTACATTAAAAATAATTCCTCAGCCTGCTCTTTTTTTAAATACATAACCTTTTTTTATTACTCAGACTAATTTTCATCACCAAAAGGCATTGCAGTTTGCTTTGATGCTGTGTAATGCTGCTTCTTTCTCTTAAGTGGTACATAATTATATTCCTCCCCTTCCCCCAGCAGAGATCATAAATTCGTCATCTCCTGACAGCTTCAAACAATTCAACTTCAAAATATGCAGGTGAGGCATACGGGTTAGAAGGCATGAGAAGCTGTTAAGCTTTCAGATGACAGGAGGGGTCTGAGTGTTATTGAGTGCTTAACTCCCGAGCTCTGAAGATCTGAGGAAAGCATCAGAGCCACCTTTGGTTATTCCAATATCTGGAAACAATCCACTGAAATCCAAGGCAATATCAGCACCCAATCCTCTGACCTTTCAGTGCAGCAGCAGAGCCTCAGCAGCGTGAACAGGCTCAGAGAGACTTCACGTGGATTTGCTGTCTCATCTTGCTGGCTCATTTTGAGTTTCGAAAGTAAAATAATACAACTGTTGGGTGCAACAGCACTTCTCAAACCTGCAAAGAACATTCTAGATCCCAACGGGTAAAATTCAGAGCATGCCTGAGGTGTTCCCGTTATGCCCATGCAGAGATTTTACAAGGAGGAACATGGTGCCCATTTTTGTGGGGACTCATCTTTGCACCCCGGGGAACAGAAGGCTCCCCTTCCTCAGGGAATATTCCCTTCCTTTTCCCTCAAAGCCCTCCTCTAAAGGGATGGAAGCTAAAGGGGCCACGCAGGAGGTGCGAGGTGGGGTTTGCTCACCTGGAAAAGCCAACGGGCTGGGAGGACCCCGAGTCCTTTCCCAGAGTTTGGAGCTGCCTGGTGCTGGGCCCCAGCCCCAACCCTGCCCAGCCCCTGCAAGTGCAGCTCAACTCTCACCATTCCTCCCCACCACCCCACCGAAATCTTCCTCACAAACCTTGCTCATGATGACTTCTCCTGCTTTGGTTTTCAGAACACAGGGAACAACTCATCACCATCCTCTTCTCAGAGCCCTTGTATTTAAAGAATCATGTTCCCAGCTGATGGTTTTCCAATTCTCTCATGGTTTTCTTCCTCACAGAGCACTTTCCCCAAACATTTTATTTTTCCCTTATCCACTCTACCCACCACAATTTCTCCTTTGCTTTACCTTCTCTTTGACATTTTTTAAAGTGCTCAAATTAGAAACTAAGTGGGCCTTCATGAGCTCAGAGGGTGAGCTCAGAGCTGGTGCCTATTACAGAGGTAACCCCAAACATCCCAGATTAAAAATTCCCCAAAAACACAACACTGCCATGTTCATAGCCTGCTATAATCCTACACCCTAACCTAGCCCCAATTCCCTCCCACCTACTCAATTATCTCTTATTTTAGGTTTTTGCTTGCAATAGTAATTAATACATTTCCTTTTTTTTACTTGTTCTTCAATGGTTTTGATCACTGGAATTAAAACTGATGTTTACAAAGAGGTGTGGAGTTACTGTCCTGCAGAACACTTCTGAAATGCCTCTATGCTGAAAGCACTGAACTTCACATGTGTTTTTCCATTCTAGTGCCAACCTGTTAATACAAAAATTACACATAAGAATCAGGGCCTGAAGATATTCTTGAAGGACCCATTCCAACAAGAGAGTGAATAACTGAGAACTTGGAACATTCCTCTAAACTGGCTGTCACCCTGAAAACACGTGACTCTTTTGCAGTCATTACACTTAAATCAGATTTTTCTTCTGAAAATGTCCCAGCAGACCATGTCAAATGCCCTCCTGAAGCCACATTTGTGTGTCTCTGCCAGCCTTTCAGAGCCATCCAGGAGGTGGCCATGCAGTAGAACCTGACCCCTCTTTAATGAAATCTGTCCTTTATGTCCAGTCCAACTGAGTTTTAAAAAATCTATTCTGAATCTTTCCAAACACCCAATTAGGCCCTCTTTACCCTCCTACAAAGCAAAGCAATATTGCTTCCCACCCACCCACACCATCCAGCCCTCTGGGAATTCTTCCTCCTAACAAATTCCCTATGTCAAATGGCAGTAAATCACAAAGTCCTTTAAAGAATTCCTTAAATAGCAAAGAACGTATTTTCTCTGGGCCTGACCAAATTGAATTCATCTAAATTACCCAAATATTTTCTAGCATGGTCTTACCTTCAGGCATGCAGCACTACTTTGAAATTGCATAAAGCATCTGATTCTAGATAATCTTTTCTGGACTGGTTAAGAAAAAAGATATTCCATGCTTCAGCTTTGTCCAAATCATCTGCTCTTTTCTCTCACTCACTTGAAGAAAAAGACACCTCCTTCTGCCTGGGCCTAAAGATAGCAATCACTCTGGTTTGACCAGACAGTGCCCATGGAAAAAAGTCCCAATTACCATCTCCAGCCTTTTTAATTGGAGCACAGTTTTCTCAAGTTAATTAACAGCTTGTAGGGAAGCAAAACTGTTGAACCTAATTTTGAAGCAAATCACTATAACTCAGAACAACACACTGTCAGTTAAGTGCCTCTAATATGTTAATTTTGCCTTTTGGCAAACATTGTCTGCAGCTATTTACACTACATTGACTTTAAGAGATTTCAGTTTCTCCTTCTGACAAGCTGATACACACGCAGGGTTTCTAGCAATATCTGATTTATTTTTATGAGGATCTTTCAGTAATCCCCTATCAGGTCCTAAGGCAAATGGCCCCCAGCAACCTGTGTACAAAACAGACCCTTACTCAGGTATTTCTAAAAGTATCTTGAGTTTAGAAAGTCAAGACAGAAATTTCATGATTAACACAAGTTATTCATGGCCAACAGCAAACAGAGAATTCATTTTTCCTGAAATTCTTACAAGCTGAAAATTCAAGGACCTATGTATTGAAATTAAAGTTAATACTGACAAAGTGCAGGAAGGTTTGTAATTATTTAGAGTGATGAGTCAAAACAATTCATAATCTGTTCTCACCTGTTCATATCACTACTCTGTTGAAAAATAAAAAACCAAACAAAACAAAAACATGGAACAAACCCTAAAATAATGCAGATGGTATTTACCTTTTACAACCCTTTAATACCACAGACCTTACTCCTTGCTCAGATAAACTGCCCAACAGACAGAAACTCCAGGCAAGAGCACCATTGCAATACAGTTAATTCATTTACAAAAGCATCTGCAAGTGGAGCTGTCAGGAAGCTCCAGATCCACGCTTTAAACTTTCCCAGCAGTGGGACAGAGCTGTAGCTATTTTAGCAATGTTTGGCACTTCAAACAATTTCTTATCAGAGACAAAAATCAGAGATGTCTGTTTCCTGCCTGCCTTTTGCACACATGCATTCATGACTTCTGAATTTACAGCCTGGAGCCCTCTATCACTTGTACTTGAGTTACAAATCATTTCCTAAATACTACAGAATATTTTTAAATCCTGACAACTTAACTTTCTCTTAAATCTCTCCACTGCAGGGAAGGCTGGAGTGTCGTTCTCAGCAAAACCAGAGCCAGCAGAACTGTTGCTGTGCATGGAGCTGGAAATTCATCTGTTTTCACAAAAACCAGACAGTTGAGGCCATTAGTTTTAAATTATTAAGTTAATCCAAGGCAAGCTGTTCTGTCCCTGGCACTGCAGTGTCACCCCTTAATTCACATTACACACAAACACCTCTCAGGCCTCAACCTCCACTACAGCATTAATTTGGTTCCAAAGGACTGGAACTCAGTTCCAGTGTCCCAACATCTCTACCATGCTGTTTAATACTTAAAATACCAGTTTTGGAAAATCTATTAAAATAAATAGTATTTTTTACGTCAAGTTTTGGACCCCATCTTTAGAGGGTTTGAATATCAGCTATTTTATGCTGGCTTCTTTGCTAAGGAATGAAACTGAGCTACAGGAACTATCTTCAGTTTATCTGCACTGAATATAACACCTCACTACAAATACAGGGCCTCTTAAAGTGTGCAATTAAAACAAATTTAAGAAAAAAATCCAACCTTGCCAGTGTTTCATTTCACTTGTTCCAGAATTCATTCCAACTTCTGTGCACTAATAATGCATTCCCTGCACAGGAAAAGTGGTGTCCAACCTCAGCAGACTTTTTAAGAGGACAACTTCAGATTTGTAATCAGACTAACGCTTAGCATTCAGTCAGACAAGAAAATCTCCTTTCAAAAGCATTATAAATCTCTTAGAGCATTTTAGTCTGTGCAGTTGGATTTCTACGGAGAAAGAAAGTCATTATTTATTATCAAGTTAGATTATAATATATATAATTTGAATTACATTAAATTCGTCCTGATGTAAAATGGTTTTAAAAGAGAGTATTTATCTTGAGAACATAAAGGAATAATCCATGGATTAATTCATGCTCTGTGTGCCTTTTCTGGTTCCTTTTGGCTGGATACAGGAGCTGGTTTTAACCAATAACTGGCAGGAGTCTCACAGAGAAAAATCCATCTGCTTAAGCTTCATATTCTGGAATACGGAGTTTAAAAATGCCATATATTGGTAAGGATGCTGCTGTGACCAACTCAGGAGCTCTCAGTTTCTACCTCATGAAGAGATTTCTGCACACAGAGATCAATCAATGGTGTACAGGTGCTGTGGCAGCTGGTGCTGAGCACAGGAGCTCCCCGTGCCCCTGGTCCCTCCTGCACAGGTGACAAACGGGTGTCCTGTGTTGGCAGTGGATTTTATCCAGGGTCAGAAGTGAAAACTCCATGGGAAAAGCCTCACTTCTGTATTGTGACACTGCAAAGGCTGAAAATAGAAACCCAAGCCATCATCACCACATGCAAATCCAGGGAGAGGGATTAGTTTAGCAAGCCTGAGGACATGGGGCAGGCACAATGAAACTGTTTCTCACTACTTTGCTCCTTTCCATCAATCATTATTTTCAGCTGCATGAAATTCTCAGAAGCACATAAAATATTTTAGGACTCTCTTCCAAACTGTCAGAAGCAACAAGAAAAAAAAAGCCTCTAAACAGATTTTCAGGATAAAAACCATCTAATACATGATTGACTACAAACTATAATACTTTATGATCTTCCCCTACAGCTTCCCAGCAGGAGCTGTGATAATGCTGTTTCCTTTTGAACATCACTGGTTGGAACCTCACGGTGAATGCAGCTGCAGGGGTTGGAAATGCAAACCCAGACTGTGCCATCCTTCCAGCCCTGCTCCGAGGGGTTGCACTACTCAGCAACCACACCTTGGTGGGGACAGAAATCCTTTCTCCTGGCCTTGAGGGCTGAGCTCCCATGACACTCCCAGGCTGTCTGCAAGGTTCTGTGTGTAGGCTTGTCATGCACAAGCTCAGTTTGGTGTGGAGTTCATAACTTACAGGATAAGAGTCCTGAATCCTGAGATAAACTGTGCAAACAGGGCAAAAAGGAAACACAGAGCAAACAGAAAATAGATCGTGTGGTTTCAATGGGAGCCTCAGCAAGTGGGCATTCCCTCTGAACAGAAATCACTGGAAATGAGGAAGCTCATGAGAGAAGTGGTTCAACACGTGGAAGCACAGGACAAAATCAACAAAGCTGATGTTGAGAAGACCAAGTCTGGCAGTGAAGCCTCACAGTCATCTTTGGTGAAGATCTGTAGGACTGATTCTGCTGATTCTTTTAACATCTTCCAATGAATGGAAAACGCTGCTCTTACCAAATCTGAGCTGGAGCAAAATAAAGAGACGAGAGAGGTGGGGAGGGATCCAGTGAGAGACCCTGGCCTGTTCTCTATAAGCTGTTTGTACCCAGCCCTGCCAGGTGGGCTCAGGACCTCAAACATACCCTGGCACACAACTCCACTCGAGCTTAACCCTGACATACTCAACAAACTTCTACAATTTCAGAGTTGTATGGAAACGAGCACATTTATTTCAGAATAAAACACAGTCAGAAGGCACCCTCTGCTCCCCTGAAAATAACTAATAAACCTTCTGATGATGATTGCAAGTCATTCAAAATGGACAACAAAAAGTAATAAACTTGTGGGTACAGAACTGTTTCCAAAGAGAGCTAGTGCTGTGCCAAACTGTGAATCATTCTATTTGTTTAGGACTCGGGTCAGAAGGTCCTTTAACACCTCTATTGTTGTTCAAATACAAATACATAGTCACTGCAAGCCACCATTTCCCCATTTTATGCAAATAAAGAGACCAATGAAATCTGATACAGAAAACTTCAGACAAAGGGGCTCCACTTTTAGTGCCTGAACACAGGGTTTGGTGCCCAAGGACAGGCATCCCAGTATTTACACCCTCAGTCATTAAATAGCTGAGCATCAGTGAGAGATTTGAAGCTACAGACTGGAGAAAAAGGGAACACTTAAAATCTAATTTTGCCATATACAAGCACTTGAAAACCAAACCCTCCTCCCAAAAATCCAGACAGAGATGTCTCAGAGAAGCCAAGCCAGGCAGTCCAAGTTTTTTATTTAATATCTCAGATGTTTAAGCTCACTCCTGTGGTCGATGCAAGGTACAAACTGACTTCACAGAGCACATTTCCCTTCACCATAACATGGCAAAACTCAAAGATAAAATTGGACATTGTTAGCTGGCAGAGTCCTGAAGCCTGATGAAGAAAAAGCTAAAAATTCTTCTTTTCTTACAAAAGGAATTGGTTTTTTCTCCCGAACTGGCAAAGTTCAGGCTGGATTACAGTTTTCTTAAGGTACAGCATAGAGAGAGCACAAGGAGCCCGTGGTGTTTGGGATGGATCCCCAAAGCCCCTGCAGCTGCCAGCGAAGCCGAGTGCCAGCAGAGGATGTGCAGCCAGAGGTGAGGCAGGAGCCGGGGAAGCCGGGATCACATCACACACAACCTGACAGCATCAAAGCATCAGGTGCAAACCCACACAAACACAAATTACACACAGAGCCTGGCACTACAGTCAAACACGAGACAAGTAAATATTTGACAATTTGATATGACAGGCTGTGAAAGAGAAAGAAGCATCGGAACCAAACGCGGTAAAGCTCCTCTAATTTCTTTGATAATGGAGGGAGGAAAAGCACTATTTAAATTAATGTAGGCAAAAATGGTTGCCAAAATTTAAATACTGTAACCCTAATCTTTGCCAGAAGGCTGGCAAAAATTTCTATATTCATGATTTTCAGGATAAAATATTTCTGGCCTTTTGCCCTGAAATATTTCAGTTGAACACCACCTAACTCCAAACATTTTCCAAGCCCACAGTCTGTCCCAGCACGCAGTGACTTGAGCTTGTGATGGGAAATGGGTTCTGGCAAAAGCAAGAGCAGGAAGCTGCACGTGGTGCCTTTACATGAATTCAGTATTTGAGAAGAACTGAGCCAAGCAGAACTCAGAGCACAGAAGTTCCCTGTTATTCCTTGATTGTGTGGGTAAAGCCAGCTGTAACATCCACACACAGCAATACCAGTGCTCGAGTTGAGGTTATAAAATCCCACATGGATTAAGCACTAGAACATACATTTGGGAAGGGTAGGGAATGTTACAGGCACTTCTCTCACAGTTTTAAAAGAGAATTTGTTAATGCACAAAAGGAAAGAAGGTGTTACGGAAATCTAGGCAAAATACAGTGCCAAGCATTAAAGTTCATTAAATGATAGGAGATTTTTCAGAAGCCCAGGAAAAACACCTCCCAAAACAGCTGATTTTAATGAACCACACAGAACTCCATACATATCTTCAGCACTATCCCAATTTCAATCCCACTAAAACTGTGGGAAACTTTCACCTCACAAGCTGAATTTTACAGAACTATTGAACTAACACACGTTAATAAATTAATACCTATAGCAGAGTCTGGGTGAAAAGGCTCTTTTTCCCTTCAGTGTAATTGGAAATACAAGCAAAGATACAGCAATTATGTGCTTGTCAGCATCTCTCTAGTCAGAGGCATCACTCCCTATTGTTCACAGAAGGAAAATCACCAGCAACACCTGTAACCCTGTCACTGCTCATTCTGTCAAATCCGGGGGAATATTCCCCCAGCATTCCAGAAATGCCAGGTTTCTTCCAAGAATTGTGGAGTAATGGCAAGTCACTGATGCACTACAGAATGAAAAATTTCCAAAGACCAGTGGGGGGAAAAAAAAGTGACAGAACAGCATCGAGAGCCTTCACATCGTGTGTGCTTCCTGTTTAGCATTCATCACACCACGGTACCTAAATGCCTCTCAGATTTATGTACATCAAATTAGAACCTCCAATTAACACTTCATACCTAAGTAAAGCCAGCACATAAAATACATTTTCGTCTGTAAAAGAAGGAAAATTTTCTTTCATACTGATGAAGAGGAGGTTGCAGCATCCTCCATATCCAAAAAAACTCATCTGAATTGTAACACAGAGTTAAAACATTCTGTGGAAAGGAATTTAAACCTCCTTTATTGAGTTTTAAATAAAATACCTGGGAAATATGCCAGGTCTTTAAAATATCTCCCAATGTAAGAATGTGGGGCAAAACCAGACAGAAAAATTATTTTTAAAAATACTATTTTACAATCCTTTAAGAAAAGGTTGGTGAAATTAGGTTTATCTGATGGAATGTTTTTTGCAACTACTTGGTTTAGATGCTCTTAATGAAAAATGATTTATGCAATTAGTTCTTAAGCAGTCAAGGAAGATGACCTGAAGAATTCTCAGCAAGGCAAATTCTGCAGACTGGAGGTGGCCAACCAGATTCCAGGTGCAAAGCACAAACCCAGAGGAAAATCCAAACGTTCACAAAAGTCACGTTCCTCTGCACTGTTCTAAACATTATTTAATTTCTTGAATCTGAAGCACTCCAAGAGAGCAATTACAGATTTAATAAAAAAAGTCAAAACAAAGCAGCCCAGAACATTGAATATCCCTAAAAGACAAAAAGTTCTACCTGATTAAACCAAAGAGGATCAGAGGAATTTGGAAGAATATACTACATCTATTTCTGATTGCTTTAAAATTAAAGATCCAAATTATATTTGAATAATACTTTCAGATTGGAAATATTTCACCGAAATATTCTCCATGTACATCCAGCCCAGTGAATACTAAAACAAAACCCTGCCCACCCTACCACAGGCACTGCTGTATAACCACAGGTTCCTTTCCACTTCCCCAGAATTCCAATCCAATAGGAAATCAGAGAGGAGCATTCAATAACAATTAAGAAAATTTTAAAAACATCAGGATCTTCATGTTCATGAACTTACTGTCTGTTTTGGCCACTGAGAAATCAGGAGTGATGGCACAGGGCTGTACTTAATGGCCAACAGGGGAACACATTCCCATGTCTGTGCAGTCCCAAGAGCAACAAAAACCATTACTTATCAAAAATTTCTCACATTTTTCCCCTTATTCATCAAAATTGCAAAGGCAATAACCAATTTTTAAAAAGGAAAATAAGTTTGAAAATTTATCACCACCTTTATAGCTAGTAAAAACATAATAAAAAATATGCTTTGGGGGTTTGGGCTTTTAAGTACCTCAAATGTGAGGGAAAAAAAGATTCCTTCCTCATTTGGTATTTTTCTACCACGATGGTTTCTAAGTGACTGAGGTCACAACTTCTTACTCGTTCCGGAATCAACTTTTCAATTTTTTGCCTTCAGGAAGCTCCCAAAAGCTCCACTTGGTTTCCATGCCCTCTATCTCTTTCTTTAAAATCGAAAACAGCTTGGAATTTTTTTGCCTTCCTTCTGACAAAGGCAGGACCATCTCAACATGCAAACAGAATCATTATTAAATACAAGATCCTGGCTGTTCACATAGAGATGCATCTTTACCTCTCATTTTCCAAGCTTTATGAGTTATTCAATATTTTACTAGAGAAAATAAATTATGCTTTAAATCTTAGTGTCCTTCTCCTTTTAGCAATTACCAGTGAGAAGTCTTTTCTACACTCCATGTGTTCCTGAGCATGTCCATGTGTAACTCAGAGGCTTCCCAGCCTGGAGCTGGAACTCCTTCTGACCTCTGCCTCTTCACTAGAAAATGTTCAGCTCACCTGGCTCACCGAATTACCTCTGTGATCCTTAACAAACTTATCCTGGTTATCCTCACCCTGAGTGAGTGACAGGAGGGGAATGCCTCAAGGAATTGTCAGTGTCTGCAATGTCCCAGCTAAACTGAAGTTCCTCCTCTGACCTTTGTGGGGCTGGCTTTGCACTCCAGCCCTCCTCTCCCACCCTCAAGGACACTTTCCAAGGGATCAGTCAGTAAAACATCTCCGTAGGGGTGGCACACTGGAAGCAGGAGCTGAGAAAGCATTAAAAAATTACATACTCCAAGCCTCCAAAGAACACATCCTGAGGATTCAAGTAGGAGACTATTTCGCTAAAATTACATCAAAAGTTCAGGCTTATAATTATAATAGATATAATAAATGGCTGCCTTCATGCCAGATAGCTCCTTATAACCACCATAAATCTACCATTATTTTCATTTTACGCTTTAATGGAGAAGAAGCTGAGCCCTGTCACACCCAGCTCCGTGCCTGAGCTCGAACAGGTGTTCCTCCAGTGGCAACGGCTCATCAGTCCCCACTCCCCACACACGCCAGGAGAGACAGCAACTTTTAACATTTAACTGAAGGCTGAAATCCCTTCACACTCCAGGAGGTCAAATTAAAGTCAGTCATTAATACAAATCATGCAGCAGGCAGCGAGTGGCTGCCCGTTAATGAAAACCAAAGGCTGTGTGGGCAGGGGGAGCGGAGCCTTGCTGAGCGCACAGGGCAGCACAGCCAGGCCCCTCCTGCCACACAGGGCACAGACACGCTCGGGATGTCCCTCAGGGGAGGCAGGACAGCCAGAAAAACAGTGTTTGGTTGTGCTCAACCTTCAGAAAACACCGAAATCCCAGCCGGCACCGTGTCCAGGAGGCGGCTGGGCCCAGCCAGGCTGTGTGACCTCTGTGTGACATTGCAAACCAGTCTCTGCTGGAGATCACAAATACGACGTGTGCCTTACACACACCTCTCTTGGCATCTACTCCTACAAACAGTTCCCAGACTAGCAGGGAGCTCTAACGCCACAGAATGCCACCTCAAACGTGAACATTGTGAGGTTGAATTAATCTTAATTCCAGTACAGTTTTCTCTGCACTAGGAATAAACGCAGCCTTGAGTAATTTCTGGCTGTGGTTTGCATGGAGAGGTGAGAAAACCACCATGTAATGGGATTTTTTTTTAAAAAATGGATGCAGAATTAATTCAAATTTTTATAACTACGCAACCTGTGGTTAGGAGACAAAGCACCAGCACACTTTGGCAGCTGCTGCAGGGTTGGCACCATCCTGCTTCTCAGGTATTTTAGCAACAACTTCATCTCCCTAAAACGCAGGGATGAAAAGTCAGTGAGAAGTGCTGCAGGACACCATCTAGGGCCAAGGTCATGACCTACAGGTGCTTCTGCTCAAGCCAGATCTTCTTGGTAGCTCTGCCACCAGCGCTGGGGCTGGGTCAGAACACTCCCAGGTGAGGTGGAAAGTGACAGTGCCATCACTGGTCACTGGGCTTGTTTCTGGGAGCTGCAATTGCCATTTGGGATTTAATATTCAGCTTTCAGTGGATTTTGTGGAGGGCTACCAGCTGCCAGTTCTTTGAAGTATCTACTACAGGAGACAGAACAGAAATGGATGATGTCTCATGAGGGAGAGTCGAGCAACTCTTAACATTTAGCAAGAAACAGAAAATCTCACCGGGCAATTTTTGTTGGCCAAACTGATTTTGTCATAGAATCCTGGAACAGTTCGAGTTGGAAGGGTNAGGTGCTTCTGCTCAAGCCAGATCTTCTTGGTAGCTCTGCCACCAGCGCTGGGGCTGGGTCAGAACACTCCCAGGTGAGGTGGAAAGTGACAGTGCCATCACTGGTCACTGGGCTTGTTTCTGGGAGCTGCAATTGCCATTTGGGATTTAATATTCAGCTTTCAGTGGATTTTGTGGAGGGCTACCAGCTGCCAGTTCTTTGAAGTATCTACTACAGGAGACAGAACAGAAATGGATGATGTCTCATGAGGGAGAGTTGAGTAACTCTAAACATTTAGCAAGAAACAGAAAATCTCACTGGGCAATTTTTGTTGGCCAAACTGATTTTATCATAGAATCCTGGAATAGTTCGGGTTGGAAGGGTTGAAAACCATCTCATTCCACCTCCTGCCATGGGCAGGGACACCTTGCACTACACCAAGTTGCTCCAAGCCCCATCCAACCTGGCCTTGGGCACTGCCAGGGATCCAGGGGCAGCCACAGCTTCTCTGGGCACCCTGTGCCAGGGCCTGCCCACCCTCACAGGGGACAGTTTCTTCCCAATATCCCATCGAAACCTATTCCCTGTCAGTGTGAAGCCATTTCCCCTTGTCTGCCACTCCAGACCTATGTAAATAATCTCTCTCCATCTTTCTTGTCAGCTCCTTTCAAGCACTGGAAGGCCACAATTCAGTCACCCCAAAGCTTCTCTTCTCCAGGCTGAAGAAATCCAATTCTGGTCTTATTATGAACTAAGCATTAGAAGTACCATTAAGTAAATAAAACAAGAAGAAATACACGGGATTAATTCTTCTTCTCCTAACTTATTGCAGTATACAGGCACTGCTTGCACACAGCCATCTGTCAAGCCTCAGACTACAATCTTTGGGCTTAACATGGTCCACCAAGAGATAAGTTTAATTATGACAGAATAAATCAAGCATATCTGTTAAAAGGGGGAAAAAATATATCAGAAAAAGTTATTTTTTCCTGCTGAAAAAATAGCTCTGGATAGATATATCAACTGCACAGCTCTGCAACCTCCTCCAGCTCGACTGCAGTGTTGGCAGCGGGCTAAAGGTTCTCAGCTAAAGCAGCAGATTCTGTCACTGCAAAGCTTGCTTTGATTTTGATCATGAAAAGAAAGTTTGATACAACGGTCAGTAAAAGGGCAGCATTACCATATTACAACAACTACAGCCACATTTCTCGTCTCCTCAGAAAAAAACCACAAATCTTGCTTCACATCTCAGATTTAGCTATGGCAAGTTATCACGTACTGCATTCCTTACTTACATCCACCAAGGGCTCAGGCGTCTCAGGAAGGCTCAATATATCAAAATGCAGGAGCAAAGGAACAGGTTTGTCTAAGGAAAACATCATAAGACACCTAAAAGCCTTAAAGAAAATGCATCTTTGTTTATCTCTTCCATATTTAAAACAATAAAACAAAGCAACCAACCATAGTCATCTCTATGCTTGTCACTCAAGTAACACTTGATCTTGATAAGTAATTCCCATTTCAGAAATAAATAGGAAAAAAGAAAAAAGACTGCCTGATCACCTGATAATTGTCTCTGTAAATCCCTACCAGTGTGGCAGCACGATCCCAGCAATGGTCATTAATGTCAAACACAGGCCTGGGAGCACAAGTGCAAGGTAAGGAAGAATTAAATCCATTCAGTAGTGCTGTGCACATTGTGATGAATGTTTTTAAAGAAGCTAAACAGTGCAGAGGTCAGTCAGAAATAAACAGAACATTAAGTAAATAACCTCTTAAATTAATACGATAGAGGAATTTATTAAAAATAAATTTTAAAATAGATGGCTTTTGTGACTACTGCACTTGCTTTCCCTGGCAAAGGAAATGGGAATAATTAATGGATTTGGCTGCTTCTCTCCAGGGACAAAGATAATCGATCTGTAGGGGAAGGCCTTTATCTAGCACAGAGATAGTGCTGGAACAGCAGAAGGAAGAGGGGGGAGAGGTGTTGGAGATCTTTTCCTGGCACACCTTCAGAGCTGCTTATCAGCTCTTACTGCCCAAGCTAACTCAGCTGCAGGTATCTGAAATGCTGGGACATTGCCAACGATAATATTCTTTCTTTTATGCACCAGAATGAAAGGGGGGTGTCCCTGTTGCTATTACAGTAAGCAAAACCTCAGAATTAATCCAGAAGCAGTAAACAGACCCCTTGTTCCTTTCTGGCAAATACAGCTCCTGAAACCAAGGACTTTTTGGTCCTTGTATCAGTGGAAGGTGCTCCTGCCCATGGCAGGGGGTTGGAACCAGATGATCTTTTCTGGTCCCTTCCAAACCAAACCACTCCATGGTTCTGTGCAGTTACAGTGAGAGTGCAATCATTGCCTGACAACACAAACTGCAGGCTTATCAGAATTAAATGGCTTTGGGTTTTAGTTATTTATTTTACAATAGCTCAGTTCATTATCTACTCCACAGCTGAGTAGTTCTTGAAACATAAACCTCTTTTTCAGTGTACAAGAGATGCAAGTTAATTCATGGCCGCAGGCAGTCAGCAGTGTGACTGAAACCTCCAACCTTCCCACCTCTTCCAGAGCCCCAAAGTCTGCACAAACACCTCTAGGAGTGATCATTGAAGAATCCTAATTCTCAACAGTTCTGCCAGTACTTTCCACCTAAGATTAACATAGTCTTCATTTTCTGGAACAAACTATCAGGGACTATATTTTTTTCCCAAAAGCTTCATGATTTAGGATTAAATAAAATAATTGTATCAGCCCAAGATGAGCTCAAAACTCACCCTTGGTGTTTGTGATTATCTGGCAGAAAAAGATGAATATAAACCAAGGTGGTGGGGTTTTAATACATTCTTAGACAATCACATGGCATTGCTCAAAATAGCACAAGTTAAAAACCTCTGAGAACACACAGGAACTCACAGCTTTCCCAAAGTCATTTTAAGAAAAATCAAAACACCTTCAAAGGAATCAGATTTTCCAGGAATGTAGAGACCTCCTTCCCTGGAGGAGGACAGAATTCAGCTTATAAAAATCGCTGTACATGTGACCTGGAACCCGACCAGAAGAGCTACAAGTGGTGGAACAAACACTGCCATAAGGAGTCTCGATTTTCACAGGAAGTTAAACACTGCTGATCTCCTTGCAAATTACCATCTAGTTTTCCTTTGTGAGGTGGGGGGGAGTAGAGTGTGACAGTATTTCATCTATCACCAGAAATAATCTGTATTCCCACTGTCAATCACATGGTGCTGATTAAGTCGTTATTTCAAATTAGCACGAACAACAAAAAGCTCTTAAAAAAAAATCTCGTCCTACTGGTTTGTCAGAAATAGGGTGGCTTGAAGACTAATGCAGAAAAGAAAACAGACACATGATCTGACTGATGTAAACAAGTGTTTACTCAGGAAAGGTCAAGTCCTCACCTCATACAATTACGAGAACCAGCAATGGCTGAAAGTATCATAAAATTTTGATAGAAAACAAAATAGGAAGAAGGGTTGTTCTCTGGTGCTTAGCCTATAGCACAGGGTAAATTCTGCAGCAAAACAAGCAGAAAGCAAAGAGAAGTGTCAGCAATACCTTCCTGATCACCTCAAACATACAAAAATTGTCCTTGTGTTCTACCTTCTCTCTGACCCCTATTCCATACTAAACATTTTGCTTCTCAGCCTTATTTCAGAAGCATGTGAGAAAATTTCTTCATTTAAGGTGCAGTTGATCATTTCATTAAACCTATTTTCTCCAACTCTTTTAGTAGCAGATAAATCATTTAGCACCAGGCAGCTAAAAATCAAAGTTTAGTTTAATATTTATTCTTGTAGTACATCATAAGTACGGGCTCAAATCTCCCTGTTCTTCCAGTGAATGTTTCAGCAATCAAATTCTAAATTACACCTACTTTTCTTTCTTTTTAGAAGTAATTAGAACAAGGGGAAAATATCCTAAGTACAATAAAATTTCAAGTCTAGACCTTGACATGAATAAATTGGTTCATTTGAGGCTAGAGAGAAAATCGATTTCTGACCTACATAAGGACAAGTTCTGGACAGGAATGTCAAACCATCCTCATAAAATTCCTCCTGTCTGCAGCGTGATGGGATCAAGCAGTGTGCAATAGTGAATATGGTTTTTATTCTCCAAATGATGGTTTCTGGGCCATCTCTGGTCCTCCTTTCCCTTTCCTGCATGGAATTCTCTCAGGATGCAGCACGGCAGCAGAGCTGCAGAGCACTCCAGTCTCGCACAGGCTCATGATTAAAATGAAGTGGCTGGGCTCATACAGGTATTGAACACACTGGGCACTGCAGAATGTCAGAGCCCAGAGCTCTCACACCTGCACTCCAAATCCAAAGGAATCACCAAGTGGCCACCAGTGCAACTGCTGTTCAAGAACATCAACCAGATTCTGCTCACTGAATAAAAATGAAGATATATTGCATAAAACCTGGGGAAAGGATATGCTACATGTTATACCCCCAGCACTGTTCTACCTTCTGGGCTGAAAGCAGTCTAAATAAAATCACTGGAAAACATTTCCTTCCAAGGACCGAAATCGTCTGGATTTAATGGCTGGCTCAGTCATCATTAAGTGCTTTATGAAACTTGGAAGCACAGGGACAAAGTTCAGCTCAAACAACCATTCCTCTCCTAATAAGCTGGGTAAATACTCCATTGAACCAGCTGTGGTAAAATCCCACTTGCTGGATTCACTGAGCACTAAAACACCACGGACTGGAAGCTACAGCTCCCAGATTACATTCTCGTTTTCCACGTCCATCACCACATCCCGGGAAATGCTCACACACAAAACAAGAAGAGGAGAGGACACAAAACCGCTGGAGTTCAGTGGCTGCAGGAGATCCCTGGGCAGGGTAACCAGAGAGGGCAGCGGGCACATCCCAGCACATCCCCTGGGCTTCTCTGGGGGAGATTTAATATGCACACCATGAAAAAATAAACTCTCTCAGCAGACTGAACTGATGTGAAGCTCTCCCCTGGCAAAAATTCCACATCAAACTACAAATGGTTTTATAAATTTCAGTTGTAATGAAAGCACACAAAATTTAAGTATTTTATGTTTTAATTAAAGCACTTAAGTGCTGACGTCATGAAAATTAGTCATTTTCAGAGTAACAAAATCATTACCACTCCCCCCTTTAATTTTTCTTCTTTTTCCCCATCTTCCTGCCATCTCAGGCTTCTCAACAGACATTACATGTCACAGTTTAAACAGTATACTTAAGGTGACATTTAGTTTTGTGAAAACTGAAATAATTAATTGTTGGCTATTGAAAAGAAACTACTATGTTGGAATTCATTACCACATTTGGGAATAGCTGTATATGGCCTTTGGTTAATGTCCAGCAGATATTCCAGTAGCACCAACCCCCCCCTCTTTGAATCTCCAGTGCTTTTCTGCTGCCTCATCTCTCACCTTGATACTACAGAAAGTTTGACAAAATAAAGTAAATAAAGAAATCCCTCCCCATCCCTAACCTCCAGTTTTATTCTACTAAAACACTACAGTTGTTTGGATCAAAGAAATTACCAGGAGAAGTCTTAAAACGTTCTCTTTTTCTCCCCCCGTTACACTTCCAATACTCTGAGTCTGTTAAGCCAAATTATTTTGGGGCCTTCAGCCATCCCCATGTGAACATCAACCTCATCTAAAGGGAAAAGCCAAATTCAGCCACAATTAGGGATACTTCACCTTTCCAAGAGAACTGAAGATTAGGCATTAATGGAACAGGTGTGAACAGCACAAATATTAACTGGCATTTACTAAGACATCACAAATTATTTGTCCAGCTTGCCAGAGAGCTCCTATAATCTGCCACAAAATCCCCAAAGACTTGAGCATTAGAAGATTGGGAGCAGAAAAATATACAAAATACAGCTGAGTGCAAGAGACTCCTATTTGTGCCATGCCAAAGGTCAGTTCTACACCTTGGCAAACAGTTTGGCTCTAACCCAACAAAGCATTTAATTATATGAGACCATCTATTGCTAAGCATGGCTTCAGCTCCTGGGTGTAACATTTGGAATCATACAGGGCACTTCCATAAATACATCTTTTTAGTGTCAGCTTTTTAATTTCCAGGAATAATTAAGCCATTGACTTTAAAAAAAAAAAATCAATCAGAAATTTGGTATTATTATCATCATTCCTTCCAAACACAGGTTGAGGAAGTGGAAAGCTTTGTGATCCACAGGCAGGTTTTGAATGGGTATTAGGTGGGTTGATTTGGGGGTTTTTGTGGTTATTTTTCCTCCCCACAAAATAATTCCCAATTCCACCCAGCCCATAAGACACTTGCAGCTAAAATTAAAAAAAGCCAAATCTATTTCAGTACAATTTTATTCGAAGTGTCAGTGGCTACAGGTACTTATTTGGAAAGCTCTCATACTGCATTAAATTTCCTGGGAAAATTACCATCTTAAGGCTGAGAAAAGCTCAGCAAACCAGCCCACCTCTCTCTATATATACACCTTTCCATAGCCCAGCAGGAATGGAGACAACTTCCAAGTCAGGATGCAGAAGCCTGTGCTATGTCCAGGTCTTCCTTGCTGTCTGCTGCATGCAAATGCTCTGGCTGCCCTCTATTAATATTTTCAGTCACCATGTGACCTGTTATTCTGACAACCAAGCAAAAGGCTGAAGGACCAACAACAGAAAAAAATGAGCCCACAAAACAAGGAAAAGAAAACCAAACCCATGACAGAAGGAGTTATAGTGTTAGCAAAGGCTCTCTTGGTACTTCACTGTCTCTTCTACTCTACATGTAAACAACTCCAGGGTTCTGCTCTGCTGAAGCTTTCACCAATCATTATTATAGCACTGTTTAAATAACAATTCTGCCTCTACAACAAAGCAGAAGTATCATTATTTTACATGAAAGCCCTATCATAAGAAAGATAAAAACCTCTGTGGTTTTCTATTAAGTGTAACTCCAAATAAAACAAAATTTTATTTATATATATATGCACACACATTTATAGATATTTATGTCCTTCTATATAAAAACATATTCCCATGAGAAGGTTTCAGAATGTTTCTTTCCAAAGCTGACACCTGTAGGAGCCTGGCACACACCAGGCCATCAACACACAGGACACCCAGCCAGGAACATTCCAGCAAGCCAATACCCATTCCCTTGGTGTTTTAGTCCCAGATCTATTCTGGTTTGGGGGGTTTTTTTAACCTCTTTCACAGATAATGTTTCAGACACCATCTTGCTTCATAATGAAGACCTGAACTGCAGACAAAGCAAAACCAGTACAGCAGAACAAACAGCTTTGATTATCTTCTTCAAATATTGTTATGTTGGCATAAAAGTGTTTGGCTCTCACAATGCCTTTTTTTATTGTTTGAAACATGAATGGCTTCAGAGGAACAGCAGCACAATGAGGACGATTCAGTACCTTTTTCATAGAGACACAAATGCATTGTCAGAGCAAACATTGCTTTCTGCATTCACCAACGCAGAGGTCGAAGAGGAGCCCTCACTGTGGACACATCCCCAGCCCACAGCAGTAACCACAATTATTCTTCCAAGAAGAAATCAGCTGAAAAGAAAAAAAAAAACCTTGCCTATATATATATACACACAAAATGATGTTGTCTCCTGAATATTTATTCTGTCAGCACACACAGTTTAAAACAACAACCCCATAAAACAGCAGGAATTTGCTTTTCTGGCTGAGACGGATCCAACAAAAGCAGGGAAAAAAACTTCTCAATTTAAAAAATACTACACAACTGGTACCATTTTATTTGTTTATTAGAAGTCTTTGAGGGATTAACAGGGAAGGAAATACCAGGCCAAAATTCACAAGAACGCTATAAACATGTCAATTGTATTTTGCATTCTGCTGCCACTCATTTATTCAAGAATGCAACAGGAAAAAATAGTATTTGAATAGGGCATTTCATCCAAATAATAATTAAAAAATCCTTTTTTAAAAGGTATTTTCTCTCTTGATTGACCAGCTTTTCTTTATATGGTGTGTGCCAGTTTAATCCTACCAGTTTGCCTCATCAACTTTCCAAAATAACTTCCCTCCTTACTCAAGAAGAGCTCTCTGGGTATCACACATTCCCCGCAGTGCCCTTGAAATAGAGCCTTGCTATTCCATCTGAGGAGAAAACCCAGAATATCAAAGATCCCATCTCCACAGAACTGAACTGCAAGGGAAAAACAAACGCTTGGGTTTGCATCACTCTGATCCAAGGGAAAAGGGAGAGCTTTGAACAGCATGAAAGGGATTCAGATGCTCTCTTGGAATCTTTGGGCAAGCGAAGTGAGTGCATTTTAAAAAATATTCAGTGTGTGAGTGTTCGTTTCAGAAATGGGCAGGTGACAGCAGTGTGACACCTGGAGCAGTGTGGGCAGTGAAAGGTGGACCCAGAGCTGAGGGGAGCACGTGGAGGTGGACACCCGTGGCAGACAGAGCTTCGCTAACCCCTCACCTGCTGCAATTCTCTCCTGCTCTCCAACCAGAATGCTGCTTCCCAAAATAAAAACAATCCCCAGCATAACAAATCCTCCTCGTGTTCATCTGCCATTCCCCCAGCTCAGGCCAGAGACAAGTTTAAATACAATATTCAATAAAACACAGGATCCAGCTAAACCTGCACTAACCCAAGGTGCCCAAGTCTCCTTTAAGGATTTATCTATGCACACTAAGGAAAAAAGAAGTATCCATGCAGCACAATTACCTTAAATATCAGTCACCATCCCCAAAATGTACTACTACTGAAACTTGACATTTCCAGGAAGGAAACTGCTTAACTAAAATTGTTCAGCTGAAACATATACACTGTCAATACAACAAGTTCTCTGCTCTGGGAAGATGCCAATTCAATTCAATCATACGCTGCTCCACTGCTGCAAGAGATTTTTTTTTTTCCTAGGGGAACAGGAAACAAATAAGCTGAAAGCTCATCCTTAAAATGTGGCTGGAATTCCCGTACCTAGTTCCATGACTATGAGCTCTGTCCCATCTCACCAGTCCTGACTCCACTACACTGCTGGAAACACCATTTGTTAGAGACATTTGACAGAGCATTATTCACCCACATTCATTTTTTAACTTCCACTGTGCTTTATAAAAAGAATAAGTAGATTTTGACAAGGGATGAGATGGCACATCTATTGATCCAGCACACACGTCCACTCCTCTTCAGTCTCTTCCATTCATAGGAAATCTTTTCTATTCTCAATGTTTTTACAAGTGAGCTTTACAAAGATTTTAAACCATTGCCTTGTCATACTTCATGCATGCTTTTAGAAATTTTCTATACATAATATTCCCTTCTACAAGGGATTTTGAAGAAATGGGTTTTTTCCCCACGTGAAATAGTAAAAGTAGGTGACTCAGTCAAATTCTAGGACATGAGGTCAGAAAGTAAAACATTTGGAGCTTCATACTCCAACAGTCATTACTGGGAGTTGGTCAAAACAAAATGCTGAAGTTACAGCCAGAAGAAGCAGAACTCTAAACAAGAAAGGTGATCCAGCTTCTCCAGTGACACAACACTCCAAATGTAAACCAGCTGGAAATTTACTGCATTGTGATTTGGAATTCCAGGAGTTCCCCCCACAGCTGGCTTTGGCATTTTCATCCCATCGACAACATTTTGGCTAAAGAGTTACCAAACACAAAAGTAAAGGCAAACAGATTGGCCCTCCCAAAGGAGTCTGTGTTAAACCAGCTTCTTAACAATACACACAACAAGACTTAAATCTTTGCAGTGGAACATAAGGAAAAGGTGAACATTTCTATTCAAATGTCCAAAACCTCGAGAATGTTCATTATTCCATGAAAGAAAGAGAAGCAATAAAGAAGTGGAAATTAGGCAAACAATGCACAGGCCTCAGGCAATTACCTCTCCAAAAAGAGCTGGCAGTATCTATTATATTTTATGTTAATATTATGCATTTTCTTCCAGCAGATCCTAACTCTACTCAATGCCAAAGCTTTCCCAGTAGCTCAACCAAACACCACAAGAAAAATATGCCCATTACTACAAGTCTTTCTTTGCTCATTCTCAAAAGATCATGGCCAGGTGCAGTCTGTGAAACAATTCCACATGCTGAGCCCTTCCTTTAAATTCTCATCTCCCACCGCCTACCTCGGCACCAGAATTGTCCACAGAAAATGATCCCACAGCTGCTAGCAGCCTTTCATAGCAGAGAGTACCATCTTAAAAAATCTTGTAGGGAAAAAAATGAAAATAACAACAAATAAAGTAAGAATAAAATATTTACAAAGGTATCTTTTCACTCCTGTGAATTTTTAATCACTGAATAATAATGCAGGTCTTAAAAAGCATTGCCTGATAAATGATCGCTGCCCACTACAGAGCCTCTCAAGTGTCACATCTGTTAAAATTTCATGGAGGCAGAGGCTTTAATGATGTCTGAAAATTATCTATTTTTAAACGCCAAGATTAAATGGAAAAAGAAAAAAAAATAACAAAATGATTTGGAAAAAAGGCTCACTCAGAAAAGAGTGGATAAAATCCAAAGCCTTAATAAGTGGGCATTGCAAAAGTGGGTGTTACAAAAGAACTGATGTAAGTCTCCACTGTGACTTACAACTACAACAACAACCATCCCATCTCCTGCAGCACAGCAGCAGCAGAACTATTGCATGCAGAGAGTGCTGGCATCAGCTCCTGCTGCAGAAGCAGCAGGAGCACTGTTTGTCCACAGGGACAGGCTTCCCTGGAAGACATTTGTTTGTCTCAGTCACTCTTGGCACTAAAAATGAAATCAAGGACTTTGTGATTGACACAGCCAGGCTGGGAGAGCTGGGGGTGTCCAGCCTGGAGAAGGGAAGGCTCCAGGGAGAGCTCAGAGCCCCTGCCAGGGCCTAAAGGGGCTCCAGGAGAGCTGGAGAGGGACTGGGGACAAGGGATGGAGGGACAGGACACAGGGAATGGCTTCCCACTGCCAGAGGGCAGGGCTGGATGGGATCTTGGGCAGGAATTGTTCCCTGGAGGGTGGGGAGGCCCTGGCACGGGGTGCCCAGAGAAGTTTTGGATGCCCCATCCCTGGCAGTGCCCAAGGCCAGGCTGGGTGGGGTTTGGAGCACCCTGGGACAGAGGAAGGTGTCCCTGGATGGCAGGGGGTGCAGCTGGCTGAGCTTTGGGGTCCCCTCCAAGCCAGGCCAGTCTGGGACACTGAGGCCAAGCACAACGAGTGCTGTGAGCCCGGCACTGGAACAGCAGCAGCCTCGCTCTGCACGTCCTGCCTGGGAGCTCCTCTCTGCCTCTCCCACATTTCACCATCCCCAACCGTGTGGCCACATCTCAATATCACTAAATAATGCCTCGAGAGCACAGCTCTCTCCACTCCCTTCACCAAAGCAAGGTTTGGGGTGGGTTTTTCCATTGACTGCCAGGGTTTAATACCATTGTAGAGATATAATGCATTACAGCACTTTACAAGGAAGGCACTCCCAGAGATACAGCACAATTTATTTTCCTCTCCAAATTAACTATCTTTCATTGCTTCATAACCTCTTCTGATGGAAAAACAGCCTAAGCAAATGACTCCTCACCCCAACATAACAAAATTAATTCTCTAGCCCAAGGCAAAGGGAAACGAAATAAAGTTAGAAAACAAATTGCTAAAAAAAGCAACTTAACTGCCAAAATCAACTTCTGTTATAAGGTTTTAATAACTACGAGCTTTTCCAAATGAATATATTTTTAAAACATGAGAATCAACTTGGCAAATCAGAAAAATAAAGTGAGAAAAAGATGATAAATTTTTATTAAGGAAAAGCCTCTTCAGAAACATCAAAAAATTGCTGTGCAACATCACTTACAGAGTTTGCATAAATCCTATATATGTTAGTATTTAACATGATGTGTCTTCTTATGAGAAAATTGTGGTTTAGAAATAAACTTTGAACAATTTCCTTTTGGAGAAGATGTAACAATGAAAAGAATAAGAAAATAAGACCATAAACATGAGAGGAAAGAGATGACATAGCCAACACACAGCACTATTTCCATAATTAGTTGTTACCTTTGGTGCAAATGAGTAGCACGGAAAATACTATTAAAAAATAAGCAGATGAATCAAAAGCAAGCCCAGTGAGATGTCTCACATATACCTGTGACCTGATAACAGGACAGCCTTAAAACAAACTCAACCCAATCTCAGAATAACAAAGCAAAATGATGGTTACAAAAATAAATCTTTAAATGCTCTTAAAAATTACAAGACATTAACAATATGCTCCATCATTTCAGCAAAACACTAAAACACTCCTTGGGAAACGTTCTGCATTCCAAATTAAGTCTGCAGATCCCAGGGATTATTTTATTTTGTGTTTGCCTCTGAGGTCACGTACAGTTTTGCTGCGAGTTATTTTCCTTTAGAACCTATAAGGCTGAAGCACCAAACTTTCTGACCTTGAAATGCAAACATCTGCAACCAAATACAGGAAGTCCTATTCAAGTGGGCAGCAGAAGTCATGGAATTAAATTATGGAAATTTATCTAAATTATAGAAATGCCATTCAGTAGAAATCCCTAAGTTTTTTTTCCTTTTGTGCTTTACCTGCACACAGGAATCATAACGTCTCTGTGCCACCAAACTGAACTTTTCATTTTGCCCTGCTTTATACCCACTGACTACTCCCAAGTTTGCTCTTTTCTGCTTGTTTCTCTTTTTACAGCCCTTACAGCCTTTTTAAGGGGAAAACCTTTAATATCTCATGATTCCTCCTGCATTATTGTGTTGGGACTCCCAGTGCCAGGAGCACTGCCAGCCACCACCACTGAACCTGCCCATCTCAGCAGGATGAGCTCCGACCTCAGACAGAGGTGCAAAGGTGGATTCCACATTTTCAACCATCTCCTCTAAGCCCTGTGGGACAAGGGAGGATGCCCCTTCCCTCTGGCTTTGTACACAAGCTTCAAGGTGCTCAAGAAAACAGCAGAGAAGAGAAGAAAGTGGCTTTGTGCCACTGACACCTCTCCCTTCCCACTGGGCTTCCCCTCCAAGCCTCACAGTGTTTGTGGCACAAAATTAAACAGAATTTTCTATGGATTGAGGCTCTGGAGATAGAGTATAATTGCCATGGTCTTTATAACGAAATGTGTCCAGCACAGTGATGGGTTTGTCACACAGTTTTCATTAGCAGAGCAGTTCTAGCTTAAATCCAAGCACAAGATTGTTACCGGAAAATATAAGAACAAAAAAAGGCTTTTGAATTGCTATTAGACTCATTCAGGGATGGACAAAACATGTTTAACAAAGAAAATAGTTATTCTTTCAAATGTGGAGTTGAAAACATATCTGGTGACAACCTAGCAACACAAAATCCATGGAGAGAAACACTTTTGAAAATAATTTCATCCCTCCAATTTCAACAAGTGGAGCTCAAAAGAAATGGCAAAGCCCAGGAGATGAATGTCCCTTCCCCACCTGTTCTAACCCCCAAGGTCAATGCAATTGTGCCAGAACAACCGACAAAATCTGCACGTTGAAAGCAATCAGTGCCATCAAACACAAACAGAGCAGGTGACAGATGGAAACCAACCAGAAAAATGCTTTTCCAGCAAGAATCTCAATGCAGGGGACTGCAAGGGCTCCGTGGGAGAGGCCTGGGGTTGCCCTGTGCCAGCCACTCCAGACCCTTTGTGGGCCAAAGCTGAGCCAAAAAGAGGAGTCCTGGTGCCCCTGGAACAACCAGGGGAGCCTGAGGCGCTTCCAGGGGAGAACATTTCAGCAGGGGCAGGAACTGGAGAATGGATCAGTAACACCACGGAGCTGGTGACACACCTGGAGGGGCTGCAGCGTGGGGGTGGTCAGCAAAGCCCAGGAAACAACTGAGGAGAAAGGAGCAGGGGCAGAGTGAGGAACAAGGAGCAGCAGAAACTGATCCCAACCACAGCGACAGTGAGGGCAGGGCAGGAACTTGTGCTGAACTTGAGCCTGGCAAAGGGGATGAAAGGTGTTTTCCTGAAGTGTTTCGATGCTTGTCACCTGTTTCCCAATCAGCAATGAAACGTTTAAAATCAAGTTAGATTCCCTGCGTTCAGCCCATTCTGCCCATGGCAGTAACTGGTGAGCAATCGCCCTGTCTTTATTTTGAACCATGAGATTTCTGACTCCAGATCTTCCTATTTCCTCCCCATCCCACTGTGGGGAAGGTGTGAGCAAGAAGCTGTGCAAGGGCTTTGCTCTTAGCTGGGGCCAACCCATCACACCAGGGCAGACTGTCAGGGACTCCGTGGTCACTTCATCTGCCCTAATCCATGGTAGCACCATCTCCATCATCAACAGAGTGGAACTGGAACTACATGTCCTAGCCTGGAAGGCACCAAGGACATGCATAAAGCCCCAGTCCTTCCGTGTCTTTCCCAGGGAGCCACTGGAGCTGTAGCTTGTTGGTTACTTGCTGTAGAGCTCAAGTTGAGGCCAGGCACCAAGGTGTTCCTGTCCTGCAAGGTCCAGAAGAAGCACTGTGACACTTTGACAGCCACACCCCTGTTGTGGGGACACCTGAGAGCAAAGGGGGTGGCCTTGTGCACAAAAGTAATTTCTTCCTGTCCCACAGCTCACACCAACACACAGGGCTCAGCTCCTGCCAAGAGAGCAGCACCTCTGCCCCAGGGAAACAACGCTCCCAGGCTCAACCCAGGGAGCACAGGGGGAAGGTGCACTTTGATTTCTCCTCATGGTGCAGCTGAGATTTGCTTTGCTTACAGAAATAACTGTTCAGATAGCACAAACCCCATTCTCAAACTGCGTTAGACAATTCTGTACTGGTCTGGAACTCTTCTCCCAAGCCCACACGCCACTTATGTTCTCTTCCAACAGGATTCAGGTCTTGTTTACCTGAACCCATAACAGTGAATCTTACTTGGAGGATTTTAAATTTTGCCTTTAATATCTTCAGCTCAAAGCTTTCAGAGAATCACGGAGCAGTCAGGGTTGGAAGGGACCTCTGGAGACCACCTAGTCCAACCCTCCTGCCAAGGCAGGGTCACCCAGAGCAGCTTTCAAGCAAGGCCACCAGCTTTTGCCAGCTCAGATCTCCCCACTTGCTTGCCTTATTTACCTTTGAATAGCAATAAAAAATGGAGCCAAGTCCTTTGCTCAAGGGGATGGCAGCATCAGTAATATTGCTGCAGTTAGCATTCTCCAACTTTAAATTTTCATTAAAGAATTTGTATTACTCATGAGCCTATGCAATATTCTAATCATCCTGTATTACCTTTTTCCATTAAGGGGTGAGTAAATTCAGAGCACAAGATCTTTTTCTTCCTCCTGACAGCCAGCAGGGACAGAAATACATCTCCCGCAGATCTGTCTTGTAGGTTTTTATCTACAGACTAACACCATAAGTATAAATCATTTCTGAGCAAGTCCAGGAAGCTCTTTTCCCAGTATTTTGCTGGAAATCGGAATCTAATCTTTTCCCTGAAAATTCATCAAGGATAGATGACATAAAGCATATGTCTTTAAGACTACATTTTACCTGCATTTAACCTTGTCCAAATTTAACTGTGGCCAGCTTAGCAGAGTGTCCACCCATGAACACACGGGCCACTGTTCAGCTTTTTGGCTGAGAAATAGGAATTGCAAACTTTATATAAAGCATGCGGCCAACCTTGCATCTTGAACGCAAAATGATTGCGTACATCTTTGTTTCTGACTTTGCAAGTCTTAACCTTCCTTGTATTTACCATCAACTTTTCCAAAGAGCAAACAGCCAAAAGCAAACCACCCTGCTGGGTCAGCACAGCCTCAGTTGGAGGGTTAATATTCAGTTCACAGAAAGACAATGAATGGGTGAAAACAGAAAAAAAATTGGTTGAAATAATCTTTTTTTTAAATTTTTCTTGATTTTAAGAAAGCATCCATGAAAAACTACTTAGAGAAAGAATCAGCCTGCAGAAATAATAATCTTGTTTTATTTATAGTCAGGGTCATGGGAAATCTGTCCTGAAACATAAAAAAATACAGCTTCCCAGATTAGTTTTGGTATGGGAATTCAAAGAATGAACAGCTATGGGAAAGTTTAAATTCTCATCAAATACACCTGAGTGTCCTTGTTCAAAATGGTTTGTGCTTTCTGCCACTCATTAAGCAGAGAGCACAAAGGCAATTATAATTGCTGGAGCACCCAGGACTAATTATTGTGGTAACCCAGTGTTCACCAAAAGCACGAGCATCTGTAGTGTTTACTGACTGGAGTCTGTGATCATGGGTAATTACTGCACAATTAAGATATTATTTGAATGATTATATTTGACAAGGAAAAAATCTATAAAATTACTTTATTAGATTAATAAAAGCAATCACTAAACTTTTGTTAAATACCCCCTATATAGAAATCTGCTGTACATGCTAGTGAATTAATCCTATCTAAAATCACTTCTTCTCCCTAAAAAATAAAACACTGATGGCAAGAGGATGCCTCCTTTCTGTACTTACTGCTCTGTTAGGTGCTTGCATAACAAAATTCATCCTCTATCACTTGTGCTTCACAGTTTACAAAGCTGTTTATTCTGAGCACTGCATCAACAAAGTACAACAAGACAAACGAAGCCCCACAGGACCAAGCCTGAACCCCAGGACAGCCTCTGACCTTGAGGAAATGTTCCTGTCTCAGCTCAGTTTGTGTTGGTACATCCCCAGTCACTCACCCTGCTGCTCTGCTCGTGTAAGAGAAGCAGCTCTGTCCCCTGTGGTACAATAACTGGAGGGAGATCTGTGTTCTCAACACACTTCCAGCTGGACAGCCGTGGCGTGTGACTCCAGACAGACTTCACAGAAATGCCACCAGACTTGAGCCACCTACATCTCAGAACTCTGGATTACCCTCGAAGAAGTAGCACCTTACTGAAGAATCATATTCGTTCTTAAATTCCCCTTTCATAAGTGTATGCTTTTGGGGCTGATCCTTTCAGGAAAATCGATCAGGATCTGAATCCTAGCAGTAAATCCACAGAGTGGCATATTCCCCACGGCATCCACGCCACAGGCTCACCACTTCTGGAGGCAGCTTTGTGCCAGCCCTTGCACAGTCTGGCAGACCGTGACCAGAGCCCTGAACAAAAAATATTCATTTAAAAGAACAGAGGTGACATCAGCACATGCTCTGCTGGCCTCTCATGTCCTGCACCACGAGCAAGGGGAATAAGGAAACCTTTGCATTTCTGCCAAGCAGAATCATTCTACTCTCAGCAGCACCTTCAATAATCCACTCTGCTCCTGCTGCAGGGCCTGAGCAGCCCCTGGGTGACAATGCCAAGCTCTGTCACACGGAACAGGCGCCCACCTGCACTGAGTGCCTCAGGGAGGAATCCCCCTGGAGCTGACTGCCACAGGACTGGATTTTTTCTCTTCAGAAATGCTGCAATTATCTCTGTCAACACTGCAGGCAGGTGAAGTGCTGGTGTCAGCTGCCTGCCAGCTGGAATGCAGCCTGGAATGCAGCACCTATGGTCCCCACTGCTCTGTATCTCCTCCATCAGATTCTCAAAGACACAGCCTTGGCCCCCCCAGGAGTCAATAACTCTTCTGGTAAAGCACATTCACTAAGCAGTGTGAGAATCTGCACTCAGGGACACGTGGGCTCAGGGCACCACGCTCAGATGCACTTTCTCACAGACACACACAAATACCTGCCTGCACCTCTTATTTCCTTCATTAGCAGGGCTTCTATCTACCCTTCCTATCCCATTTCTGTACCTTATCAATAATAATAATAATGCTTTCATTTGACTGAGTGCATATTGCTGCTCTGTTCATATATATGCTATTTACCTGTAGATTCTCAAATATAGATCTATTATATGCATATTCCATTCAACAGTGCTTAAGTGGCCCTCTAGGAATGGCTGTCATGATAATAAAATTTCCATTTCTAGGATTTTATTGTGCCTGGAGTTAGCCAGATTCAGGGAGCACGGCGTTGGGGTTTTTCATTGGATTGGTTTTCGGGGGGGCTTTTGTGTTTAGTTTTAAGGGTTTTTTGGGGGGTGGTTGTTATTTGGGGTTGACTTTGTCTTGGGTTTTTGCTTGTTTGGTTTTTAATGATGGATTTCCTTAAAAGAAAATGTGGTTATTTAGAGCACGCAGATAAGCTCCATCTCCCTGAACAAAACCAAAACCCCACCAGGGGAAAACTCCTCTGTGGGCAGAGCAGAGCCTGTTCCATGCAGTTCTCTGCTCCTTTCTCCCTTGTCACCAGATTTCCCAGGGCACTTTCTGCTTCCTTCCCTGCACACAGAGGTTCACCAGTGCCCAATATCCAGCCCTTGACATCAGCATCCTTCTCAGACAAGGAGGGAGTGCAATTTATAAAGGCAGCCCAGACTCCAGAGCATATTTCAAAGTGAACGTCACGCTCTTGAACAGTAACTGCGTTTGTTTCTCTGCCATCTAAGTAGCTGCAAGAAGCATTGCTTCACTTAGTGAAAGCACACACTCGACCCCAAACCTCATCCCTGTAATATACATTGTATCAAACCCAAAACCATACAAAACTGAATATTGAAGTATTCAGAAACTATTTCATGACTCAAGCTAGAAGTTTCACAGGTGGGTTTTTCTAGACAGCTATAATAAAAAAGTTACTTAGAAATTCAGTAATTTCAGGATCTATATTGAAAGAAAAGAAGAGTACTACATCTCAACAGAGACATAAATGAACAGTGGAGTTGGTACAATACATGTTTACCTGGCATTCTGGCCAGGAACAGCTCATTCCAGACTTTGTCTCAAATGCTCTCCAGGTGAACAGTAGACCCCCCCAAACCCACCTAAAGTTCTGATTACTTCACTTGAGGAGAAGTGTCCACATTAATCGATTAAACATTTTCTCAGCACACAGAGCTGAAGGGCTCACACACTTTGTTACTTCAATGTTCAGGCTGACAGACACCAGAGATCATCCCAGCCCCTGATACTTCATGGGTTTCACAGGAGACTGACACCAAACTGAACATTCATTTTACTCAGTTGCTCCTATTTACAGCATAAGAAGATCACACAAACTGCTCCTCCCTAACAATATCTATTTGGTCTTATCAGCAAGGGAGCCAGAGTAGCAAACGTGATGTGAGTATTAATTAATTTCCTCTTTGTCACTCCCACCATCCAGTGACCTGAATTCCTGATTTCTATCATCTCTTTTCCCATACACCTTCATCGTTTCTGTCCTTCACACTGCTGGAATGCACAAGGCAAAGGATTTCTCTGGTTCTTGCAGTTGGTTCAGGACAGTTCACTGAGCAAAACCTCTTATCACCTCCTGCTCTCTGCCACTCACACCACAGGGGACTGCACAGAGCCCGTGCATTTTCTGTCATCAGCAAAGTCAAGCCTCCTCCTGCTGACACACAGAAAACTTCCTCAGCTTCTGGAATGGACTAGAAATTACCTCCAAAAGTACCTGTGTTACAAAACAAGGCAAACAGAAACACAACTGAGATGAATTCAAAGCCCCTGGTCAGTCTAACCAAGCCTTTAGGCTCAAAACCAGGAGAAACAGACCCATTTCTTCTTGGATGAAATGCTTGGGAAGGATTTCCAGTGGTGCACTGCAGCAAAGCAACAGCTCCCTGTTATCTTATATAGGTATAATTTGGACATTAAAGCCTAGGCCTTAAAGCATAACATTTTGTGAAAGGAGGATCGTGTAGGAACTCCAGATTTAGATTAGGATTTAGATTTCCTAAGGAGGAGATGATCTGGGAAAACTCTTGTCTCACATTAACACAGCCATGTCCAGTCTGCCCTTTCTTTTTAAAGAGTTGTTCTATGTATGTACAGAAAGCCTTTGGAAGAACACACTTCTTTTTGCTTAAAGTATTCCAAAAATATTACTTCCTAATGAGGATCTCATTTGCATGACAAATTCTCTGTGCAGTGTCAGAAACATCTTGAAATCAAGATGTCATGCTCACAGGAATTATTCTGCACGCAGATGAGTTCTCACCAAACTTCGCTTCTGACACGTTAATTTCATTTCCCTCATCATGTGCTTTGACAGCAAGATAAGGGAATCAAAGCCTTTCCCCAGTGAGAATCCTTTGCTCCTACATTAATTGGAACCAAGGAATACCAGCCACTTGAATTCATCCCTGCTTTTCTGGCCAAATATTTAAAAATCAATCATTTACTAAGCTAACAGTACATATGTCACCCATGCTTTCCGCTGTAATTCTTGCAGGAGGAAATGCAACCATTAAGGAAAAACACAAAGCTACTAAAGGCTTTTCCTACCTCTACACTATAGATTTAAATTTAAAGAGAGCATAAAACCAAGACTTTAAAATTGGAGATAAATAAGATGA
The DNA here is from genome assembly GCA_013397175.1 of Platysteira castanea. Taxonomy (NCBI): domain Eukaryota; kingdom Metazoa; phylum Chordata; class Aves; order Passeriformes; genus Platysteira; species Platysteira castanea. The sequence goes on along the minus strand of VYXC01008480.1, from coordinate 175,821 downwards.
ACCTCTCATTTAAAAACAAAATTTTAAAAAACTTTTAAAGAACACTGAAGCCAATATTCTCTACCTATCTGCAGAACACAAAGAAACCCATGTACATGCCCTGAGAGACAAGCCTAGGTACAAATCCTCTGTCTCAAGAGAAACCAAACTCGGGAGCTGCTTCCTGCTCCAAGCCATCCAGAAAGCATCCAGTGGGGAAACCTCAGCCCAGGAAGCAGAAAGCAGCAAGACTTAAGTCACAGGCTGAAAAACTTTCACTTGTTAACCCCATCTTTAAAGATGTTGACTTCACATCACTGGAAGGGTTTCCTGGAAGGGTTAATTGGCATGGGAGAAGGAGCCCTGCAGGAATTCCAGCATCCCCCCGTGCCCCTGGCAGCAGCAGGGCCAGGTGAGGGAGGGGCTGGTGGCACAGAGGGCAGGGAGCTCTCAGTCGTGCTTCCCTGGAAAAAGCTGCCACTGGATCCTCACACGATGTGACGAAAGCTTTATGGAGCAAATAAAAGACATTTCCTTTCTTCCTCTACCTGGAGTCTGAGAATACAGGAGGGCTGTGCACCAGAAAGCTCAGAGCCTGTACACTTCTCTTCTCTCCTCAGCCTGGAAACTTTGGGAATTAATGGTGAAGTCATGAAGGAAACCTTAAATAGACTCTGTTTTCCACCATCACCAGGCTCACTTTCTCAGATTTTATCTGCTTCAGTTTCCCACTCAAATCTTATATTAGATTTTTTTTTCCTCTTTTTTCTCCACCTCCAAGCTTTTCCATTTTCTTACATAATACTGAATAAATATTGTATAGCCAAAGAGGATTTCTACCTGTTATGTAACTCACATTTTTGGAGGCAGCTTCCCATCTCATTTTTACTGATAGAGCCTTCGGTGAAACCAGGAGCTGTACTGATGTAAGCAGAGCGTGCCTAAACTTAAACAAACAGCTCTGTTTCTGCTACATTAAAAATGCTAAATGGGGGTGAAATTTCATTTCATCGATATGCATATGGGGTTGACAATACTGAGGAAAATATTAACATATGTATATAAACATCAACAAAACTATTAATTGTCACATAATGAGGCAGCAATCTAAGCGTGCTGAGCAGATGCATCACAGCTAAACTGGAGAGAACATCCACATCCTAATTCTGAACCAGCCTGGGATCCGGGTCTGTGCTCTGCATGCCTGGTCACAGATGCTTCCCAGAGCCAGAGAAATCTTTGAACAGTCTCCTCTAAAAAGTGCTCTGAGCAGAGCTCTCAAAAACCTCAGATGAACTTTCCAGATCTTGGACAACAATATCTGTGCAAAAGCTCTTTCTTTAGCTCTGGCTACAATTTAAAAAAAAAAATTTAAAGGTAATTCCGCTTTTTTCTGGCCACCCGCCTGTTTGTTTACACCATAATGCTGGATATAGCAGGAAGGTGTCTCGATTATAAAAAAAAAAGAGTCTATGCTCATCAATCCACAATCAGGTCACCTGCAGTGGATGGCAAAAATTCCGTGCAGCAGAGAGCCTGATGATTCCAGACAGGCCAGCAGCAACGGGTACAGAAACAGAGCAAGCTGAGAGCAAATACATTCTCTTCTCCCTCACCATAAGAGACACACTCACTCTTTTATCCCAAGAGGATGCTTCATTTCAGAACTAGAGTTCTGTGAAGATTAATAGTTATTTTAGATTTTTAAAGTGTAAAGTTAGTTGTGGTTGGTTTTCACCCATTTTAGTTTGGAGTTAATCATGTAGTGATGTACTCTTATTGATAACATTTGGGAAAAAAATAGATTTAGAAGATTGGCTTTAAGTTTGATAACAAGAACAATACTACAAAGAACTCAGGTGTTACACTGCCATCATCTCCCCTCAGGATGTGCCCAGAATGTGATTTTTTTTTAAGAAATGCAAAGAAGACTCTATATAAAGCTATTAAGTTGTAATTGGATTTAATATGATCAGCTGCTTTCACTTGTAGTTTTATGCTAGAAAACAGATTATAGAAAAGAAACGTTCTGTGTTTACTCAGTCACTTGAATCACTTCAAGGAACCACGTAATGATCAGAAAAGCCCCATTTCTTCCCTCCATATGGCATTAAATAAATGGCAACGCTGGGCAGCACAAATTTGGGGTTTCAACGGGGACAGAATTCTGGGGCTTGCATTCTAAAAAAAGAGTAAGAAGCTCTTTGCTCAGCACTAAGGGTTTTATTACACACCAGGAAAACCGGGTATCTGGGACCTTGGAGATTACCGACACAAAACACTATTAAGATGGTGCCAGAAAGATTTATAAACGGGGCGGGAGGGACCTCTAAACGTCTCCTTCGATTCCTGCTTCCTTGGAAAGCTCCCCTTCCTCCAGGCCCCAAACCCCTGCCCTCGGGGTCGCAGCTCAGCCACCCGAGCTCGGGGTTCGCTCGTGCTGCGGGGG
>VYXC01008480.1:152687-173341 GCA_013397175.1 Platysteira castanea | reverse complement strand
GAGCATCGGATGACACCGAACGGGACCGGGGAACACTGGGGAGCACCGGATGGCACCGAACGGGACCGGGCAGCCCCGCGGCTCCTCCGCCTTCTCGGCGCCCCCTCGCGGCCGCGGCCGGCGCAGCCCCCGCGNACAGAGATAAGGCGGCTGTGCGCGGGTGACAGAGCCGGCACTCGAACGGCCCCGCAGCGCCGGGGGGACCGAGAGGCGCCCGCAACCCCGCGGTACCCGCAGGGGCGGCGGGATGGGGCAGCACCGGACAGCACCGGGGAGCACGGGACGGCACCGAATGGGACCGAACGGGACCGGGGAGCACGGAACGGCAGCGAACGGGACAGCACCGGGCGGCACCGAACGGGACCGGGGAGCATCGGATGACACCGAACGGGACCGGGGAACACTGGGGAGCACCGGATGGCACCGAACGGGACCGGGCAGCCCCGCGGCTCCTCCGCCTTCTCGGCGCCCCCTCGCGGCCGCGGCCGGCGCAGCCCCCGCGGGTCCCGGCTCCGAACGCGGTCCCGGCTCCGAACGCGGTCCCGGCTCCGAACGCGGTCCCGGCTCCGAACGCGAACCCCCCCGGGCTCCTGGGGCACTCCCGCGGGGCCATGGGGACACCCCACCGAGGGCAGCGCGGCCAGAAGGGGCTCCCCCCTCTAAGCACGGGCTGCTGCTGGGACTGAGCTCAGCTGGGCTCGCCCCGGGCTGCCCCAAAGCCAGCGGCACCCGAGGACCAGCAGAGCTGGGGTTGGCTCCACGGCCAATAACTCAAACACTGTCGACTCTGCGGCCCTGAGAGGAGCCGCATCCGATAAGCGCTGCGAGTCCCAGCAGCATTTTAAAAAAAAAACATCTCCACCAGGAACAGTACGGGAGACTGAGGCTGCTGACAGAGCCTGGACGTCTTATCTTCACTTATCCTGAGCAGATCACATTATCAGCTACTGAATGAATTCTCTGCAAGAGAGGGAGGTTTAACATCCAGCCTTTTGTCCTGGATCTTAAAACCCCCTTTTTAACAATAATAGCTCAAAAGATGTATTCTTTCTATCTTAAATAGATGTCAACTTAATAGTTGAAGTTTGAACGCAGTCTTCAATAAAAGATAATTCAGAACTGAAGATAAGGCAAAGGATGAGGGAAGTGTTCCCTGCCTCTCTTGTGAGTGCCCTATCACCACCCAAGGACTTTCTGTAGCACACACTTGAGAAAATGTCATTAAATGGAGAAGGAGAGTGAGAGATGTGTTAGTACTTATACATAAATACATAAGGAGGACACTTGGCTGAAGAAATGGAGTTTGACAGCTCAGAAAACCTAGCAATCAAGCTCGGGGACAAACCTATCCCTAGGTTTAAGGAACAACAAACACACCCTAATAACCCAAACCGTGCTCACCCAGTGAACACATACTCCTTTAGCCATTGACAAGTGATGGTGAGCAGAGAAATGCCAAGACTGGAGTATCATTAACAGGGATTTGGAGCCTCTGTTTGGATAAGACATCCCGTTTCTTGAAGCCTAAAAAAAAAAAAAAAAAAAAGCAGCCCAAGTTTCTGCCTTAGTTCCCCACTGCAGAAAGAGGATGTCTTTAGTCTCTCAGCAAACACAGAGTGTGGAAACAAACCAGACACTGCTGATAGACTCAGCCAATGTAAGCACTGGCTGGGGTGGCACCAGTCTCTCACTTGGGGTGGGGGTTTTTTCTTGTAAAGGGAGCATTTTTCAAATAGCTTTGAGCATCTCTAAATAACGATTTGTAATCAAACGAGCGTTTAAGACTGCCTGTGCTGCAACACAAATTCGAGCTGCACAGCTCAGCACAGATCTGATAATCTCAGCTTGCTCCTGGTGCCACAGTCTTTGAATCTTGCGTCAGCACGAGCAGAGCGAGCTTACGTTTGTCTAGGCACGCATCGAGGGGTTTTTGGGTGGTGGCTCGGGCAGGACAGGCTAAAGCCACGGAGCAGAGCTAACCCAGCACTCCAACCAGCAGTGCCAGCTCCTCGGCACGAGGAAAGGTGACAGCTGGACACAGTCCTGCCTAGAAGATCAGTGTCCAGGGTCTCTGTCAGTCTCAAATATGAAAACAAGTCTGGTGACATAGCTCTGTGCATGTGAGCATAAAAAATGTCTTTGGTGTATGCCACGATATCAGCCTGTTCTGCTGCTTTCTCACATGCTGGACATAACTACCACGGGTGACTATTCTGTATTAATAACTGCATCGAATTCAACCTCCCACCTCAGCAAATATTGTTTTTACAGTAACCAAACCAGCCGCAAACCCAGTCACCTGTGCTGAAGGGTTGGAGATCAAGACCAATATTTTACCTCTTCAGAGACCTTTTGGTTTATGTCCACTGAGAGACAGGCAGCGATAGCTGATAAAAGTACTGATGTCAAAGATAACAATGACATCTCACTAATTCTTCACAGAAAGAGCTAAATATCATTTATATCCTAGGGAGTGTTTGGTGTATATGTAAATTTGCCTGTCCACCCTCTCCTGCTCACCCTGTACCTTCTGTAGGCACCATAAAACCACTGGAAAAGCAGCAAATTCAGTGCTTTGATATGCAGCAGCACGAGCTTCAGAATTTCCCACATTAGGAAGAGCACTGAGGGGGGTGGAAAGTCCCAAATTACACATAAAGTCTACAGAGTTGGTGCATTATCACTACCAAGCAAAATGCAACAAAAATTCTGACTAGTCCTGTGTAAGGCTGGTACCAAAGAACTGGAAGCTCATTCAAATGACACTTTGGTCCTTTTTAACTGGCACTTTTTGTGGTTTTATTCTAAGAGAAGCAAAACTGCACTATAACTAAAAACTTTTGGTCTAAAATAGAAACTTTAAAAAGACAGACTATGGCTAAAAGTCAAAAAGAAGCATTTAAAGATCTTTGAAAGCTACAGAAATGAGTTTTTAGTCTTCTTTCTTGCTCTAACCCACTTCTAGAAGAAAAAATATTCTAAGCAAGAAGTGTTTCACAGACTAGACTCCCGAGAGTTAGATTTTGCTCTGGTTTTTTGTTGGTTTTGGGTTGTTTTTTTTTAAGGCCAACTGTATGCTCTATTTAGTTTTGCCTTCCCACTCACACACAACACTTTGAAATTTACAAGTTACAGCGATATCAACTGCTTTCATAAAACTTAATCCTTCTCCCAACAGATCTTGCTACTCTCGAACCTCCAGCCGTTGCAGTTCCCATAGAGCTTTTGCTCTCAGGTTTCTCACACGCCTTGGAGTCCAGCACAGTGCACAGAAAAGGTCATTTCAAGCATTTCAGGAGCAAAACAAAGCCAGGAGGTGATGTAACCCCTCCAAGGGAAGCTTTGCCCATGCACATATCTGGTCTCTGTTCCACGGAACCGAGTTCAGGGCTCACTGAGACATTTCAGAACCAGCAGCTCCTGCAGCTGGAAATACCAGAGTGCCCCAAAAAGGCTGCTGGAACTGGCACACGGATGTTTAGGCAGAAAATTCACCCTGCTCTCGACAAAGTTTTAAGGGTTTTGGAGAGTAAGCTGAGGTGTTAAAGTAATCTATTTGTGAAGATCACTTCTCAGTATAAAAGCAGTTCAGCCCCAGCTTCCCTGCAGGTCTGGAGGGCAGCTCACACCCAGCACAGACACCCTGAAATCCCACATGCTGAGCAAGGTGTGTGGGGAAAAGAGACAGAAGAGGAGGAGAAAGGGGTCAAGACAGAAAATACCTTTGTGTTTCTGTCTGTGTGCCAAGGAAGGCTCCTGAAGTATCAATTCTGCTTTCCAGAAATTACACCAACGGGCAGCTTGGAGTTATCCTTGTGAAATGTGGGCTAATTTTAGGACAGAGGACATGCTATAAAGTCAAATGAAATTATGCCCATTTACACCAAAATTGAAATAACATGTGCTATTTTGGGGTTTTCAAGCAAATGTTTGGTTAAACTGACTTACAATGATGCACTAAAAGGCAGCATAAAATAACAACCCATCACTTTTGTCACGTACAGTATCCATTTAAATTATTTCACATAAATAGAAGTACCAGAAAATACCTGCAGCAGTCCTAGACTAGAGGGCTTTGAGACATCCATAACCATGCAACGTAAAAAATATTTACTCTTTTCAGACAAAGCTCCTGCATTATGTATGCCCAGTAGAAATACCTTTGCCTGAAATCAATTGAAAACATCCATCTGGAGCAAACAAGAAAATTAAGCACTTGAGAAAAAAAATTTACAGCTTACCACCCTCGACCCAGGGAGCCTAAACCTTATTTTACACAATAATTCTCAAGTATTAATGTTGTCCAGTAGCATTCTATAAGAACAACTAATCTCCTTAACCGAAATCCACTGACTGGAAACATATTGAATGTTCTGTGGGAACAATCTGAAATTACAGCCTGAGCTGCCAGAGGAAAACAATGGCAGTCCCATAAAACATTCTGTAAGCAGAGAGGGGAGGAGAGAGCTGGACAGGAACAGCAGAGACTGGACCGAACTGAGAACAAAAAAAAGGTGAGTCTCCAGAATTTTAACACTTCCACTGGGCCTACCTCCCCACTGGTGGCCTTCCCATCCCTTGGGAAATGGAACACAGCATCCTCTGCACATCCTTCTTTCATCTTCCTCGCAGCTTGCAACCAGAACAATCAAACAGTTCCAAGTTCTGCCAATTCTTTTGAAATGCCCACTGTTGCCTACAAATTCTACTCACTGTAAATGACTCTGTGTGAGCTCAGCACAGAGACTGCAGCTTGGATTGTGTCCCTGCTGGGTGCCAAGGCCTTTTCTCTCCCAGCATTTGCTGAGAGCCACTAGAAATGGAAGAAAGGGAACCAATGGGAGAGGGGAAAGCAGCCTGGGTGAAATTCTGAGCTAATTCAACTCAGCTGTGATTGTTTTCAATCACTAATGAGTGCAAGCAACAAGCCTGATTTCCTGTTCTAGATCAGTCAGTGAAATAAAATCTTATACCATCTAGATTTGAAAATTTTTGGACTGTTTTGATTTTTCATGACAGTTCCTTGCCTCAGAAGCCAGCTACGAACAACTGGTGGTAACTGCTGGGTCATATATTAGTGAAGTGAGCTCTCACCATTAAACACATGGCCTGCCAAATATTGTCTCAGTGGGTTTGTCCTGTTTTTTCAGAAGTTATTTTTCCATGTTCTGAGCAATTACTCCTCTGATAGACTCCAGCAGCTCACCAGGTTGGTTTCTCCTTGCTGTGATGACTAAAAGTCCTCTTCTAGGGAATTAAAGGCAAATCCTCACTAGGCACAAATACTCCCTGCTTTAGTGCCTGGCTCTTCTCTCAGAGCCCCAGCTGAATCCGTGTGGGGCTGAAATGTTTGCAGCTGTCTGACCATGTCCTGTTTCCTCTCTGAAAGGACATCCCAGGGAACATCCCAGCTTCCAGGCAGCACTTTCAGAGAAGTACATGCAACTGTACTGCTGCATCTGTCTGCAGCTCTCTTCCCCCTGCCCATATTGCTGGTTTCAGTTTTAATCTGCTGCATTGAAAACCTGTTCATTTACAATATCTTAATTACTGTTCCTTTTTTTTTTAGCATTCTCAGTTTTCAAATAATAGGGTCAGCTGAGAGCACAGCACGATCCTGCTGTTGGCCTGAGAGACAAATTAAACCTAATTTGACTTGTGCCTTCCTTCCAGAGCAGTGAGGATGCTCAGGGTTGAACTCTCAAACACCTCCACCTGTGTCCCCCTCAAACACCTTCTGTGTCCCCCTCAAACACCTCCACCTGTGTCCCCCTCAAACACCTCCACCTGTGTCCCCCTCGAGTTCAGCATCACCTATGGCAGCTGGGCAGGCAGGGAAGGGCACAGCTGTGACCTGGAGCATCTTCTCCCTGCAGAATAATTGCACAGCCCAGGAGGAGCTGCAAATCCTGGTGCCACTGGCCTGTACAGCACAGGCTGTGCTGGAGGGGTGGCTCCTGAGGCAGAGCTGGGTAACTCATGCTTGAAGTAAGAGGCAACTTCTTCACTACAACATAAAAAGCATTTCAGCTGGAACTTCGGGCTGTCACTCTTATAAAAAAATACTGCAGTCCCGTTTGTTCTTTGTAGGAAGAGTAGGGAAAGCTTCAATATTTGTAAGGTATGAAAAGGTTTCACACAGCTCGTGTGAAACCCATCTGAATAGATGTGATTAAACTCACAGCTGACGGCACTTAGCCTGAGGTCAGCACTGGGGGATCAATGCAAATAAACCTTTCCTGCCTTTAGAAATCAGTCCTATCTACCCAAAGAGAAAAATGTTCAAGGCAGAGCCACCAAGTGACTTATAGCTGATGGCATTACTTCATTTAAATAAAACATTCATTTAACATCACAACAGTGATTCCTTTAAGCTGAACTTTTCAATAAGAATTATTAACCAGAGAACACGTATTTTTCCCCTTCAACCATACTGCCTCAATCCACTTTTATATTTGTATTTCATTTCTGCTGGAAAAAAAAAATAGAAAATAATTCTCCTATAAAGTAGACTCGAAAAAAAATTGTATCAGCAAAATACCAGTGATCAGGTAAAGACAGGAGAAGAACTCAAGAGGAACATTAACTTTCACTGTCTCTGAGAGTAGGTTTCATAAGACATTACCTTCCATCTGCTATGGTGTTACCTTAGCATCAGAGACAAGGCAAGACAACAGATTATTCAGATTATTATGAATAACTTAATAATTAGAAAATTGCAAGAAGCTGTGCATAGGAGCTTCACAGAGTTTAGGAGAGCATGGTAAAATACACTAGGAAAAAAAAAATCATATTCCCATCAGAATATTCTTTCACATTAATGAATGTGGATAAAAAGTTTCCATGTTGAATCCTTGGTAGTGCAAGTGAAAATTGAACTCGGGGGCAGGAAAAGGCACATAGGGAGTGTTTTTGGTAACGTGGACTTTTGTCACACTGGAAGTGGACCAAAAGGCCAGGTACAACCTCTAAGGCAAAGGACAGGAGTCACTGAGTGGTGTCCCTGCTTGCCAGGGGATGGCAGCTCTCAGGGAGGAGTACCTGGGAAGTGTTCAGTGCTGGTATCACCACTTTTCATCTGCGGGTTAACACAGAATCTGGGACAGCGAGCCCTGCATTTCCTCCTGTTCCTTCTGAACCCAGTCTGGGACAAGTTCGACCAGAATGCTCTTTAGTCACTCACAGGGTGAACCACGACCATAAACACAGCAAAACAGCTCAGCTCTCTCAGTTACAGAGACAAGGGACCGAGGATCAGATGAGTGTGCACTGCAGAACATTTACATCCACAGCATCTGGAAGACCTCAAAGTACTGCCATCAATTCATTTCTTCTCAGAAGGGTTCTGAGGAGGGGAAGGAGTCAGCACACAAGCCCTACACAGGCAGCACAGGTTATGCTGGGGAAAGTTCAAGTGCAGAGAAGGGGACAAAATGCCAGGTCTGACACCTGTAACCCCGTATTTCACCCGAGCTCTGACCCTGTGCATAATGTGAGTGCCTTCAGCCACTGCCACAAGCCTCAGCAGAGAGGCCGTGCAGGCAGCACCATGAGAATTTTCTTTCTAAAAAAACCTTTTCATGAGAAATTTGCCACTTGAACTCCCTCAGACTTCTACTCTACTCGACTGCATTATCTAGACCAGTTCCACTGACAGTCTCTAGGTTATAGTGAGGAACCTGGAACTGCAGCATTACCCCAGGAAACAGAATGTGGGGTTTTTACACCTCCTTTGAATAAGCTGAAGCCGTAAACTTTATTCCAGGCAAGCCCCAGGTTTATAAAAACACCAAGAAAAACTAACAAGCAACCTGTTAACACAAAACACTCCTGCAGTCCAAAGGCACTCATTTGGGCAATGGAGCAGTTGAGAGGAGCCGAGCCCCAGGAAATGCAGCGTATCCTTCATCCCTTCTTGTGCACAGCAGAACAAGCACAGAGCACCCTGCAGGTGCTGATGGCCACGGGGATCCAACCTCCAACACACTTGGTGTGGATGGGGACAATTATTCAAAGAGGTCTGCAAGGAAACGACAGAAGGGATTGCACAGTCCCCATATACAAACAAATAAATCTCATTCTCTCCAGCCACTCTCCCCAGGATCAGACTTTTTAAACTCATCTTCGCTCTGGCAGCTCTTAATTTTCCCCGTGCCTTGTCATTCCCTGATGAAGCTCCAGCAGTGACACATGCTGCACCTGGGGTTACAGCCCACAAATCAACACACATTCTCCTAAATAAGAAAATAACAACTCACTGTTTAAAGAAAACACACGTGCAGCCAAATTAGGAGAGTATTTTCCATATTCCCACTTCAGCCCTCTTGCAATAATTGTATTTCACGTACTGCAGAAACCTAAGGAAATTGAGCTCCTTATCTATGAAAACTACTGTACTTCTTTTCTCAAAGATTTGTCTCCAACAACAACCAAACGTCACATGAGGGAAAGTCTGAATGATATTGCACTCATGTGATTCTGTTTCTATGCAGGCTAAACCTCTCTTTTCTGTTTTGCATGACTCCACAAGCTTTTTTGAGATTTAAGAACTAATCCTATTTCACCAAAACATTTTTGTTTGCCTCAGATCCAGTTCCCCCCTCTCTCCTTTACTGGCAGTGAAAATTTGGATTCTTTTCAGTTCACAGGCAGAGGAATATGGGGGAATACATTTACATATTTTAAGAACTTTTGGAGAGTAAGTAAAGGAGAGTGGTTATAGCTCTTATGGGCATTTTAGGTCTTTAAATCTGTCTCATAGGTGTCGTGCTTTGGAGATGAGGTACTTCCAGCAGTGTGGCACATTAGAGGAGGGTTATTTCCAATACTTACAAAAAAGAAGTGTATCAGCATTTACCAGAGCTGCTCTGTCCTTCCAGCAGACACTGCCCACCACACACTTGTGCCAGGGATTGTTTCTGACAGCTTCCACTTCCACTGTTTGACTGGGGGCTTGGGAAGTTCATACAACTCCTGCTACACTTCTCTTACACCAATTCTGTTGCTCCAGACTTTGTAATTGCCTCCCAACACAGAGGCAATGACAGCAGCGTTTTGCTGTAGCATTTTGTGGGTGGTCTGATAGAGCTGGTAGTCCTTCCTCCTCTCTGTTAGGCCTAGAGGTGTCTGGAAAACATTTCCTGAAGGAAATTGTAATTCAGTCTTCTAGATAAGTCATTTATCCCTTGCTGTCCTTCTTGTGATAGCTCAAGTTTGAAAAAAAAAAAAAAAAAAAAAAAAGAAAAGAAAAGAAAATCCTTTTTCTTTTTGATCTTGGTGTAAAACATACCTGCAGAGTCTGAAGGTACCAGCAAAACTCAGATCTTATTTTTCCCATGTATCACTGGGAGATAGAGTTAATTGGATGGCTGGGTAAAAAAGCCCTGATGGACAATATTGATCATCTGCAGGAGTTGGTCAGTGGGCTTCAAGGAGTGTGGAGAATTCTCGGCAGAACTTTCTCTATATAATTCAAACTATTTCTCCTTTCTTTCATATTTGGAGACCTTGAGCAGATCCAAAGATGAATCATTGTGAGAGTTGCAGCTACATTACAAGACTGTGGCAATCAGTGATGCCATTTCAGTGATTTACACAGGCAATTCTTCTCCAGAAAGATGGGAAGAGGAAAAGTGCTGTGATGAGCTCATTGCGCAGCAGAAGATTTTAATGAAAGGAAAAGAACGAGGAGCCCAGGCTGAGCCAGGAATATGCCCAGATGAATATGCAAATAAGAAACTTGTGGGCAGACATTTTCTCTTGATTTTTTGACAAATAGTATCTGGCCTGTGAGAAGCATGCCTAAAAGCAATGTTAGGCAGGGCTGTGGGAGAGCTTGGAGATCAAAGTAGGAAGAGTTTGCATTTAAAACCAGGAATGATGACTAACATTAACAGATGAGCATTAACATCCCCAGAAGTCTCCAGAGCAAATGACAGAGCTGCCACTGAGCCCCATGGTCACTGCTGCACAGGAGGAGACTGGAGCTCTGTGCTGCACCTCTTCTCACCCTCTACCACCTGAAATTTAATTGCAGCAACTCTTCATTAAGTACTTCATCCAAAGTTAAGCAATTTTAATCCAAGTCTGCAACAGCAGAATCTCTAACTATAGTAAAACAAACAGGGGGAAAAAAGCTTTTGGACTACTTACCAGATAAAAGCACATATGTTGCTTTTCCTATACACATCACAAATAGCACATACAGCTACTGCAATAACCAGATGGCGGGAAATGCCCTGGATGAAGAAATAGCTGCACTTATTTCAGATGAAAGCCCCTGCCACAGAGCACAGGTCTACTCTCGTCTGAATTATGGATGTGTGCTTTCCTTGATGAACCTAAAAATAATACATGCTTTGGAGTTTTAATCCATTTAGAGAATTAGAATTTGAACGAACAAATATAGACATCAGAGATATTCCTGCTTTCCATGCTTAGGGAAGGGGTTGTCTGTATCACTTATCAAGCAGCATGCTGGAAGTAAATGGGCTGAGTTTTCTTGAGGAGTCCAACTGCAGTCGAGTGAAAACCTCAGTAAAGAGCATGTCACTCCTCCAAATGACATTCACTTAGCACTGGAACATTTTGCAGAAGTCAGTGGGATCAGTGATACTACAGCCAGCAGGAAAAATTAGGGTTGTCTCAGGGATAGCTGGGGAGTGCAGGAGCAGGAGAAAGAGGTCATGACTAAAACCAATTCCCGTTTAAGTCGTATTTGACCAAGAGGCTAAGCTGGAAAAAATGTGAGAGCAAAAGTTTCAGAGTGTAAAAGATCTCATTTTGAACTCCAAGTGAAATACTTCTTTTTGACAATTTAATATTTCATGTTAAAGTATTTTCTACTGTTAAGTTTTCATTTCAAAATTCACCTAAATGCAAGGAAATCCGGAAAACATTTCGTTTTCATTGAGCTGGCAAATATTTTAGGCTGAAAAGCAAAGCCTTATACAGTGTTTTGCCCACAATCCTGTAATTGTTGTTTCAGTTCAATTCTGGTTTTGTTTTTTTCAAAATTTTTGTTTCAGTCACTATGAATATAAAAGCAAACAAAATGAACCAACTTTAACTCTGAGGGATAATTCACAGGGATTTTAGTCCAGTGTGGAATGCTACTCTGCTCCTCATAGCTGAGTAAAATCACCCACTGACATCCTGCAGGGGCCCATAAAATTAGCACAGGAACATGGCCAGTAGCTGGTACCTGTGCTGGCAGGCAGAGCTGACAGGAATATTAACAGGAATATTAGCAGGTGGACAGGGGAAAGTATTTTCCAGGACTCAGGTGTGTTCCCCTTCTCAAACCCAAAACTTCAGCAGGGATAACTAAGGCAAAGGACTTTCATTATTAAGAAGTGCCATCCCTAAATATTTATAGTAGCAAAAGGACAAAGCAGAAAGTCTCCTGCCTCTAAGGTCTTATTGAGGAGCACAGAGAAAGGATGGGCCAAGGAAGCAGCTAAAGAAGAGACAAGGAAATAACCAACATTTCTGTAGGTATAGTGAGTTCTGAGCTCTTCTCTCACAGACTCCTCCTTTCCTCAACAATCAGCATTTGTACTTTGAGTCCTTTGTGCATAGCTTGGAATGCTGAAAAGAATTAATATTTCAGCAAGGCTAAAAGGTTGTGCAGCCTGCAGTCTCCTACTCACCTAGAGCAGGGGCAGTCCCCAGAGGGCAGGAGTTACACAAAGCCCCCTCCAGCCCAGGAGTGGAAGGGCCACTTCCAAGGATGAGAAAGCAGCTCAGGCATTATTCATTTTTATTGCAGTGCTGCTCATGCACTGCATAAATATTTCTGTCTCAGTAGCCTCTTGCTGAACCTACAGGATGCCAATTAGTGATCACTTTTGAATCTTATTTTTGGTTCTCTGCTTTAAACATCTGTTTACTGGTAAACTGGCCAAGGGCCCTTTACCCACTGAATGGGCCAAACATTGCATTTCATAAGAGCTATATGATATTTATCCTTTCTGTTAATAGCTTTGAAACAAAAATGTGAAAACCCAAAACAGATAAGAAAACCAGAAATCTAGATATGCATATACAAAAGTCTATGTCCGCATGCAAAGAATAAATATGCACAATATTTCTATAGTATCTAGGCAAGATCCCATTTTTAATCATAGTGCTGTACATGTAAATGTCAAACATTTAGCAAGATGCAAGGGAGACACACAAAACAATCTCATGCAACACAAAATATTTAAATGACAAGAAATTGTAACATATTTCTAATTTTCACAGTCACTTCTTCTATGTTTCTGTGCTCAGACATGACATCTTCCAGAAAAACGCTTAGCCTACTGTCCCTAAAAGAAATCAAAAGAAGAAAACATTCCTTTTGTGCCCCGGGACACAGAAAACAGGGAGATTATTTGCTGTGGGTGGTAATTAGATGATACTGAGGACAGCATGTGTGCCTGCATACATTCACCACTTACCCCCAGTGGTAATTAAATGATTTTGTGTTTGTATGCACACACACTTATCTTGGCCAAATCGAAGAGCCCCGAAAACCAGATCAAACAGAACAGGAAAATCAGCTAAGAGCAAGACCAAATGTACCAGGCTTTAGGCTTTCCTAAATCTGTCCTGGTTGAAAAGTTAGCAATTAATACTTGGTAACTCTTCAAACAGCACAGCCCCGCCTTGGCAACTGTAATTCATAAGGCTTTTGAGTCATTTGAACACTTCCATCGAGGTTTGTCCTCTCTGCCCATACAAGTCATTATTCTTCTCATTCCCATCATTTCCTTGAAAACTTGGCAATTCTAAATTCGCCTGCGATGCCGTGAAACATTTTGAATCATTGACATGGGGTTAGCAACGGGACTGGAGCAGCACTAAACCAAACCAAGGTTCCAATCTTTGCTAAAAGGCAGTGACAGATTTACAGCAACCCCTCAAGCTCTGCTGTGCTGGGACTGGGTGCACTTCCGAGCCACTTACTCCTACCCAGCAGAAAATGAATTTGAGTCAACGCACACCATCAAGTGACTCCATGGAGAATTCTTATGTCTGTGTTCAAACCCATTTATTTATACAGCAATTAAACGTCTCTATAATTACGTTTTATAAATGTTTATAGCTCATCTTGCAAAACAGCTACATAAAGAGGAACTGTACTGAAAATTAAAGGTGCTTAATGCACACTAAACAGCAGAAATTGAAAGGAAAGTTTATTTTTTGAAAGAACTGCTCAGGAAGGAGAAACAGAGTGTCCATCCGTACAGGCTGAGAGATTAGGTCGCCATTAGAAATAAGATGTATGGACAATTTTGTTTACATATTCAATAGCTTGGAATTGCATTCAGCTTTAATTGCCATGTTGAATAACTGTTTTCTTCTCTGCTTCTGTATGGGAACCACAAAAGATCACATCATCAGGAGGATAGGCAAAGGAAGAACAACATAACAATGTTTCCTAAAGAACATTTGTAATTAAAATGTGATTTTGACACAAATTACTAATGTCTCTGGCTAACAATATTAATGTTCTTGGTAACAGGGCTTGTTTTCATCTAAGTATTTTGTCCATTTTATACTTTATAGATTAATTATCTCTCAAAGATAACATTTATTCCTATTAATTTTAATTTCTCTAGTGCAATAGCACAGCAGTAGATTGTTAATTTATGCTTCATATTGGCCTTCTGTTGGTCCACTGATGGCCAAGTGAGTTCATAAACCACCAGATCAGAAAAACACTTCTGCTGAACAAAAGCACTGATTTATCAGAAAAGCCAAAGCAGATAAACAGTGAGGAGATATCAAGAATTTTCACCCAATTCAAAGGCACTTAGGAATTTGCCTTTATCTGCATTTTTTGTGCAGTTCCCAGAACACTGAAGAAGTGGAAAACCATACCTGGAGTGAGTCTGGACACGCAGGCAGGAGAGCAGCTGCAATACACACATTTCAGCTCCGTCTGTATTTTACCCACAGAGGTCTCTTAAGCAGTTGCCCATCTTCAGTTCAACAGGAGAAAAAAAACCCAGCACAAAAATAGCTGTAGATAAACCTCTGCCACTCCCCTCTGCTTCGGTGTGGATTTTTGGTGGCGTTTTAGGCACTATGGCCAGTGAAGGTTTTGCCTCATCAGCCCCCTCTTCCTCTTATCCTCCTCCGAATTCACTCATGTCAACAGTTCAATACAGATATTTTCAAAAGATTTTCAACATCTATGACATCTTTCCTCTTTGTCCAATTCTTGGAGTAACTGGGCTATTTTCTATCTGAGTTGAGATCTTAAAAAAACCCCTAACAACTAAGAAAATTTTCCACCCATCTTACACCACCAACTTTCTCTTGGTCAGGGCATCTCCTTCACTTGTCCTGGCCTGGTTGCCTCAGGTAAATACTCAGCTCTTGTGGCCTATTCAATCCCAGCTTTCTAAATGCTGATTTTTTCCCAGTTTCCAGTGTTGCAAGTCAGGGGAAGTGAAGCTGGATGCTGAGGAATGCAGACACTGAACATGTTCTTCCACACCTGGGAGTAAGTGCAGACTCAGCCAAGGGTTTCCCTGCACGCACCTTTGGAAGGGCCCTGGGAACACAATTCATTTTTTATGCCTTCATCCACCTCACACAGCTCACAGAGCTGAAACTTCCCCCAGTGCAAACACACACAGCTCGGAACTCTGCTGTCTGGAGAGATCCTTGTCATATTTGTAGCACAAGAATGCACAGAAGTCATCCAGGCTGTGCGGAACAACGAGCTCACATGGGATCCCTGCCACTCATGAGGCTGCTCAGAAAATAGACACCATAGGATATCCTAACCTGGGACTACCTAATTTTATACCCTTATTGTTCCCTAAAAAGTATTTTGCATACAGAAAATATCCTTTTTAAATAGCCTACCAAGAAAGGTGAGTCCTCTGAAAGTTTAAGTCTACAATTAAAGCTACTGTTTGGGGGATTTATTCCAACACCAGTTTCTGCTCATCATAATCACACTGAAATTCCCTGTAATGTAGCTGATAAGAACGTTCTATTCATGGGGCTTCAACACTAAGTTTGAGATTATCTAACAAAACTTGGATTTAATTTCTATAGAGCTCTCTTTTTTTCTTCTCAAGTACAGGAAAATGCTGAATGCTCCTACTTGATTTCTGTGATCTGTTCTAGTACAACAGCACCACAGAGCACATCAAGGATTCAACTCAATATGCAGTTCCTTCATTTTCAGCTGCTTTTCTCAAGTTCATGGGATGATTCTGTGTCTGTAAAGCTGCTGGCAACTGGATACTCCACCTTACTGCACTTCCTGCCCCAGTGAGTTTGAATGCTATTTTACACTCTCAATTGAACATTAAAAGGGCAATGATACACACCAGGAATTTCACACAGCTGTATTAATGCTGACTGCTGTAGCGGAGAACTGGCTTCCAAAGCAGCCCCAGAATTACCTTGTAGAGACATTACTACCAAGAAATTGAAAAAAAAAAATCCTAATCCGGTCATTCCTTATAAAAATGAGGAAGAAGGGGGAAAAATTGACAGTTTGTTTCTTTTTAAGGCAACATCTGAGACATTTCAAAATATTTTTCTCCACAATTATAAAGGATTTTTTTTTAAGACAAGTCAAAGAGAAAAAGAAAAAGGTGGTTTTGCTGTATGATATGATTCCAGGAACTACAGCCTACAAGAAAACATCACATATGATGGAGATGATGCACAGAAAATCTTGTGCCAGAAACAGAAAGTTAATCAATTTAGTAATCTGTGTGTGTCATCAGGGCCAAACACTCAGCTATAAAAAGCACCTCTTTGGTGCTTCATTGGCTCCAGAACTCCAGCACCATCCTCGCTGAATTTGGTGTCTTCTAAGATCACATCTCCAGCCTGCAGCCTGCCTTACTATTTATAGCTGGACAGGGTTTCACAAATATTTATAGACAGGAAGTGCTTCACAGAAGTTCCTTGTAATTCCTAATTCAACATACATGAAAAGTTATTTGCCCCTCAGAAAGCTGAGACATTATTATGCATATTGATAAGCGTCTTAGGAAGGATATTTTTAATGTATGATGTATTTAAATATAAGTCTTGGCCTTACCATGATCTCACACAACTGTTCATATAAATAACAAATAGTGTTGTGTTATTTCTGTGAATCCAGCACAGATTACCACAGCTGGATTAATCTGTGGAGAACTTCAATTCCTACCAACCCTGGTGGTGCTAAAAAAGCATCTTGAATAACAAAATGGAAAAAAAGAATATTAAAGAGAGAGAGAAAAAAACCCCAACTTGAAAATATGCTGAGTTTCTCAGACCAAAGCCATTCTGAGCCCTGTCACTGCACCTTCAACACCGACGATCCTGCTGGGTGAGGATGAGAAAAGTGCCTACAAAAAGCTGCCACCAATCCCCTCCTCCCAAAGCATGAGCCCAGCACAGGCACACAGGAGCTGGAACATGAATGTGGCCGAAGGAAACCTGTCTTCCACACTCAGGGAGAATTGTTAATGAGCAAATAAATCGCTCTGAGTTGACAGATGCATGTTTTCCTCCCTTAGAACATTCTTTCCCTCCTATTCAATGCACGGGCCTGCGTGTGCATTTCCATATTCCCTTGTAGGTCACCTCAGACAGAAAGCAAGGATGCAGGGAAAAGCCACAGCACTGGATTTGGGGGAGGGGGAGGACTTAGAACCGAGCTGCCAGGTCGTCACTGCCTTGCAAGTTGATTACTCAACTCACGACTAATCTGCTGCACAATGCAATTTGATTTCAATTTCCCAAGGAGGTGGAGGAAGGGAGAGAGGAGAATGTATCCAGCTGATGAAGCCCTGCTTAGGTTAAAGTCTGCTGAGAGCTCCCTGCAGAAAAAATGCACAGAAGGCGCTGCAAAGGAATTAATGACTGGTCATGTTTCCCTGATACTTTTTCCTTTATTAAATATTTTTGTTAACTAAATAAGCATGACCATTTTGTTCAACTTTGCTCACAATATCCCCTAACAGATACAAAATTCTGTCTTTGAAAAATGGGGTTTTTTTCCGAAAAGGAGCAGAAGGCAATTCCATTTATTGGATAATTTTCCTCAATAAAAATTATAATTTTTTTAATATTTAAAATTAGTAATGGTACTTTATATATAGCTTAAAATTTTTTTCCTTCTCCTGGAGGCAAGATTTAAAGGCCTCTGGCACCACCATTGACCAAATAATGAAAGAATTTATTTGCCATGCAGCTTTAACAAAACAGCTCCAGAACATTTAATTAAAAACGCTGCAGTTCTTTTCAGCAAGGAGGAAGCCTGACAGAGAGTTATACTTTGCAGAACTCCTTTGCTTCATTGCATGTACATTTCAACATCAGACCATCAAACACTTCATCAGTTTATTTCCACTCTAATCCATCATTTCCCTGGCAATATCCTATTGGAAGTTCCTCTCTCTGCATATTTCACCAAGACCAGCTCATTAGTTTCTTGTCCACCAACCTGCTTAATTACATCCCATAGGGAAACTCCATTAATGTTAACAGAAGTTATGTGTCATTCTACAGCCTGATTTTGGTATTTTGATCCCGTTTCTAACAGACATTTTCATCCTTGGTGCAGAAAGTGCCACTCACACAGGATGAAGCTCGCAGAGATAAAGCTCATTTTGTGTAACTCAAAGTGCCAAGTGCAGCTCGTGGAGTCAGAGCCCATCTTGACACTGGCCAGGATTTGCAACAGCTGACCTTTGAATCAAAATGGCCCTTCTTCAAAGCTCTATCTGCTCTAATCAAATAGAATGTAAAGCAGCGAGGGACTTTCAGTCAAATATTTACAAAGGGGTGTTTTTAATTATACAATTGAAAAATTTCAACTATTACACTAGGGAGATTTACATGAGCTTATTATGACTTTATAGACTTGATCTGGTTTAAATTATGAAAGCCTTTTATAACTTCCTACATAAGGATCCAGATTAGAATTTCTTTAATCAGCTCAAATATATAACATTTGAATTAACCATTCTTATGGTGTGCTTTTCCTGGTAGATATTTAATGCACCCTCCACAAAACAGGTACAGAGATTTTCTCAACAGAGAAATAGTGAAGTAAACAAAGTCCCAGCACTGTTACTGACACACAATCAGCACCAGGTATGACTTGGGCTCTACAGGCCTCTTTTTAAACAGTCCCAGTACTTCATAAAATACTTTTTAAAGTGATCTTCTAGAGCCACTTGACACATATGTGTGTGTGTGTGTCCACCAAACCATCATGGTAACTCTGTTTCATTAAAACATCACAATATTTTTTGGTCAAACCTTTGCTGTATCAAAAGTCCAATTACTCATTAGTTCACCCAGATTTCCACTGGAAAGAAAGATTTCAAGAATTATCCCAGCTGTGAAGGTGACTGATAACCAACATACTGAAATGCACCTGGGGAATCCTGGGCTGATTAACTTTGAGTGATCTGAGATGTGAAAGCTGCGCTGTCAGTCAGAGCAGGGACTCAGAGCAGGTTTCTCAAAAGCCAATCTGTACCTCAGAATCCCTGGTGAGGGACTGACACATTGAAGTTTTCATCTCAATGGAAATGTAAGTTCTACAACATTCGTATTCCTACAAATGAAAAAAAAAAAGTCTGGTTGGCTGTATATGTCCATGTTGTAAAAAACCAGGATGTATTGTATTTTCATTCTTTTCGCCTGATTGAGACACAGTTTTTAATTGTCACTTTCTGATGGATCCAGCCAGCCACAACAACCACTGGAATTTATGTGGAGCCTTTCCAGAGATAAGATGACTAAAGATAGCTGTTGATAGTCAGGATCCCTGTAGAATAGTTGTATAGTGGGCAATACTTTGAAAAACTGAAATTTTTAACTAGATTTTATTATAAGAAAAGGGATGGTAAGTATTTTCTGAGAAAATAGGTCTTTGTAAGAGCTCTTATGCAGATAACTCTAAAACTGAGAGCCAAATGGTTTTTAGATATAATGGTTTTTTGAAAACTCCTTGGGAGTGTTAACTGGGATACCTGGATGGAGAAGCCCATGCTCTGAACTCCTGAGTGCAGACTGCCTCACCGATGTCATGAGGAAAATCCTCACTGCATTAGCTTTAGAAAGCAAAGGGACATTCACTTCAGTGGATAACACAGGTCCTGCTATCACAAAAGCAGCAGTTATCACAAGCCTGATCAATTCGCAAACAACACAGGAACACAATTTTTGGACTATCAGAACACAATTGCTCTCCAACACTTTCATGCCCAACAGTTCTCTGGTTAACTGGTTGGTGCATGGTGTCACAAATTTCCTCTGAAATGTCACCCCTCAAAGGCTCCCAGCACACCAGGAGGCCGTGAGGGAAACCACCCTTCCCTGTCTGTGTGCACACAGCCCCTAATTCCACTCAGGCCTGATGGTTAATGCTTTATTCCAGCAGAATCCAAACGCACATGTAAGTGCTTTGTTGAACAAGGAGGGATTTAGGCATATGCTTAAGTACTTCACTGAACTGGGACCAGGCTGCTATTTATAGCCAGCTTTTTGTTCCGGTTTTATTGTTCAACACTTAAAGTCATCCTATGGCTTTTCCTTCTGTATACCCTCCCCTCACGCAGCAAACCTTTTAGGGCTGCAATCTTCTTCCAGAAGTCACAGGTTTGAAATCAGAATGGATATTATAAGCTCCTCCAATTTCATAATTTTTTCATCATATTTACACAGAAATATGAAAGAAGTTAGGCTGAATGGCAGGAAAGTTATGAAGCCAAAAGTTGTATGAAATAACAGGATGAAATATCCCATCCCACCCCACTCCCAGCATTGAAGCACTCGCAGAGGAACCAAACACTAATGTGTGCACCCAGATGTGCTCATTTCAACTTCCCCCGGTGTCCTTCGCTGGGCAGTCCTCTGTTCCGCTGAGAAATTCAGGCAGAGTCCTGTCTGAGGCACGATTTTATTGAACTTGAAAAGCCATCAGTGCTGAACACCCCTTGCTGCTGCAGAGGCAGACTGCTAACAGGCCCTGAGTGGTGTTGTGAGCAGACAAAAATACTTCCAAATGACTTCCAGTCCAACACCAGCACCTCTGTGTTTTCATTTAGAAAAATATATCTCTCTACTGCAGAGGCATCTGGACCTATCAGCTCATCTTTCAGAGTTAATGAACATGGTTTCACCAATCCTTGTTTTGATTAATCAATGTCTTTTCACTGATATTGGTATAATAGCAAAAAATCCACATCTCCCTAGAAATCTCAAAATATTCCATCTGCTTTTTAAATAATGCTGTTGTTCTCTTGCAGATTTTATATTCCTCATAAATATGCACATGGGTCTTCTGTTTTCTATATTTGTACACAGATTACCCAAAGACAGCGCTGGGCTTCTGGGATGCTTGAAAATGTGGTTGGAGAAAAGCGGCAGGTTTGGCTGTCATCCCTCTGTTCAACCGGCTGGGAAAGGCGTGCTTCCATCCAAAGCGACAGCAAATGTACGGGTGTTTGGGGATGGAAATGGTTCAACGGGAAAGGATTGATGCTGGTATTTGTTGAGAACGGAGGGAGAGAGCGGAGAGAGGAGAGGCGGACGGGAAGGACGGAGAAGGAGCGATGCGAGCCAGCGGCGGCTGCGGCAGCGGCCGTGCCGGGGGAGGGGGTTCAGGGAGGGGAGGGGGCTGCAGGGAT
>VYXC01008480.1:86740-152238 GCA_013397175.1 Platysteira castanea | reverse complement strand
TGCAGGGATGGGAGGGGGCTGCAGGAGGACAGGGCGCTGCTGCCGGGCCGTGCGGTGCAGAGCCCGCGCTGCCCAGCAGGAACGATTCCCCCTTCCCAAGGAAATCCAGCGCCGAGCTTCGGCTGTGGAAGGCTGGCAGAGAGAAACTCGCTTTGCCTGGTTCTTCCCCCGCTCAGGGGAACGGGATCTTGTACATCCCTGTAAATACTTGCACATGAAAAGCATCAGAGAAGGCTCCAACATCCATTTCTGCTGTGATTCATGACTTTCAGTTCTGACTGCCAAGATGCGTTGAAAGGGGCAAAACCATCCCTCAAAAGCACATTATTTCATCAGAGTGCCCTTACAACATAACCCAAAGCCACTAAAATCACAGAGAGAAGCTTTTCGCCATTTTCAGGGGGTACTGAGTCAGACTGCAATAACCTTCAGCTGAATTATTAATGGTAACTTGTAAGCCATTATCATGGAAAGATCTCTATTAGTCACCAATTTACAGTGCTATTTTCAAAACCGTCCAACTTAGGGATGCACAAATCCCACTGACAAGCCAACAGGACTTAAAATTCCATTTGGCTTCCACTCCTCTCCTTTTTAAAAATCCTGCCCTTAATACGTTAAACCTTCCTACTGCATTATCTATAACTTATTTGATAATCAGGCCATAAATGTTACTTGACAAGAACACAGCCCTTGGTTCTAAGTTTACAAATTCTCTCCCTAGGGCAGGATGAAAATTTTAACTACAGGGTATTCAGTTCTAGGCAGGTTCTTCTACTTGAAATGCAAAGGTTCTCAGAAAGGTGTCCTCAAGAAGAAAACCCCAGGTATTTTCATGTACAGAAGAGACTTGGTTGGTTGTGTATATGTAGAACATATCACAGTTCACTTCCACGTAAGTAAATGGCTTTAATGCTCCTACTGTATAACATTACAAATATCTTGCAGATGCAAACAGTGCTTTGCGCTTACAGCAGCATTTTCTATCTAAAATTCCCAGCAGCTTTACAAGCAGTGATTAATTAACCCTTGAAACAGGCAGGTCGTGTGCACACTGTAACAGCTGAGTTATAAACCTGAAGGAACAGCCCACAGAGACAAGCAACGTGTATGAAGGCACAGAATGTCCCCTACCAAAGCAGGTAACAAGACACGATTTCTTCTCCCATCCCATGCCACAGCCATCACATACCTGCATTTTTTTAGTCTTTCCTTGAGGAGGAAACGTGGGATATCATCGAGGTGGAGCTGTGCTAACAGGATAAAGGTATGAGCAGGGAAGCATCACTAAAACTGTGGCTGTATTTAATTCTAACAGGAAAGCATTGGCTGAGATCTCAAGGGCAGCATTACTTTTCAAGTAAGTGTTACCACAAGTCAAGAGAACTCACTAGCAACACACTGAAAGGAAGATGTGAGGGAAGCACAAAAAAGAAGTGGAATTTAGGGCAACAACTTCGGCAAACTCAGTCAAGGGATTTGTGACAGCTCTTAAGGAGAGGATCAAGAAATTCAGGAAAACTGACAATTGCCAATGAAGAGTGCATAAAATAGTGCAAGAGATTATCTCAGTGCAGGGGAATGTAGGAAACACTGGAAGAGACTGTTCCACCCAGAGTCTTTAAAGGCTTTGACTGTCAGAAGACATTGCACAAAAGGTGAAACAAGAACATTTAACAAAGAACAAGAATTAGAATGGCACAAATGTCTCAGTTCTGATCCAGATGAGCCAACACACAAAAGGATCAACAACTAATGAGGGACAGAAAAAGGCAATAGGAAAAGGATCTATAAATACAACAGAAGTAAGTGGGAGAAAAAGATAAGCAGAAGCTCTAGTATTTAATGGGAAAGGAGAGAAAATAACAGATGGCAAAGAGAAAGCTGAAGCATTCAGTACTTCCTTCATATTCTTTTATGTCTCCATCTAAAGGATAATGAAAAGCAAAAATGTTTCTAAAGTGATTTTTACCAAGAAGACAGGACTAGAGGCCTGAAGAAAAAAAAAAGAATAGGCTAAAAAGTATCAAAAGAAGCCAGACATACTCAGTCTGCCAGAGAATGATGAAGTTCACTGCAGAGTACTTAAGGAATTACCTAAAGCCATCCCCAAACATTAGCTATTATATTCAATAATGCACAAAGGGAGGGTAAAGTTCCCAAAGGACAGCAGAGAGGTAAAAACAGCGTGCAGCCTCAAAAGGAGAAGCAAGGTGAACTGAAGAAACTGCAAACCCAACCACCTCCCTTTTATACCACAGGAGACACTGAAACAAGTTAAATCACCTATAAGTACCTGAAGGATAAAGTGCCTGAAAAGAATCAGAATGTCAAACCAATGAAATTCCCTTTTTGATATGGTAACTGGGCTACTGCAGAAGGAAAACCCAGTAATAAGCAGTTTATACTGGCTGCAGGAAGGCTTTCTGTGACTGACCAGTGATATTTTCATGACTGGAAGGACTGATACGAAATTGCAGTTTAGTGGAAGCACAGTTTCTTAAAAAAAAAAAAACCCAAACCACCCCCTAAATTAAAAGTGATTACTAAAACTCACTGTCAATGGAATGCATCTCACAACTCGCTGTACACGTTAGAAAATGCCAGGAGAGAAAAATGTTTGTGAAGTGAACAGGTAGGGTCCATATCACCTCCAGTCCACAAGCAAACAAGATCAAAATTCAAACTAAAACTTCATGCATTGAAGAACTTGTTGAAAAGTGAAGTGTAAGCAGAACAAGTGCAAATCTAGACATCAAGAAAAACACTAAACACAGATAAGCTAAGTTCTGTTGGAAGGGATCTGGAAGCCACTGTTGACTATAAGTAAAAAATGGTATAATGGTATTTTTAAAAACACGTATTTCATGCCAGCATGTCCAACAGGACTCAGACAGTAACCTTTCCATTTTTCTCTGCTGCCCAGAAACTTGCAGAACACGAGTGAAGAAAAAAATTACAAGCAAATTCCCAGTAAATGCAACTCTGTCTTGTCATCCTATTTAGCTGGGGAGCAATAAATGTCAGCAGTGCCGAGGGGAAATATGAGGGGAGCACTGTTGGGTCACACAAAAAGCAGAGTAATAGTGTATCTTTTGGAGGGAACACACCCATTAACCAACCTTCACAGGCCATAATGGCATTTCCGTGTTCCTACTGCTCTCCAATTCTTTAGCACTTGACACAGACTCACCAGGGCTATTGTATAGAACACATTAATTTTTCAGAGTATTTAACCTTTCAAGAAGAATCATTTTACATCTTCCAGATTGATTCTTGTGGCATTTTCAAGCTGAACTACAAAAATGGCCCCAGTTTTTGTCAGGGCTTTTGGACACTTGGCACTCACTGTAATTAAGAAAAACACAATGACGTGGAATAAAATCTCTTCCAGGTAAAATTTTGACATTTTGTGTTCATGTAATTACCTTCTACTGTTTATAGGCCAAAACTCCTGCCAGTCTTCTATTTTTAGTTCGCATAAACTGATTTAAAGCGTGTAAAATACTTCACACATTAGAAAAATGCTGGTGAACATGTAGACTTTGTAGACCAAAGCAATGCATTAACACTGCATTTGAACCTAAGGCCACAAGTTCAATGCAGCAAAGCAGTTGTAAATACACCTAAGAATGTCACCAATTCGTTTTAAATAATGAAATTTTTTCTCAAAACTTCCTCCTGTAACTGTAGCCCAGCACATAAAAATGCACATATCCATTTCCTGAGATGACAAAGAATGTAAATCTTAATTCTTTTGGAGTAATTACTTTAAGCTTCAGCAATTGCAAAGAAATCTGATGATAGCAAAGAATATTTTTCTGCTTGCTTATCATAAATCTCCTCATTCATACTGCTGCCTAAACATATTTCGAAGTGCCTGTTAGAATACTTTCTAGGAACCCATCAACCTATTGGAAGTTTTCAGTTTGGGTTCCAGAGAACATTCCCTGAAAACAAAATTCCTATTATTTCAATCCTCTTAAACAGTATTAACCTCTTTAAAAAATAGCAACATTACAAAAAGGTTTAAAATACCAAGAAATTACCTGAGTCACAAAAAATGAAATGCTGCATCATCTAAAATATGGCCCTACTCTGTCTGCTGTGCTGAATGCAATCACACCTTCCAGGATGGAAGATTTCCCATCAGTGGGAATAACTTCCCCTAATGAAGAATGGCTATTCAATAAGCAGGACAGAATATATAGGATCAGCAAACACTTGCAAGGTGACTTTTTCTGCACAGGAAAGCTATCCAGAGGCTTGGAATCTCCTGCTCACAATGAGATAACAAAAGGAATGTGCTGGGCATTTGGCTCACTGATAACCATCAAGAGAAATCCTGTTCACCAGAAAACTCCTGAATCCTAATGCACTCCAAGAAGAGATGCATATGGGGTGGCCAGCAGCTGCAATATCTTTAAGGAATCTTCATCCCTGAAGGATGATTTTAGAGTAGGCATAATATTCATAAGTTCAGTATAAGTTATTTGAGCCTTGTTAATAAATAAATCAGGCTAAAGGCAATTCCCCAAACGCTGTGGAATTAATGATTTATCAATCTTAGAAATAGAAACGCTGAATAGAGACAGCTGCATTATTCTGGCTTCATAATGCACAAAAGGTTTGCAAAACTTGAAATGTGCATCCAAGGTCACACTGCTGTGGAGTGTGAGAGGGAAATGTGATTCAGTCCTCCAGCTCCAAATCCTGTCCCTTCCACAACTAATATCAATCCTTGATGAATCTGCAAGGCCTTGTGACAATTTCCATCCATCCATACAATGTATACATCATCCCCCTGCTACACGCAGGCAGGAGGAGCACCTCCTCCACCAGGAGCACCAATGGAATTAGGCAGGTCTGGTTGGGAAAATCCCACTGCTGCGACTTTTTAAAGGCATTCCACTACACAGGGAATAAACTCACTGTGCACAGAGGTTCCTGTATTAGGGAATAAACTCACTGTGCACAGAGGTTCCTGTATTATGGCAGCTGCACAACCCAACACACAACCCTGCTGCTGCTGCTCTTTCACCGAGGTTCAGCTCTTGCACGACAACGCTGCCTTCCCAAGCCTGTGGCACCCCAAATGTGGCATCTTCAGGAAGCTGAGCAGTTCTTGGGATGTATGACCTTGAAACAGGAATGATGGAGAGACTGCAAAACCTGCCAGCAACGCAAGGCCTTTCGATCAGAGGGGAGAAAGGGCTGAAAGCAGGGAAAAAAGCATCCACCAGAGAATTGCTCTTGAGGCTCTGAGGGCACTGACCTGAGCAGGCCCTTCAGAAATACCTTTAGTGCACACTTAAAGGTGTGCAAAGAACCCTCCAGAGCACACTTCCTATTGTAGGTGTTAAAGATGTAGCAAACCCTGCCTCCTAGAAATAATTTAAAGCTTTTTTGGTTTACATTCCAGTGTGAGCAGGGCGACCCTGCAGCACACCAGTTATTCTATTTAGATGTTACAAAAATTCAAGAATTCTGAGCATAACGTTCAAAATATGTGAAAACAAGGCCTTTTACTTAATAACCCTTAGATACAAGTCCATGCTGACGGATATGGGGTCATCCAGCAGTATGGCAGTTGCACATCCCTTAGGAAATGCTGTCTTAGATCACACAGATGTGAAAAATTGGTCACACCCATAAAATGGAAGTCTGAAATATTTCACTGCTAAATAACTCCATTTATGAGGATGAAACTTTTTTCAAAGTAGGCTTGGAAAAAAAATAAGCATTTGTGATTTAACTGATAATTCTGTAGTATGAATGTACTGAGACCAGCCTGGATCTCAGCCACCGTGACACTCATGGCTGTCTCTCCTCCCATCCTATTACACACAAATATTTCTTGTTCATGCTCATTTTTCCTTTCTCAAATATTTTACATTTTTCTTTTCAGATAATTAAAACTATTTATCCTTTTGCATTTGCCACTTCTATTCATAAAATAATCCGCTTTTCTATATATCTTAGTTTTTACAAACCTTTTCCTTCGAAGGACAACTTAAGTTCCACTCTGAACTTTGCAAATTGCAGACATTTACTGCACAGTGTACATTAAATGTAAAGCTGTTTGGAAACAGATTTCTTATGTCTGACGCACACATTCCAAGGATAAGCTTCACCAGAAGTTTGAACTTTGTTCAGATGTTTGTTTTAAAAGATTTCAGCAGTCACACAATTTTGTTTAAATGTAAACATTCGCTCTGTTCCCAATTATCTCCTCCACAATCATCTCCCATCAGACTGCCACTAAAACCATCACTTATCTCTTGTACAATTACTCTGATTTTTCCTCATGGTCAGTGCAGATGATGTGCACAGAACTGCAGTCCTGAACCTATTCTTAAGTTACAATGCAAGTTTTAGAGTGTTTTGAGTATCAGAATTTTCTTTTTAACCTCACTTGCTATACTTTAGACTGCCTACAATAACCAGAATATGCAGGTTTTATTGATGCAGATAAAGTCCAAGCACTTAAAAGATTATCAATATTCAGACAAATAGTTCTACTTTCCAGTCACATCACTGAAGTTTCTGTGGTAAATGACCTGAGGTGCTTTATTCTTGGCTAACCAAGGGTAAGGAACCAGACAAATGCACCAGGTTTGACTCAGCCAGCTACAAAAAGGCAGCAAACACTCTCAGAGGTGCCCTGTGGTGACTGATACGTGACGTGGGACAGGGTGGAGACTCACAACCCTCGGAAGCAGTGCCAAAGGCCAGGAGGGGAACCCTGAGGCATCTCCAGTAACGCCAAACTCCTTTTTGGGGAAACCAAACCAAACCAAACCCACTGGCTATGACAGTGCTCCATTCAGTCTCCTCACTGCACTCCTCCAAACCCAATCCATCGAGGTGACAGCATCACAGGACACCATATGAATATCCCTGCTATCTCCCCATGGAGCTCATCAAAAACAATAAAAATGTGCTCGGCATAATCAGAAAATAGGAAATTGAATGGTTAAAAGATATGGTTGGGATAGAGACCATATGCCATTTGGATCAATATCACATGCCAGACATTTGGATCAATATCACATTCAATAGCCTGGATAATCAAGAGGTTGTGGTCCTGGATTTACAGCATGTGAGCAAAGGACAGGGCTGGTAGTGGTATCCAGGAGGAATTCAAGGTAACAGAATACTCTGCATTCATTCCATTAAGTGTTAAAGTGACTATGTTAATATTGACACTAAACTGAACATTTAATCCATATTCTTTTGCTTTAGGAAGAACTTGCAGCAATGCTCACTTTACAAATGCAGCTTAACATTAGATCATGAAGTCATTACAGAGAGTACTGAGCTGGTTTCTTAGCAAGATACACAGAAAAACCACTTATACACAGAAAAATCATGAAAATGCTGAATCCTGTTTGAGTCAGCACATGAAAATTAGTCACGTGTAGGCGAGGGGACAGGATCAGAAACGAAGTGCTGCTCAAGAGCATGACAGTGTGCACACAGTCCCACTCAAAGAACTGCTTACGTAACTCAGGGCTCGCAGTATCTACCAGCCACACACAGTATTCCTTAAAAGATTCCCTTTTACTGTTTAGGAGTTGAGTTACAGCAGTATCAACTTTCACACTGTTTAAAAACTTACATTTTAGCTTATTTTGGGAGCAGTTAAGTCCTACTCTACACCATTGCTTTCAGCTTGCCTATCTTTCCAGCACCTTATCTTGGTACCCATGCTTCTCAAATAGCCCTTTACTACAAAATACGCTTTAAATAAAAAGAAAGTAAAGAAAGTATTAGCACAGAATTAGGTTGGTGTAACGTGACAAAACTGCATAATAAGATGGTGGGCAAAAATACCACAAGCAAAAAGAATCAGCAAGAAATACACAGAAAGAAGTAAACTTTTTGACAGTTTAATTCAGCAAAGGAGAGGTTTCCTCCACCTACAATACAGGAGGCCATTCAAAGATACAGAACGGAAGACAGTGCCCCTCCATTCACGTTTCTAGTACAGTCTCCAAATCAAGATTTTAGGAGAAGAACCCATTATGTTCAGTGACGGTAGGAAAGTACATCTTGACGACATCCATGCCAAGGTGGTGGCGACCGGGACTACAGCGGCCACCTCAGCCGGCATCCAGGGGCACCTCGGCGGGCTGGTGCACTGCGTGACCCGGGCAAACATTTTCCTCGGGCTTTGAGGCGCTCGTAACGCTCCGCTGGAGTACTGCGAGGCTTTGAGAACTACTGCTTGTAAAGCATTTAAATCCCCCCGTGGAAAAGAAGAGGGGGAAAAAAGCTCCAACCCGGCCGCAGCAGAGCTCAGCGGCACCGCAGGAGCTGGGCGAGCGCCGGGGACACGGCGGGGACGGCGCTCCCGGGAGGGCTTCTCCTTCCATCAGCCCCGCCGAGGGAGCAGGGCTGCGGGCGACAACCTCCTTATGACTCTCTCAAATTAATATTTTTAGGAGGAGCGTCACCTCCTAAAACCCGGCGCCCTCAGCGCGTCCCCGGGGCCGCTGAGGCTCCCGCCGGGCGCNGCGGAGCCGCCGGGAGCGCGGAGCCGCCGCTGTCCCCTCACCGGCGGCAGCGCCCGGGGACTCGGGCCGCGCACGGCGCCTCCTCCTGCGCCGGGGCCGCTGCGCTGCGCTGCGCTGGGAGGCGGCGGCTCCGTCAGACTTAGCGGGGAAGCCCTGGGGGGGGCGGGCAGCGCCTCTCCCCACCCCGCGAGGTGCCGGAGCCGAGCCGAGCCTCCCCCGGCGGGGCTGGGGCTCCCCTCAGCGGGGAGAGGCTGCGCCGCGCCCCGCTCCGCTGCCGCGCAGGGCTCGCGCAGGGCTCCCTCGGGGCTCCCTCAGGGCTCTCTCGGGGGTCCCTCAGGGCTCTCTCGGGGGTCCCTCGGGGGTCCGTCAGGTGCGCGGACCCTGCGCGCTCTCGGGGGATGCGCGGCCGTGGCGGGAACCGCGCGGAGGCGCCGCAGGTGAGGGCGGCTCTGGGGCCAGACGGGGCTCGGCCGCGTCTGCTCGGCACCGAGCGCTCAGCACCACCACCTTTCTCGTTCTTTTTTTTCCTAACACTAGCCAGTTTTCTGCCAGAATTCTGCAAAAATCCCAAGGGGAAAGCCTGACGCGGACTGTGAGAGATGGAGAGTCCTGCCCTGGGCCACAGCACCTGGGGAAGTCCAAAAAACGGGATTGTGATGTACAGGTGATGTGCGTTACACAGACTGAGCAACAGCAGCGCAGATTTAGAAAATTAGTAATAAAACTCCACCCCGTGACTTAGATTTGAAGATACTACTTTTGTTCGCAAAGAGGATGGCATCTTTGAAATGTTGCCAGAGCAGTTAATGCTGGCTGTTTAACTAACTGGTTTTACACATAGGCTTAAGTTAGCTTTTGTAACAGTTCTCTTGTGACACATAATCTTTTCACCCTGAGAGTTAAAACTAGTTACCAAATGTCTCCAAAGCTGAACTGAGACAGAGTGAATTTTGAAGAGCAGAAAAATACATTTGGTAGGTGTGGTGGGGTTTTGTGTGGTGTAAAGAACGAACACACATCCCACAGCACCTGTAGACTGCTACAGCGAACAACACCAGCATTTTACTTGGAAAACTGGAAGTCTTCCACCACTTTTTATTGGTGAATAGCAGTGCTGCCCAGCCCTGGTTGTTTGATAGATGATACACTGTTAATTATATTCTGATTACTATCTTGGCTTCTTCCTTAACACCATTTAAATTCCAGTTTTAACCTTATCTCAGCAAGGACTCAAGGAAAAAGTAGGGCAGCCAACATAAAAGTACAAATCCCTCCACATCTTTTAAAACTATTTCTAACTTATTGAAACCCAGGAGAAACTGTTAACATGTATTTGTAGAGCTTTCAGACAAGCTTGTTAACAAGATCCAGACTTGTAGGTCTCACCAAGCTCAGTTATCAGCTTTGGAAGAAATTCAGAAACCTGTAAGTATTCTGCAAATACCTAGCTTGGTTTTCTCATTTGATCTTAAACCACACGCTTACTGTCAAGTGAGAGTGAACAAGGGTGCTTTCCCCTGCTACATTTCCCTGGGTCATGAGGAAGATCAAACCAACTGAGAAAAACTAATCAAGAACTGCAGCATTTTGTTTTGACAATGCTTCGAAAGATGGCAGAGAAAGCCTGAATGAAATGTTTACAAAAATAGTCATGCAAACATTAGGTAAATGCGGTGCTATTTTCAGCTTGTGCTTATTAATCATTTAAAGCAGATGATTGGAGTTCCATTTGAGAAGCATTAGATGTGCATCCTTACTAGCTGCCTGCAAATGCATTTCGCTGGTAATTTTGTGCTGCACAAAAACATCACATCCTCCAGACTGTGTTCACAGAAATACTGAACTCCACACGGATCTACAGCTGTGAAATACCAAGGCTCACAGTGCAGAGCTCAGGGTTTAAATCTCACACAGAAGGAAAGTCTCCAATCATGTGATTCCTCACATCAGAACATCCTCAGCGGGTCAGCTACTGCAGCTGGAATTAGTAACACCAGAGCAGCACAAACAAATCATTGCTCTCCTTGCTGCCTCTTCATCTTCTGATGTTCAGCCCCTGCAACTGATTTTGTCAATCATGGTGAAAGAGCAGAAGTGTCTGGCTGTTTATCACTTGTGATAAGCAATGAATGACAGAGCAGCTTTCTTCATTTTAAGATCTTCTGCCTATGAAAATCTCTCCCCATGCAGACAGTGAAGTAGAATTTTGTACATTTCTGCCAACTTTAGAAGCTGTCCCCAAATTTTTGTAGAATACATGACAGGGGTCTCAGCACGTCTTTTGTGTTACTACAGTGTTTCCAGGAATTCAACCTCTTATGTACAGGTTTTAAAAATACTTAAAGTGTGATGTTGACAGTAACAACATCAACTAATGACTAAATTTAACACTTCTCGTTATATTTTAGAGATTAGGACCATTTGTGTTATGTTTTTCCCTAAATTCATTGCACATCCTCTCACCTAAGGTGATGTTTAGATATTCCTTTAAATTCTTCCTCACTTTCCTGATTAATGGGGGAATATATGCGTAGTGGGGGTCATCTCTTTTGTCAAAAGGATCTAATGGAGCAGAGATCATGTAATCACTAAACTCTGGCACTAGAGTTTCCTCAAGTTTGAATAACCTAACAGTGACTTATCCTTCTCAGATTGTTCTTCTCAGGTTCTAGCTTCACATCATTTTCACAGCCTGGAGCTTAATTTCCACACTAACAAAACAGGAGAGGAATTTCAAGCAAATTTCAGAAAGAAAGTAATAATGGATGCTAATATTGTGTTAGAATGAAACAGGTATTTGTATTTCAGCCTCCTTTAGGAAATTCCTAAAAATAGATGTGTGTGTGAAAGGACATAACTATGATGTCTTGATACCACACATAAACACAACATCTTCCATCCCGTGGAGCCCTTATGCACTTCCAGAGTTTAACTTTGAACCGCTGTTGGTGCCAAGTGGCAACACTGAGAATGAAAGTGAAGAATACTTGATCTGCCAAAAATGTAGTCGTTTGTGGATCAAGAGAGCAAAAAAAAGCTGTCCTCACCCTTCAGGCAGAGAGGTGGTACCAGGAGTGGTTACACACCACCACGGAGCTGTGTGAAGTGTGAGCAGCGGGGAGGACTTTTGGAGTGCCCATATTGGACTCCCAGCCACCAAATCCGACTCTTTTCTAACAAATTGGGACATTTCATTACCAGAAGGTTCAGACACAGCTGTAGCTTCTATTAAGGAAAAACTCCCATGGTATCAAATGCCACCAAACCGTGGCACAAGTCCAGCATCTGATAGAGTAGAAAATGTATCCCTGTGAATCACCAGTGAGATCTCCTGCAGTAATTTCACACCCTCACACCAGCCTCCCAGTGAAAAGCCAACCAGCCCTAAATATCTGCTGGTTTTAAGAGCAAAAGTAAGGCCAGACAAAGGCTGTGCCAGTGAAACACTCTGGGACACTGCCATGGTGCCTTATAGCAACCAGCATGAAGAAATTGCTTTTTGCATTTAACATCAACATCACATGTGCTACAGGAGAGGATAACAAAACCCTGCCCTCTGCTTGGGTTTGAAAAACTACAGGTTGACCAGAGGATTATTAGATATGTTGGGATATTCTGGATCTAGAACATCATTTTGCTGTTCTAATTTAGCATCAAGGCAAAAATAGTCAAGTGCAAAGGGCATATTATGTTTGCACTTAGATGAAATGACCTTGCTGTGACCCAGCTTCGGCCACAAGTAGAGGGACT
The DNA here is from genome assembly GCA_013397175.1 of Platysteira castanea. NCBI lineage: Eukaryota > Metazoa > Chordata > Aves > Passeriformes > Platysteira > Platysteira castanea. The sequence goes on along the minus strand of VYXC01008480.1, from coordinate 139,969 downwards.
TCCACTTCCATCTGAAGTTCAGCAATTCTATGGGTCAGACATGAAGCTCCTGTGCTGTTTGGCACTGCTGACCCTGGCTAGAAATAAGATTTACTAAAAGTTACCAATTGATTTCTCAATAAACCAAATCTGGTGCTTCTCCAGCAGAAAGAATTCTCAAGCTGTAATTTGTTAAATGTGACATGAAGTTGATGGTCTTGCCACCAAAAGCACCTTGTCAGAAACAGCATAAAAGGCCATTTACTCCCACATTTAGAACTCAGTGGATGGAGCTGTCCACAACACCTTTATTCTAAAAAAATTTCTAAAAAATTAAATTAAAGACCCCTACTGGTCAACTAGAGGCCACCACAAGAAAAAAAGTCAGAAGAATGTGGTGAATAGAGACAACATAATATTACAATTATATATTCTCTGAAAGGACCCCAAATTAGTTTTGCCAGATGCATAATCTGACTTGGTTTGTCATAATCTGCTAATTATATGCACATAAAAGGGGGCAGAGTAACTTTTTTGACCCCTGAACTCCTTAGCAGTCACAAGGACCTTTTATATACAGAGAGTAAATTGTGCAAAAGAGCTCTTTGCAATGTCCAAACCTTTTTGCAACACACGGAGACAATCCTCTTAAGTTATGCAGCAAGACTGCTTTAAAAAAATCCCAAATTCTCTATACCACCCACCCCACAGATTACTGTGAGAAATCAGCTGGCAAAATTAAAAGCTTTGGCAAGGACAACATTGCTTTGAGAACAACTTACGTATTGTGGTTTATTTATTTATTAACAAGGGAGTACATGAGGGAAGATGCTCAAGTGGACACAGTGCTGGATTAAAAACTCTGAAAATACCCTGAGAAACAAAAGATGGTGAATTACCACGTGTTAAGTCACAGCACTGTTATTTTACAGTTAAGAAGTAAAAAGAAACCTTCTAGTTGTCTCATAAATAATCTTAAACATGGTCTTTTCCTTTTGATTTTTCAAGTATTTTTTTACTTTGTTTTCTGAGAAGAAATCCTGATAGATTGAAATAGGCACCAGTTTGCAAAATCAGTGCAAGTACCAAAGATCCTGAATGTGGCAGAGCATTAAATCCCTGGACATGGGTTGTAGGGCATTTCAGAAACAAGAGTAAAATCAGATTTTTAAAAAAAAAAAAAAAAAAAGTAGTGAAAACAAAGCAGCAGCTAAAGGTCAGTACTGGAAAACCAGCTGAGTATTGGCACATTTGTCTCAACATTCCTATAAATTTAAAAGTCAGTCCTTGCTTTCTACAGAGGTTTCCCAGGGGGAAGCAGAATCATTGATTTAAATACTACTTGTCATCAATGGTTGCAGGAGAAATTCCCAGAAAAAATACTACACAGAAATACTGAAAAGAAAATATTTGTCAATAACACAGAATTCAAATAAAAGTGAACTTAGCAAGGCAAAAGGAACCTTGACCTGATCACAGTGGTCATTTTATAAATCCCAGATTTATACAACATTTATAACAACATTTATACAGCATCTTCTTTGGACTAAGGGTTGTAAGTTACAACCCTGCTATTTTTTTAGGAAGCCCAGTTACCTTTCATCCTTCAAGTCTTAATAAAAACCAGCACCAGGGCAAGGCAAATCTGCCAACATGCATTTTAAGTGATTGCTTTAAGTCATAGATGCCAGGAAAAACAATCAGGAAGCCCTGGGATGCACTCGGGAGACCCGTGTCACTGCAAGAGGAAGTTCACAAGGCTCTTCGGCTGCTCTGCAATTTATCAACACTGAAATCTGCTTTTTCACTTCTCCAGCTTCTGGCCAAAACTCCTGCTAATGAATCCAGTGTTTATTTCTCACCTCACTCTATAAATAACCACCTTGGATCTCCCCACAATCACTGCCAGTGAGCCCTGAGGTGAGATGAACACGGGCATTCCTGTCAGACTCGGGCACCTCCCAGCAANTATATATATATATGTACACACTCACAGATATAAAGCAATGAAAAGAGAAATAAGTACACCCAGACTGCAATTCCAAATCTCCTCAGACGCCTTCAGGATCCCCACTTCCACCTTTCCATTATCTGGAGAGAGAATTTAAGGTGCCTACACACCTAAATTATGCAGTTAAGGATTAATTAAGAATTAACCTCTGATATTGTTTTATAATTAAATCCATATATCTGTCTAATGATCCTGGGCACATATTAAAGTGATGAGTGCAAACAGCAGGAAGGCAAAAATGTGCATGTGGATTACATTATGGATGGAAGAACCACAAATCCTTTCCTATTTTTCATTCAACTTTGTTTTCTTGTAGCATTTCAGCAACGTATTGATTTATATTGATCTAGAACTTTTAGACAAAAAATTACTCCCAGTTAAAAACTACTTCTTTTTTCTCAGCCAAGAAANCAAATTAATCCCACAATCACCCGAGCCCCGATGGGCTGAGCTGTCTCAGGGGTTGATGAGGTTTAACTCCTCTGGAAACAGCAGCAGTGAGGCCCCTCCTGGCTCAGCAGGTACAGACCTGGAGGTTNATTCTGATTCTTTCTTATTTCTGTAAATACGAAAATTGTCATTTAAGCTTTAAATCTGAACTTTGTCAACAACAATATACTGACACCTCCAAAACACAGTTTTTCTCTCATAACTTTCTACACAACTTTTAATTAACTGTGGATAAACACTGGGATGAATTTTATTTTAAAATGCTTTTCTGGAGCGGTCTGACTTTCTGCAGACTTATTGATCCTGAAAATACTCCCTTATCTTTGGTGATAATTGGACAGAAATTACCTTGGGAATAGTGTCTGACACAGAACACCAGTGCATTGTACAAAAATATTCCCCCTGAAGTTTTAAGATTTAATTACGTCCTAGAGATGGTTTAAACTTTTTGTTATATGGAAGTGAAATCCCAACACAAGCAATTTTTTGGGAGTGTTATTCTCTTACAAGGGGATTTCAACGGTTTAGGCTTCTCTGCAAATGCTCTTGTCCTGCTGCTCTGCTCTTGCTCCCAGGCTGATGCACACCCTGTCCTCACTCACAAACACTTCCTAATGAGGCAAATATTACATATTGCAGTATATAACTCTCACCAAAATAAACAATTTTTGATTGAATAGAAGAATTTTTTTTAAAAAATCTGATGTCCCATCTTTCCTGAATGTGGCAACCACAAATGCTACTACACACAGCCAGTCCTCATTATCACAGAAAGCCTGGATCTCAGCAGCAGGAGTGAACTGGGATAGGCTGGAAAATAAAAGCTAGAACAAAGCTTGAAAAGCTCGTGGTGGGTGGGCTGCCAGTCCTTCCACGAGCACTTGCCAGAGCAGTTCTGGGATGACTGCTCAGACTAAAAAGTCCCCGAGCCTTTCAGAAATCCTCCCCTTTGCAGGTCCATAACTCGCGTTTGCCTGGGATGAACAGGGTGGGATAAGCGCCATCACTTTCTCCCTGGCAGCTCTGGTTACTCCAGTGTTGCCCTGGTTTTTGCTAAAGCCTTCTGTTTTTAACCTTGGAGTCAGATTCTTTCTCACAGTTTCATGTAAATAATAGCCAATGTTTACTTAACGGTATTTTCTGTTTTTCATTCCTTTTGTGATAAGAGAACTTTGATGAGCATCTTTTTTCTCCAGTGGGATTGAGGAGGAGGTGACATGTCCTCCAATCCCTTGTGGAGTTGGGACGTGTATAAGAATGTGAGATAGGTCACTAATAAAGATTATTCCCTCCTTTCTGCTGAACCTGGCAGGTGTGAGAGCCTCTTTGTTGTGTCTTCCCAGACACACTCCAGACTTTTTCCTTTCTTTCTCCGTGAGGAAGAAAGGAGCGAGTTCTTTGCACAGTGAGGTCCCAAAGATGGACTGAGCTGTTCCCAGCGGAAGGAGGCAGCCAGGCCTCAGTCCTGGAAATTAAGTTATCTCTGTTTCCTCTTTCAGTTCTCTCCTGTCTCTGGTTTATTTCTTGGTTAAACCAATGCTCATTAGTTGTGTCTGCATTTAGTCTCCAGCAACTGGCAAAATTGAAAATACACGTTTGATTCAGCGTTAGGAGAGCTTCAGTAAGGAAAATCCAGGAATTTCTGCACTAAGGCAAATGTTAAAGGTTTAGATGAGGCAGCAAATCAACTCCCAGAGTGCCCAGCAGTACCTGCCCAGGGGTTACAATCATCCTGTAACCTGCCTAGAAGCACAGAGGACAGGCTTATGTGTATATTCAGTTATTTAAGACCAAAGAAAGCAAACCCAGGTATGAAGATACAACATTTTTTAAACATCTATTTTATTATACAAGAGTAAACCCACACCAGAAAACAACCACCTTCCATAGCCCAGAAAAAACCCACCAGGAAATCTTCATCCACTCCTTAAAACTTCTCCCAGAGTTCGTACACACATTACTTATTTTTAATGGGCTGCACTGACATGTATTAATCAGAAAGTCTCCACCAAAGCAGTAATTATTCCAGTTCTAAGGGGTGTTGGGGTAGATGTACTCAGCACAGATTAATATCCTTTTAATTATGTAACTTACTGGGACCTGTGAGTCGGCAGGGCTGGTGGTTTCTCTGTGCTGGGCACACATGACAAAGCTTCCCCAGCCTCTCATCTTTTCCTCCCCTCTCCTTTTCATTTCTCAAATGGTTACAGAAAAATAGCAGGGAAATGAACTATGTGTATTTTTCAGCACACTGAAAAGTTAATGAAAAGTTAAATACAACTCACGTGTGATTGCACAAAGCACTTATTTGACCTTGCTAAGCTTGAACAGGCATTCTAAGATCAGCCTGGCATGTATTTCAAGTGTATGAAAAATACAAAATTGGTTCTTAAAACACTAGTACACACTGTTTCATGCCTAAATCCTCGTCATGTGCAGTGTATTTATAGGAAATGACTCAACTTTAAAGTGTGCAAAGACAAGTAAACTCTCCTTCCTCATGGCAAAGTGGTGCTCGTGTATTCAGATGCTCCTGGCCAAGCTGCAGCCTTCAATAAATCGAGTTCTGCACAGGCAGGAACAAAGACTCTGCAAAGGCTTCCATGTACCAATTTTGGTCATAATGGCTGTGAAATATTGCAGCATTTTACAGCTGAGCAAATGGGAGGGAGGGGACAGAAGGGGGTGAAGAAAGGGAAAGAAAACCCTTTGACACTTTTCATCTTGAGGGTTTGCACACAGAGCTGAGGGCCCCACAAAGCCCGTGGTGACATTTTCGTTCTCCGGCTCCCCTTGCCTTTGCATCATTTATTGCATCTCATTTTAAGTTAGGCCTTATTAGCCACAGGGCAAAGCAAAAAGTAAGTGAATAGAGATACCAAGGATAGAACAAACTCCCATCCTCTCAGCACCACAAACAGAGAATGTTTTATTCCATGCTTTATTCCCTGTTCTTGTGTAGCAATGGAAAACATGACAGTGCAAGATCTGATATGCCAGGAACCAACCATGGTAAGAGTTGCTTCTCTTTATCCATTTGGGAAAGAGGCAATAGTTAAAGGAGTTGGAAAAAATGTCATTCTTCTTCAGCAATATCTGAAAAAATACTGTATTTGTGATACTAAAGTTACTTCAGTAACTCAGCTCTGCTGAAAACTCCAGGACACAGTTTCAGCCTCAGCTGACAGAAACAGATCAGGTTTAAGTTTTATGCAAAGAACGAGAGGATGAAGAATGTTCAGCTGTTGTCTCCCAAAGTGGTAAATACAGGTAAGCTGTGGGCAGTGATTTTTAATACCACTGCTATATTGGGGAAAACAGGCCATGGAACAGAACACCATACATGACACTCAGACAAGTGCACGTGTACCAGCAACCACAGCTATCAAGTCCTTGACCTTTAATTACTAATTAAAATAAAAAATATTTTTAATTTGTGCAACTACTCATTGTCCTTGACTTAATGTCCCCTCACCCCCACAGCCTTTTTGTTTGTACCCATTGCTGTGTTGTATTGCATTAGTGCAGAGCTCCTGATTTCCAAAGGATTAACTCCTGGTTCAGTTCTGTAGGTCTGACCAACAGTTATAAAAATTTATTCCCCCAAACGCACCCCTTTGTATCAGCTCTCTATTTTTGCCATGTCTGAATTAATATAACACATTGCAGCTTTTCCATGGCTTTAGTGCTGGGGAATAATACATTTTTTTCAAAGTGATTATTCCATGCAAGAAAAGGCTTTAAACTGGCAATACTTTAGGCATGTTATTACAAAGGTGCATAAAACCTGTTTGATATTATTGCCCCATGGAAATTACTTTGGCCTCTTGCAACTCTTAATACCTTAAAACCATCAGCTTAAGGAGAGAATCTTGCAATAAAGAGACCACATGAACTCTGTGTTTGGTGCCCTTATCTTCCTTTCCTCTTTATTATATACATGTGCATGAAAATCTTTCACTTTGCCACCACTTCATTCCTTTTCTCTTCCTTCTCCTATTGTGATGGAAATTATTTAAGAATTAACCTGCTGCCACTGACTCCCGGGTCAGTTCCTCTGTTTCTGTTCTGACATCATCTAACGAAGATTAATTTGGATCCAGGCTCTGAATGGCAGCTCTGGGAGGATCCAGCAGCCAGAGCCTGCACTCTGCGACTGAGCTAAGGAAAAACAGGACAAGTCTCACAGGCCTCAAGTTCCTGTGTTCACTTCTAAAAATGCAAACCTACAAAATAATCAGTGTATTTCTTTGCCTTCAAAGAAACCCTGGGTTTGTATTTTTCCCCCTCTGTGACTTTACTGTTCAGGCATGATGTAATTAATGAGTTTATCAACTTTTTCTCTGCACATCACAAAAGAAATCAGAAAGCAGGAATTGCCTTGGGACAGCCCAAGAGCCTGGTCTTCAAGGAGACACTTTAATGTTTAAAAATATAAATACACAGTATTGAACTGTCAGCTGCAGAATGCCTTTTTGGAAAACAGCAAAGTAAAAAAAAATAAGTACCAGCCTGTAGAAGTTCCAAGTGCATCACTGATGGTGGGGAGATAAAAAAAGGTGTTAAGGCTGGGCCCCTGGCAGCAGTGACAATGTTTGTGCCTCTCTGAGTCAGCACAGACCAGCCCTGCTCGGCAAACGTAGCTTTGAGTGAGAATCCCTGGAGTCCATGCACCAGAAACTGGAATGGCAAGGCAGGAATGAAAACCCACTGTGCCAGGACCAGCTCAGCATCCCCACGTGCAGCCAACCAGCCCGGGGAAACACGGAGCAGGGAAGCAACGCTCTGGGGTCCTCAGGGCTGTGCCACCTCGGGTTAGCACAGCTGTCACATCTACCCACTACAGGCCTGTGCATCCACCAGAGCAGCTGAAAACAGGGTTTTACACAATAATCCAAGTCAAACTAAATATTTGACAATTTTGTCCGACTCTGTTTGGCTGAGACTGCTCCTGTTCTTCCCAGTGAGCCGTTTGTGCTTTGTACATGATGGCACCGACAGCAAAATGTGATTTGGACACAGACCATTAAGCCTCTATTTGCAGTATCTTTTTGTAGGCTTTTCCATTTTTAAAATGATGGATGTTACTGGTTCTTTGCTGTTTTCCTCGGGGGGAGGAAGGCATCTATTTGGAACATGCACAGCCTGAAATAGCCAGTGTTTTTTGGCTAAGGTACACAAGTGCTAAAAGCAAAAGCAGAAGTTTGCAGGGCAGTGGCTCAGCCATGGAGGGGAAGAAGTTCAAGGCCATCTGTAAAACTGAGATTGACAACTCTGTATGATCTAATTCCAGCATCGAGCAGCAAACAGAGGTTAGAAAAGAACCCAAGTCCTGCCCATCAATACATTTGAAAGAAGTCAATACAGGTGTGCTGGTACCATGGCACCAGGGCTGACACCCCCACACCATCGCTGTGAGACACTGCACGGCTGCTCGGGGACTTCTTCCTCAAAGAGACACTCAGTTTCGCCTTAATTTAATTTTAGAGTGCAAGAAATAGAAACACCTCTGGCTGTTTACCAGCTCATCTCCTCTGTTAGTTTTGAACTGTGAGTTTATGTCCCTGAGAGGAGGGCAAAGCAGCAGAGAGGCATTTTTTACAAAGACCATTAAAAACGGGGAACCTGAGACACTTTGCTAATTAATTTGCAGAATTAAGATCAGGCGTAAGCTCCTTCCAAGTCCACCAACTAATAGTATCATCCAGGGATCTGCAGTAGAAGGTAAATGTTCCAGTTTGGGTTTGTCCCCTCCACTGCCCTTTGGGGCAAGTAGTCATCACACGCAGAACTAAATATAACCTGTGTTGTTTTTATCCCCTTTCTGCACCTTTATTTCTGTCACTTTGATTCCTTTTACAGAGCCGGTCTAAGTTAGATGGTGTTTAACACCAAGTGAATGACAGAATCTTGAAGGTACCCAAATACTGCCAGCAAAATCCATTTGTGCATCTGGCTTGTACATCCAGTAGCTGGTGAGGATGCCACAGGGTGCCACAGAGGCATTCAGACACCCACATGATGAACCCATTATTGTAGATAACCAAACAAAAAACACATTTTAGCACTAACAATCAGTTTCTTTCCTTGTTTCCAATAATCTTCATAGGTGAGCTAATCACGGGCTGAAATTTGTCAAGATTTCTTTCACAAATCCATCGTGGCCTTAGGTGAAAAAATAAATTTTAAGAGTCAGAAAAATCCTGTCACTTTCCCAGGCCACCCATCCTAGGGACAGATTAATTCTCAGGCAGCTTCCCCTCACGTGTGGCCTGAATTCCCAGCCCATTTCACTGCAAGCCTCTTGAAAACTAGTTCATTACTATTCTCTTTGCAATTAGTATTTATTTATTGGAAGACTCGTCACATCTCAGTCTTCCCTGCTGTAGACTAAACATGCCAACTCTTCCAATCCTTCCCCACAAGCCATCTTTGCCAGACATTATTCCTGCTTCTCCTCACTGGCCTCCCTCCAAATTGTCATCGTCTTCCTCATCGCAGGGTTCCTGAAATTGGACACAGGGCTGCAGGAGGAGCCTTATCAGTAATTGAGTGGAAAGATTACTTCATCCTCTCTCAGACAATCCTGTTTATGCAGCACAGCACTTGCTTTTTTTGGTACTTGTGCTCTTTGGCAGGAATATGGAATTATTAGTCCTTGTTTAATTACTAATCCGTGGCAAGTCTCTGCTGTAAAGCCCTCGGTTTCCATGAGCCTGAGCCTGGGTTTTGGCTCATGCAGCTGACACAGTGAGCAAATTTTTTCATCTTACAAACATTGTCTTCAGGAATATTCAGGATCCTTCATCCTTGTTCAGATTGTATCATCAGCAAGATCTGCAGTCAGATCTCTGTTTTTCCACGTTGCCTCATCTTCCCCTCCTCCCACTTGCACTGCCTGGCACACAACATCCACAAGCAAGGGAGTCCCAAAGATCCCATGATTTTGGGGGTTGCCAGCACTATTAATCACAGAACACACGTCCTAGCTCTCCATGTTGATAGTCCTCACTTTCGCAAAGCTGCTGACTTGAAAACTAAAGCGTATTTGTCCTTCAGGCAGGCTACAAATGATATTCCATGGCAGCACCCCCTGCACAGCTGTCCAGCTGTCATCCATGATCAAATACAGCAAATATTAAGTGCCAGGGTGCATTTTGCTTGTCTGGGAGATTTCAATTGTTTTCACTGTTTGGAACACTAAAGACAACCAGAAAAAAATGCAAAATTAGGATAAAAATTACGGAACTACCAAGAAAGTCTTAAAAATTAAGTATCTTTAGGAGCAATTTTAATTCCATCTACAAGGAACTTTGGAAGTCTTCTGAGGAGCTTTGTGACCCCTAATTAGAACTTCGTACAGATAGAGATTGGAAATTAACTGAAATACCCAGACATACTGAAATAGGAACCTTTTTCCTCCCCCCCAATTACATAAAAGCTATAATTATATTTGTTACATAAACATTTTAACTGGGGAAAACATTAGATAATTGAAGACAGTCTCTCCTTCCAAGCCCAGTTCCCCAGCACTCACAGCACAGCAAGAGTAAAATTAACTCAGCAAAGTGTGTTCCCAGTGCAAAGCTGCTTCTGTTGTGCTGTGTTGCTCACGCTGGGGAAGAAAGATGTGAAAGGAAACTATCTGAGGCTATTTCGCAGGTCACCTTTTCCAGTGCAGCTGCAGACAGTGTATTTTCAATCTGTTTAATCAGTGTCAAGAGTCCAGCCTGTAAGACATCAGATAAAGAGCAAGAAATTATTTAACAGACTGAATAATTGCTTTGTGCTTAACCAGTGATGACGAGGACACTGAACTCCACTGCTGCTGGCAGAAATCAGAAAGATTCTGAGCTGCAAAAGGGCTGAAAGGTTGATCAGCTGTGACTCAACTCATCGCAGGATGAGGAGAAAGCTGTTTATTTTTTGCCTCCTTAAAACCATTCTTCCCTCTGGAAGTTCCTTGCAGAAGGACACCAACAGTCGCTGCTTTTCCCCGCGTCCAGGCGAGGCAGAAATGCAGTTCTGACTCTTGTACCTTGCTCTGGGGGAGGCAGGGAGGTGACTTGGGGCCAGAGCCAGCCTGGCCCACGCTCACATTGCTGGGTCCTGAGGAGCCACGGGGACTGGGCTGACAGGGAGCAATCCTGCTGCTATCCTGTCACGGAGCTTTGCTGCTTCAGCTCAGCCGAGCCTGAGGATTTCCTCCTGTCCCCAGCCCTGCTCAGTGCCAGGCCCTCTCCTTGCCAAGGGTGCCAAACAGGATCAGCCACGGAATCACAGCCTGATGGAATTGGGACAGAGCAGATCACTTGGAGCTCAAACCAGCTCCCGGAGATTCGAGGGGGGCAAATGGGGAGGGACACAACTCTGTGCACGCGTGGTGGGGGATGTCTCCATTTCCCTAAGCCCCAGCACTGTGATTTTTGGGTATGACAAAGGATCTGGTTTGTATCTGTACCTTCGGCTCCCCAGCAGCACAAAGCTGGCTCAGCAGCCCAGCTCCTGCAGAGCCCTGGGTGCTGCACACACTCCAGGCAGGAGGAGAGCTGGAATGCCACCGGCTGAGAGGCACCACCAGGAGACCAGGGGCAGCACCAGGACCCAGGGATCCAAACTCCCACGGGTACAGCAAATGCTGTGACACAGCTCTGAGCACCCTGGTAGTGGTTTCTCTGTTCAAAGAGCCAGCAGTGGTCTGGGACCTCATTTGTGTAACAAGCTATTTAAGAGGGAAGCTAATTGAAGTACATAAATCCTGAAGAATATCACATCAAGCCAAGAGACTATTATTAGCCCAACCTAGATAATGTTATAGAAGTGCATTAAGAAACCTCAATAAAAAAATTACTAGGAAACATTCCCCACTTCAAGATCCCGAGAGATAAATTCTCTCATGCAATGATTAGATATTATCCAGAATAATAAAAAAAAAGAAGAATACTAAAAATGGATGTGGAAAAGGAAGGTAGAGACAGTACGAGTTCACCCAAATGGGTCACAGCCTGTTCCTCACGTTCACTGCTTTGGAGGTAAAAGATCAGAGCCATCTAACAGTGGCAGCTGAAAGGAAAATTAAACCACAATTTTGCCACAAAATTATTTCTTTAATTACATGCTACTTATGTAAATGTTGATGTAAAGTTAATGGGCCCAGAAGCATTTCCAGCAGCGTCCTCTGATCAGCTCTGGTCTTGTTCTTCCATTACCTGTTCTAAGTATATTGAATTTTCCCCTCTGCCTGTTTCTACTGATCCTACCAGGCAGAAATAGCATCTAAGGCCATTTCCATCCTTGAGCAGGCTGGAGCACCAGGACACACCTGGGTTTCTGTTCCAGTCATCACAACCCATGAGGACTGTGCTGATGTGGACAGAAAGCTGAGAGACTTGCTCACGCCAGGTTAAAAAAATCCAAACAAAACCAATCACTCACACACACACAAAAAAAAAAAAAAGAAAGAAAGAAAGGAGAAAGAGGAAGAATGAAGCATGTGCAGTGAAGAAAGGAGAGTGAGATGAAGGAGGACAAATTGCTAAATCCCAAAAAACTCTTTAAAAAGGCAAGTGATGCTGTGACCTTAGACTGGTTCATTAAGAATGAGGTTAGGTTGCAATAATTTACCATCTCCCTTTATTCTCCATCAATAATAACGCAAAGTTACTTTAGGAACAGCAATCTTGCTTTCACAAACATGAAACCTGCACTTTTAAATGTGACAAAGAAATCCCACAAACCAATACAAATTGGATTTCCCTGTCACTATGTCAATAAAAAGCCAGCTGACTTCCAGGTAAAAGTAGAGGGCAATGTCCAGTATTCCTTAACCTGAACAGCCCAGTGATTCAGGAGGCACAGCCATTTTTAATACTGATAAAAAGTAATTCTGTGGAATCCGAGTGCCAGGAAGTTGGTTCACTTCAAAGGAGTCCCCACAATTTTGGTACAGTCCACTACTGCACACAGTTACACAGAACAGCTATTTATAGTTATTCCAACTAATACAGAGTTATCATCAACAAGCTTTGGTTTTTGTTCATAGTGTAAAGATGAAAAACACAGAGCAATGGAAAGAGAAGCTCAGCAAGCCTCTGTTCTCCCAGGCTGTTTCTCCCCTGCCCTCCCCGTTTGCAGCGGGTGTCCCCCTGTTCTCAGGAGCTCAGCACGGCCCCACCGGCGCAGGCAGCAGCTCCTGGCCAGCACAGGGTGTCGACAGCCAAAGCTCACACTGACTGACCCTCAGGGAGGTGCAGGAACACCCAGCTGTGCTTAAATCTCCAGCTGAACCAGGCAAAAACAGCCCCAAACTGGCCAAGGTGGTCTCTTACTTCCCCTGCCGGCAGACACGCCAGTGAACACCGAAACGTCTGACAGGCTGTACTGAGTATCACACAGACTAAAACCCCAAACCAATTTCAAACTGAAACTGCTTCTGCATCAGAACAACTCTCCCTCAAACCCCTGACCAAGCCAATCTCCCAAACCTGCCAGCACCACAATCCAAACTGCCACTGGTGTTCAGTGTTGTCACATCTCAGGCGTCTCTGGGTGTTCCGGATCCACACAGAGCTCTAAGAGGTTACTTCTTCAGAAATCCTAAGGAAGCAAAGTACTCTGAACTCAAGGAAGCAAGAGTCTGGAGATGAAGCAAATTTATTGTTCCAAGTGTTGACATTAGGGAGTATTTTAAATCAACAGCCACACACTTGATGAAAATCCAGCGAGTACGAATGAACAAATCCGGAGAACCCTTAAATAAGTTACAAAGCTGTTGTCGGATGGTGGAGATCTATCAGAGAGCCTTGTAGGTAACCCATGGTTTAGAAAAGATGCCCTCTGCACAAAGGACAGGCAGAGAACAGCATCACTGAGGTCCAAGTCCCATTTCTCTCAGGCAAATTACTGCATAGATATCTAAGGTTTCTGAGCAGCTTTTACAGCATTATAAGATAACATAATGAAAATACATTGTATTTGAAACCAAAGAGCAGCATATTAGACATGCACTGGTAAAAAACATCCTGTGTGCCACTAAAGATGTACCACACACAACTTGGATGTTCATCTAAAAGCATAGTAATTTCCTTTGACTTCTTTTTTTGTGGAAAAAAGTCTACATGGTCATAAATCTGGAATTCTCAACATTCAGCTGTGGTGGGTATGACATGAACATATAGGGTCTTCATGTTCAGGTTCTTCATGGAGACATCCTTTGTTATCTCTGAATGAAGGAAAGAAGAGAGAAACAAGAGTCAGTGCACTTGCTTACAGAGAAAACTATGAACTTTTTTAAATTTGCTTTATTCAGACATTTCTGCTGGTTCCACCACAGTGAGACTGGGACAGAAACTGCTCAGCTCAAAATTCCCTCCTGTTAAAAGGATGAAAGGAAGGGTCACAACGTGTCAGGAGTGTCCCTGCAAGAGCTGAAGAGTCTGTTTTATGTTCCAAAGGAGAACTTTCTGAAAGTCTACATCAGCCCACAGCTCTCACCTCCATGTCCTGACAGAGCAGTACCTAGTTCAGAAAACCTTAACACCATGACACAAAGTCAGTATGAACAGTACAACACAATGCACTGAAAGCCAGAGTCCCTCATAAACAGTTTATTTGTAAAGCAAGGATTGTACCAGTACCTGCTGAAAAACTCTGCTGGAATCTTGTTGAGTATGCCTGAAGAATTTCATATCATACAGGATCAATTCCTTAAGTCTTCTCCTAGCTACATGCACGGAGTTTGGAACAGGATAAAATCCCAACAAACCTCTGAGGGACAGAGCACACTCCCAATAGGCTGATTCAGGTGCTGCAATCCCACTTGTGTCTGGGGAAAGTCACCTGCAAAGCTTGCAGGAGCTGGAGATCTTTCACTATTACACTGCCAAATGTGAAATTTTTCCCAAGAAGCCTGGTGCTTGCTGCCTTTGCTTCCAGCACCCATCAGCTCTAGCAAACTGCCCCACTGAGAGCAGAGTGTTTGGAATACTGGGAGGTACAGCCTTGGAACAAAAGTCACCTCAGTAACAAATACCCCTGAGGCCTCTAAGAAAGTTCAGAGTGGTAAAAAACTTGGCAGGTGTAACCACAGGAACACTGGTGAAACCCAGATTCACAAGGATTGGGGTCACGGTGCCTCTCTGCACCCCAGAACCCCTGCAGACAACCCGAGCAAATACAAGATAAAATAAAGATCTGTGTTAGCACCAGTGTTAGCACAAAGGACACATTAATAACAGCCAGACTGGCTGGGGGTTTCCAGGAGAAACCCTTTTGCAGTGTCCTGCCCCATCCTGCTTTGAAAAGTATTTCATTTTCAGACTAAACACATGGAGTCTGCACTGAGGTTTGAAGCCATCTGTAAATTAGAGAACTGAGAAGTCCTCATGGATCACAAGGGTACTGTTTTTCAGGAGTTCTGAAATTGTAATACTCCTCTTTAAGCAGCTGAATATCCATCCACAGAGCTCGAAGTGTGGAGCTATAATCCAATTCAGCAATTAGGGCTTTATTCCCTCACTAACCTTCCTTCCCAGGAACACGTTCCCTCAGGATGTAAAAGAGTTTGGTCTGCAGAAGCAGCCAAACAAACTGTGAACTTGGTCTCCAAGTCTCTTTGAAATATTTCTTTTTAGGATCCTGAAAAACGAGGAACTTACACAAACCTACTATTTTCAACAGTATTTATCACAACAATTAGTTTTAAAAACTGGAAATTTGATTTTTCAACAAACTGTAGGGACACCCTCCTTTCTGTGCCAACTGCTCCACGGCAAGGCTTTGCAGGGAGCATGTGAAGCATGTGATCCATCCCCAGCATGGATCAATCAGGTACCTGGAACTTGTCTCTGCAGCTCATGAATAAGCAACACTCATCACTTGGACATTTATTTATGGAATGTTTTCCAACATGACAAAGGGGAGTGAAAACCACGTTTGTTTCTGAGAAGCTGGCGACTTTCTGTGCAATAGACAGCAGATGCCCAACTGCCTGCACCGACAACATTTATAAAAATAACCTTTTCGAAACCAATAACTCATTTTCCACCAAGTGATTGTTTTTCCTTTTTATAGAACAGGCACCAACCTTCCGATTCACGGGTTATTTCCACCAAATGTTTCAAACAGTTAACAGCAAATACATTTTTATTTTTACAATAAACCACAAAAAACCTACTCAAGAGACTGAACTTTGTTGTTTTGAAGGTAAGACCTTGAACAGATTGATCAGAAAATGAATGGGGGATTACAAAGCTGCAACAATACAGATAAACATTAATTGACCTAATGTTTTCTAGAGGCATCAAAGTGTTTTATATGCAGCACTTATTTATCATACAAAGAGATGTGAAGATAAAGTAAATTACATCAGTGTTTAAACTTAAAAATGTTATTCGGGGAGGTGAATGCTGAGAATTAAATCTGAGATAGCAGAAGTGTGGCTACAAGGCATTAGCTGCATAAATAAACCTCTGGGACCAAGCTCTCTGTGTTCTGAGTCTGAAAGAGACCAAATCAGTTGTTTTGGCCTTGGAAGAGTTATCAAATCTGATCTTTCACATCACTGTGAACTGTCACTTTATACACTTTAATTAAAGTTCAAACAGTTCTGAAGAATCCATACTACAAATGTTACAGTGATTTAACCCATTTCCCTTTCAGGTGAAGGCATTTGAAAAATCCTCACTTCGACTGAGCCTTAAAGGCTGCTTTGCCTGAACATTTTCCTGTCCTGTCAGCTGCTTGCCTCTTTCAAAGCTTTGCAGTTTCCTACAGCAGTTATTTCAGTGCCTGAACAGAATCATCTGGTGCTGTAACAGTGACAGGAACCAAAGAGGAGCTGTGCCTAACATCCCTTGTTCCTGAGTGCCCAAATCCCTGGATCCCCAGGCAGCAAGGCAGAAATACCTCTGGGTTTATGCAAACCAAGTGTGGTTCACCTTCTTGGTTCTCATCCCTTGTGCTGAAACACTCCAGGCTCCAGTTCTCTGTTAACACCACTCAGCACATTATTTTTGGCATTTGCTCAAACTACCACTAGAAAGCTTCATCAACATCTGAGAGCCATTTGAGTTACAAAAACGGCTTTTGAATAAAAACATCTCAGGTCATATGAAGTAAAAATTTTAAAAAAACCCAAACAGCCAAAAATCCACAACAAAAACCCCCTGCCCCTCCCTGCTCCAATTCCAACCTATCCCACCTGAATCCTCATGGACAGCTGAGTGACCCCAGTCCTCAGCAGCTGCACCAGAGCTGCCTCCCTACTGACAGCCCCTCCTGAGGAAGCTCAGCCCACCCTAAGATGGCCAGTTTGAGCAGGATGCTCAACTTCTGAACAGGTAACGTGTGATAAGGCAATAAATGTCATGGATCCCTCCCAAACAGCTTGTAAACCACATCCCTGTGACACTGCAGACAGAACCCTTGGCATCATCTCCTTCCAAGAGCTGAACTCTCCTGAATACAGGAATCCCTGTTTTGAGTTGTTGGGGTTTTTACCATGTAGTTTCCAACCCATTCTCTCTGTCAGATGAAGTCCCAAATCACTCCGGTCCAATTTTTCAGCACCACAGGTGGCTACAGCTTCAGTCACAGCTTCCTCACGAATCAGAGATTTTTGTTTCCCTCCTGTCTGTGGTTTAGCACTTCAGACCTGTGAGTGTGTGCTAAGCTTCCTGCTTCCCAGGTATCCCAGCTGGCTGTGCCCTACCAGGTCTGACCTACCCACCCCGCTCTAAGAGACCCAACACTCTTTTCCACCCACTCCAACTGTCCAAGACAAGGCAACAATATGAATGTTAAAAGAACAATTTGAATAGATTCTTAAAATATTCCTACTGTCGACTCACTCCCTTCCAGGAGGAGTTTCACTGCTCAGTCACTCAGCAGGGCACTGCCAGTGCTGACTGACCTTTATTGCAGAAGGAAAGAGCTTTTACACAACTCAGCCTGGCCATTTCATGAAGGGAATGCATTACAGCTTTGAACTTCTAAATCTGTATGTTTGCTTAAAGGATTTTACTATGTCAATATTGAATTACTGGGCAAAATTACAAACCAGTGTGTGAATAGTGTGGGTTTAGTCATTAAACTGGATCTCAGCTTCGATGAGCTGCTCCTCAACAACAAATTCCAAGGATCCTCAGATGAGCAGACCAAAGGTTTGTGCTTACCATGAGTTAGTGCTTCATCCAGGAACAACTTTAGCCTCCTGCTTCTGAGCCCAAAAACTTTTGCTGTCTCATGCAGAAGACCTTTGTAGGTTAATCCGTTCTGACCAACGGGGTTTTCCATTAGGAGAGTTCCCACTGTTCCTTTCTGGCATTCTGGACAAGATAAAACAGCTGAGTCACTATTGGTAAGAAATGAAATTATTTCATTTACCTGGGTAAATTGAAATTTATGATTTCTTCTTCCATTTCATCTCCATTTCTTCATGGTAATGAGAAATTAGCAATACCAACCTACAGATACTCACTCAGTAACTTCACTAAGAACCACAAATGTAAGTGATGACCGACAGCTTGGCCAACAGAAGAAAACTTTGCAGAATTCCTTACATGAGTCAAATGATAAAAGTGTCTGGGAAACATGAAATATTTCAGCAGGAGATAGAAACCACTACGTGCAGAAGCTCACCAAGCACCTAGTGATGATCAAATGCCTAGGAAAAACCACATTTGTGGCTCCTGCAAGCTCTCAGTAGTGTCAGAAAGGGCTCATACCAGGGCACAGAGTAAGAGCAAGTTACTAAAACAACTCAGTTGCTCCCACAAGAGCTTTCAGAGTGCCAGATCAGCAGCTGGGAAACAGAATTACACACACAGGTATCTATATGCCAGACTAGGTGAATAATACAATTCATTTGGCTTTTAAATAGCACTAAGAAACGTTTCACAGGCTGTTTCAAGTGTCCTGGTAAAGAGCTGGCTGTTCAATCAAGTTTAGTCTGTTTTAGACTCAGCCTCTTACAGTAAAGCTGCACAGGTGAGCTGATGGTCACAAACAGGGAAACAATGCCCAGGGGCTCATGTTTAAGTGCTGTGCCTTATCTCAAACTGGCTCTCCTTTTTCTCTTAGGAGAAGAGGGAGGAAAGCTAAGTATAAACATTGCTTTTATCAGAAAGCAAATACTAGGAAAAAAATAAACAAAATCACCATGTTCCAATGAAAACCTACACACTTCTGTGCACCAGCAAGTGAAAAGGGCCAGAACTTGCACAGCAGAAAGCTCAGGCTGTGCAGGAGGAGCCCAGCAGCCCACGTACCTTGTGGCTTTGCATTGATCAGCTGCAAGTTGATGTACTGGCAGAGCAGGGCACCCGGGGAGCTGGGCAGGGCAGGGGCTGACCCTGCTGTCACGTGCAGAGTCTTCCCACTGAGGCCCAGCAGGTCTGTCTGGTTTATCAGCTCTGCAACAGAAAGTGACACCAGTCAGGCCATCCCAGGAGCCACGAGCTGACAAGTGAGGCTGTCTCACTCCTGACCCCACTGCAGGAGTGTCTCCCCTTTCACAATCCTGTCCTCAAGAAAGAACTTCTCTGTTGGAAAAATGGAATCTGTGCAGAAATATTTGGTTTTCATAACACAAAGGGGGTGCTTCATTTGCTGTGGCAATTAGCTCCTGTATAACATCTCTTATGCACACAATGACTTAGACATTAAAAATAGTTAGCTAACTTCAAACAAGCAGGAATTATTCACCCAAGCCAAGCATTCCTATCTCATTACATGAAGAGTTGTGATCTTTGCTTGCACCCAAAATCCCCTGGCCAAAGCAGCACTGGGAATGTGTTCCTATGCAACACCAGGAGGTTTATTAATATTAAATATATTAAACTCCATGAAAAAACAAACCAAAAAACCCTAAAGTCATGGCTCATGAAAAAAGCCCCCTACACGAGTATCTGTGTGTAATGCACCACAGCTCGTGATCCAGCACATGACTCCAGCCAGGCAGATGGAGAGAATGGGGGAAGACCAGACCCAAACCAGGAGCCTTGTCTCCAAGGACATCAGAAAAAATCCCTGGGATGAGAAGCTGATGAGGTTTCTGTGACAGAAATGAATTCTGCAGCACTGCCTGAGCCTTGAGGTCAAACACAGCCGCTGATGGGCACGGCACTAAAGATACACAGGAATAACATCACTCTCTGCTGCAAAGAGCTCCAGAGATCACATCCAGGGAGAATTGATGCATTTGGTTTCTTGTCAGAACTGTGTGTTCCTGTCCACATGGAACAGGCACACCCGTCAGCTCCATCCAACAGGTTTTCATTCCATAGCAGCCTTGTTCACATGTCACGGAGCCTAAGCTCTACAAAGCTCATTTTATATCAGCTCACCTGAATCTCAAGGGGAATAACTTATAAATTTATGCACTTTTTTAAATAAAAAAATCCCTAAACCAACCACCCAGCTCCCAAACCCTCAAAAACCTCACCTCCCCAAAAAAGTGAACAGTAATCACAAGCACAAGCTCTCAAAATGTTGCCAAGTGCCAGAGAACAGAGTGGGATGCACTAGAGTGTTTACAAGATTGCTCAAGGAAGCACAAAGACCTCAGGCTGCACCTAGGATTCTAAAATGTGTATTTTAAATATCAACTTTTAAATATTTCTATATAAAGTTATAACAGTTTAAAGAAAAAAGAAACCAAAAGCCAGCCACTGCTCTGGCCTCTGTGAGGTGCCAGGCACGTGCTCAAGCACAGGAAGGGGATTTGCTTTTGGTTTTATTTCCAGGAAAGGAAGAAAACAACTGAATTAACAAGCAGAGAAGAATTACCAAAATTTCATCCAATGGAAGGGAGCCAGGGCAGGTTTTTCCCAGCACAGCCCCAAACCAGCACAATTTCAGGCCATGGGAAGAGAGAGCACTGGGGAGCAGGGGGTCACAGAGCTGGGAACACTTGGCACCAGTAACTCCCAGTTTGCCATTCCACAGCTGGCAGCACCCCTGTGGATCCATGCAGGGCAAGGGAACACGAGCTGCAATAATGGGGGTTTGCCCAATTAACAAATTAGCATTTGGCATTCCAGGACCACTGACATTTTCCCAGGGAAGAGCTCAGGCACAGCACTGTCAGAGCAGCCTGTTCACAGAACCCTCTCATAAGAGCAAGAAATAAGGGGATCATTTTTTCATATATATCAATAGACTTGAAGGCAAGCAGGTATTACAAGTGCTCATCAAAATCACTTTAAAAGTCAGTTCTCCCTGCAGCTGGGGTTTAAGTGGTAATGCTCTCCTAAGGTACCTTAGCCCCACAGCCTCTTAAAAATTAAAGATTAAAGAATCAGCCATTTGAAAATCATAAAGATGAAATAAGACAAGGATCAAGAAGTTTGTAGGGGGATTTTTGCCCCACCTTCCTTTCCCCTCCCTTTTTTTAAGCCCTACATGATTTACAGATGTATTTCTTCCCATAAACATACTGAAATAGTTTAAAATAGGTTTTTTTCAACATGGGCTACTTCCACGAAAGAGAGCAAGTCTACAAGCATCTCCAACAAGAAGTTCAGAGAGTTTTCAGCAATCTAGAGAAAAAAAAAATCACAGACAACAACTTTTTTTACCATCTGACTTGAGCCCAGTTTCTTCCCTTTGAATTACTTTTTTTTTTCATGTAGAAAGAGACAAATTCTATTCTCAGTTTCTGAAGGTCAGTACAAGTCCCAGAGCCTTGTCTGGGGATTGTGCAGTTCCTCAGAACACCTCAACACGCTGCTGGGGAGGAAATGTTTATCCCAGGATTCCAATGCTGCACTGAAAAGCGGGGACAGGGCACATCTGAGCCTCCCTTAAAACAAGAACTGCCTCACCCTGTGCCACTGCACAACCCTAAGGAAATCTTCATCACAATTAGAGAACAAGATAATAAATTACTGCAAGTAAAGTGGACAACCCTAGAAACCACAGAAGGGAATGAGGAGCCAGAAATATGGCTTTACTCAGTCCCAATTTTATTCACACACGTGGGAACGATTCAGAAATGCCTTGTGTGGAGTGCACGACCTTTCTCTGCAATTTCTCTTGGACACAGCAGCTGATTCCAACCCCTGCTCACCTACAGAGGCCTCACCTGAGGTTACCCACGCCAAGGTTGGGCAGATAAAGCAGATGATTGTATCCAAAGCAAACACTGGCATTCTGGTTCTATTCTCTGACACCTTTCAGGACTCTTTTCCTTGCACGTGCCTTGAACTCTGACTCCCCAGGGAGCAACACCTTCTGCTGATCAAGACTTGTTTGAGATCTCTGACAAACTGCAACAAAAGCCAATTTGATCATCTGATCTTTCCAAGGGCATTTCCATATGGTTAATTACTGGGCAGGTAAAATACCCTGCTCTGCCCAGACCTCTGACACATAGTGAAAGGTGAAAATCAGCACGCCAAGATGGGAAGTCCCAAAAAGATTCCTAAGGAGACAAAGTGACATGGAAAGGAAAGGAAAGGAATAAAGCCTTTGTTACTACAGCAGAGGAAGAGGGAAGGTTTTGATGTTCTCCATCACTTCCTTTAGGACTTCAGCATTAATGGGTTTGTGCTGCATCTTTTTGTCCTATAAATGGCAGGAAAAACCCCAAATATGGAGTCAAATTTATAAACTTAATGAGATGGGAGTTTCCCAACTCTTCTGGGACTTTTGCAGGTCATCTCTTACTATCTGTGGTGACAATGAACAATACCAGTACCCACCCCCCTCTGCAGGCACAGACCACGCTGCTGGGAACTGCATCCCTCCTACTTGGAAAAGGATTGCAAGGAAAACCATTTCCTCCTTCAAAACACAACTGGAACTTGAGGAAGATACTGAAGGATTTCCTCTAAATCCCCTATAACTGAAAGCAAAGATTAATCCTTTGGTATGACAGGACTCTTCTGCTGAGCTGAGCACGACCTGGAAGATCTATCACAGTGAGCTAATGGATGACATCAGATGGGAAACCCCAAAACACCCTCCTAGAAATACTCCCAGGAGAGGAGCAGCAAGGAAAGGAAGGGCTGAGATAGCAACAGTGACACACAGACTATTCCCCTATGGATGTCACTGCTGGACATGAACTGGTGATCCTCAGCAGCCCTGGGGGCACCCAAAAACAGCCAATTCAAGCACCTCCCCCTCAGATGTGCTTCAGTAATACTTCCATGAAAAAAACACTAATAGAAGTTTTCGTAGCCATCCAATTACCATTTTTATATTGTTTTGGGGTTTTTTTTACATTCTCATGCCTTAACAAAGTTCAAGCTGCAAAAATATTCCCTAGGTTTTTCTAAAAAGAAGAAATGCAGAGATCCTCAAGGTTCTCTAGGGTAGAAAAGCAACATTTTCCCTCCACAGATCACAGTTTGCATTCAGCTTAAGTTCTCACCCTGCCTACTGAGGCATTAGGGAAAAGAAAGCATGGAAAGGCTGATGGCAGCTTGCCATCATGATCCAGCATAGCCTGGGCCCAGTGGAAACACTGAAATAAATCACATTTTGTCCTGACGAGAACTGCAATGGAAGCAAGATAACAAATGAGCACCATTTAGCAGCAGCTTTTGGAAACATGTTGATGTGACTACAAACAGTCTCATAAGCTAAGCACTATAAAATTGAATATTTTCTTACCCATTTTCTTGTCAATTTTATGTAGCTAGCTAGATATAAATTACACAGTAAATAATTATACAGTAAATGACTCCTAGCTGTTGCTACAAAGA
This sequence comes from Platysteira castanea, assembly GCA_013397175.1. Classification (NCBI taxonomy): domain Eukaryota; kingdom Metazoa; phylum Chordata; class Aves; order Passeriformes; genus Platysteira; species Platysteira castanea. Next base: position 116,818 of record VYXC01008480.1, on the reverse strand, counting down.
CTTTCAGTTTTCCTTGTCATACTCCATTTACCTGTGTTTCCATTAAAAACTGTCAGTTTGGAATTTTTAAGACCAAAAATGCAGGAGACAGCATCTACAAGTCCAGTGAAGTTCAAGGTATTATCTCCTTTTGGATTTTCCAGCAGCAACACACCATCTAAAACCAAAATTAAGAAATTAAAATGCAGTTTGGAAGCAATATCCAAGTTCTAATGATTTTCTAACTACGCTAATTACTTCCAGTGAGTTTATAAGCCAATTTAAAACTGGCAACACTGCATCTTTCCAGAATTTTTAGTGGGAAAGGGGAAAGAAAACAGAGAAATTGACTGATGTGTTCTTCAGATTTATAGTGTAGAACTTATATTTGCTTTTATGAACAAGGTAGTCCCATTTGTATGTCAATGAAGTGTAACCCAGTATTATATTGGCTAAAAGCTGCCAGACTCTGTCCTCTGAGATGGTCACCAGCTTTTCCAGCTGCATTCATTCTCACTCAGGGAGCAGCTCTGGGACCATGTTCAACAAGGCACACTTACTTCCATATATAAACTGTCAGCACATGCAGGAAAAAACTTCCTTAACTGCATTTCATTTTCTCTCTCTTTAATATATAACTCACCCTTGTAACAACGTCACTGCACTCATGTCCACTGCCCAAGACACAGTCAGGTTATTCTCTAGTTTTACGTATTCTTTTCATCTCTGTACTTCATATCTGAGCTTTTCACACCATCTCCTCCACATCCAGGCCTGACCCACTGCACAGTGCTACAGCAGGAATCACAAATTCTCAAGCACACCCCAAACCCAGAGAGTGCACTCCCACAGAGATGCTCACATACAAACTCTCCCTGGAGCAGGAGCAACAACTCCTGAGCACACCCGAGTGTTTCCCTCAGAAGAAATAATGGACAGGTGTGGTTCTGCTCCGAATAAACTTATTTTCAAGAATTATTTAAAGCTCCTATTGGAAGGGAGGCTGCACCATCTTTCAAATGAATTCAGGCTCCAGCATTCACCCCAGCTTTTCCAAGTTCTTCCATACACCAGCCCTGACAAATCAAGCTGGGGACACTCATCCCTACCTTGCTCTGTCCCATTGACACAAACTTTGAGGTTGACGTAGGCACAGGCTGGGCCAACAGACTGGCACACCCCTCCTCTGACCAGTGTGATTTCCAGCTCTGATCCCTTCAGCTGGGGAAAGAGAGAGATTATCATTATTTCAATATTGCTTTATTCAACACAGCAAAATATTTTCCTTCAATAAACAACACTAAGATCTTGCCTTGTTATACTAAACGTGATTTACCATAAAATAGGTGTTTTTCCCACATCCTCCTTCAGTGACAGTGCTTCAGACAGGAATCTGCCTGTACCAGATGTCAGGAAAGCAGGGAATAAACAGCCTGATTTCCACAAGTGATGAGCAGTGATGACACTCTCCCAAAATATAATCCCAGAGTGAATCTGCCTGAGAGGAACACTCTTCCAGAGAAATTCTGAGTATTGACCAGGGCCCTGCTCTCAGTCACAGCCTGGAGAAGCCTCCACTATCCCTGGGGTGCCACTGAGAATTGTCTGGGTCACAGCTGCCTCGGAACCACCAGCCTTTGAGCATCTCCTCAGGAGGTACCTGACAGACCTGGAGCCACTCCAGGAAATCCAACATGGATCTTCCAAAAAAGATCCAGAAATCACCCATATGAACAATTGGTACTAAAAGGCCATTTAAGCCATTTTGTTTTGTAAATTTAGAGATGGGCTTTGGCAAGAGACACAGTACAAAGAGTGACAGACAAATTTGGAAGCATCATTCCTTACTGAACTCCCATTACGAAGTAGGGAAAAAACACTTATGCAGCAACAAATGCCAGTCTGTGTTTATGCATTCTACCAACAATTCAAAATTCATTTTTCAAGTACTGCTTTTCTGCCCCAATAGTTTCTGAGAAATTGCCTTTTTTTTTTTTTTTGGTTGTGGCTTGGAGCAAGTCTTTGGGAAAGGAGCTCAGAATTAAAGCCTTGTATCAAAAATCGATCCAGGGTAATTTCCCAGAAGTCATGATTTGAATGTAATCACAATAAATGTAGAAAGGACAGAGTGCATTTCAATTTTGTTCCAGTCCTCACACATATTGAGCATCAAGCAGACTCCTGTTATTCCTCTGAATAACTTTCATAAATTTGGTGCAGCCATGATGCCACAGCTGACTTAACTTACACACTCACATGAAAGGATTTCTCAGGGAGGGCTTTCTCATGTCACTCTTCTCGATGTGACAAAGGAGTTGCAGCAGAACACACAGAGTCAAGCATCTGCCCTGAGCAATCCATCTCTGCAGGCCCAGCAGCAGAGACTTCCAAGGAGCACCTGACAGTTGCACTGAAATCTCAGTCATCTGTTTCTCTCTGCAACATCTATTTTAAAGTCCACGTGTGTGACCAACAGTTCAGAGGTACATCAAGGCCATGAGGACAGAAACTGAGCTGCAGCAGGCACACAGCACCTCCACAAGGTTCTCCGGGGTGACTGTCCCTGCCCATGGCAGAGGGGGGAATTTATGCTCTTCAAGGTTCCCTCCCAAACCCAACCCATTCTATGATTCTGTAATTGAGACTCCTTAAAATAAAGTAATAACGAACAAGTGCATTACTTCTGTTCTTGTGTGCCTCCATTTCCCACACACAGACTGCACCCCTCAGCACACAGGACTTGCAGCACCTCACAGAATCCTGGAGTGGCTTGGTTGGAAGGTTCTTCACCTTAGAGACCATCTCGTTCCACTCCTCCTGCCATGGGCAGGGACACCTTCCACTATCCCAGGCTGCTCCAAGCCCTGTCCTTGGACCAATTCACACCAGCCTGGCCTTGGACACTTCCAGGGATGGGGCAGCCACGGCTTCTCTGGGCAACTTGTGCCAGGGCCCTCCCCATCCTCACAGGGAAGATTTTCTTCCCAATCTCATCCATCCCTGCCCTCTGGCAGTGGGAAGCCATTCCCTGTGTTCTCTATCTCCACCCCTTGTCCGAAGTCCCTCTCCAGCTCTCCTGGAGCCCCTTTAGGCCCTGGAAGGGGCTCTGAGCCCTCCCTGGAGCCTTCTCTTCTCCAGGCTGAACATCCCAAGTCCCTGCTCATGGTTTTGTTTGCAACACCCTCCCTGCCAAGGTTTCAAGGTGTCAGGAGGCCCTCTTGGCTGGATGCCCATAATGAGACAACTGCATTTCTCTGACCTGAGCTGTCAGCAGCCCCACAGAACTGGGCTGGCACAACAGTGCTGTTTAGGGAAGATTTCTGTAGATTTTCTCTGTCTGAAATCCAACGTTTGTGCAAATGCATGGCCTGACCTACAAACCTCTCTCAGGGTCACACACCAGCTCATCATCTCCACAACTGAAAGGATGCCTGGTTTTTGCTGCCATCCACGCAACCACCATCAGTTCCATCCGTAAAAACCTGTGCCTGCTGTCAGGGCAAGTTTTCATCTCAACACACAGCATTATTTACGACTAAACCAATACACTCATCTTTCCACAATGGTGTTCTTCACTAAAATATACTAAATTAGGATTTAGGTTAGAGTAAACTAAGTGTGGGGAACTATACCTTGCACAGGCATGAAAGCTTTCATGGAAAGCCACAGTGACCAGCACTAAAGCTCAGGTGTCAGATGAGCTGAGGCAGGCAACCAGAGAGGTGCTTGCCAGCACTGTATTTCCAGCTGCTTTTACATTCCAGTTCAGATTTGATGTTGACTTTACATCAAATTGTCTATCAGAAGTATCAAATAAGTACTTAGAAGAAACTTAAAGATTTTCAGTGATTTCTCAACCACAATATTTACTTAGTGTTTTCGCCATGTTTGTCACTAGACTGAACTGATAGTTTTGAAAAAGGCCAAACAGGGCTTCGTTTCAAATCTGTACAACTTCAGAAGTGGCATTAGTAACTAGGAAACATTTCCTTTACACACACTAGTAAGATGGATGAAATGTGCCCTTTCCTTTCAGCTATTCCCTGCCTTCCCAGCCATTCCATAAATCAAATTTCAAGTTTGATAGATCTTACACTCTTGTGTAAATTAATCTTTGTGGTCCAGCAGGATATTTACACCGAAGAATAGTTCCTTCACAATTCTACTAGGAATGTCTTCTGAATAGAGTAAGTTTCAACAAAACCATGGCAAAACTATCACCAAATATGTCAGAAGAAGCAATCAAAGAAAACAACAGAAATTGCTGCTGACTGGAACTCTGTGAAACTGTAATTTTACAACAGAGTACTTCAGCAACACAGGGAAGAGGAAAAAACATCCTTAAATATTAAACAAGTTGTTCTTAAGCCAAATTTAGCCTCAAAGGACAGTTCTAATACAAAAGTCTATTAATTTAAAATCAGAGCAACAATATTTTGGCTGTTTAAACAATGCACTAATCCAAGTACAAATAACTGTGTATTAAGTTTACACAAACAACTGCCTCATTTATTTACTCTGGTATCCAAGCAGCTTGATTTTCAAAAACGCCATGCATACAGAACCCAACTATTTTCTTTTATAAACCAGAAAAGACTAACACCAAAAGTTATAAATAGAAAACAATATCTGCTCTATCCCACAAATAAATATTGACACGATTATTCTTTAATTTGAGCAGTTTGTTGGGTTAAAAGCAAATCAGATAAACTGCGCAAGAAGTGTTTTTCCTTCTTACTTGGGTTGTTTCCTGGATGAGAACTTCCTTTGAGGTAGGCACCGGGTAAGGCTTCAGGTCTGCCTTTATTGTGGCAAAAATGAACTCAGCGTGCTCCTGGATGACGGTGTCCAGGTACTCCCCCTCGGGCAGGGCCCTGTAGTACACCATGATCTCATCCGTGGGGACCAGGTTCCTCTGCAGGACACACAGACACACCGTTACTGACAGCCGGATCACACACCAAGAGAGCAGTACTTGTTAAGTTAAAAAAATATATATTTATCAAGCATTTGTTAGATGTTTCCTCAAGAGATTTAGGAAAAAAATGACCCTTCTGTCGAAACACCAAGAATCTTAAAACATGGCCTTCTAGGCAAGGTTAAGTATTTTGATATTCATTATAGAGAAAATAAATTATGGCCTTACGGCATTACAGAACTAAATTTAAATCATCCAGTAACAAATGGGACAGTTTTCATGGCCACATTCCTTCCTGGTTATATTTTATACAGAAATAAATTCTCTTAAGTTTTATATATGTAAAAAAACATTAAAATATATAAATCTTCATAGGTGTGGATATTTTTTTAAAATAAAACATTACATAGGTATGCATATGTGTATATATATAAAATCTATACAGATTTTTTTTTTAAATATATATAATGTAAAATATCTATTTTGGTAAAAACGTGTAATTTTTCAGTCTTATGCTGAAGAAAGGTCCTTTCCAACCCAAACTTTTCTACGAATCTATGGCACAGATATCTTTTCCAACATAACACGTCCCACAACAATTTTCTCTACACATCCTTTAGAGCTCTTGCAAGGGAATCCAATCAGAAAGTCATACATGAGTAGCAAATGATACAGGGCTTCATGTTTAATTTAAAAGGTCAGTTTCTGCTGTACATTGCCCAGATTGCTGAAAAGGAAATTAAAATGTCTTGTCCCACCCCACTGATTCCTCACCTTCTTGCGAAGCTTCTGGATGCGATTGATCACTTCCCGGGCAACTCCTTCATCCACCATGGACTGGTCTGGGGTCACATCCAGCAGCACCAGAACCTGAGCAAAGGCACAGAACACCGACAAACAGGTGACAAACTGGAAACAAGGTGGAAGTAACACTCTCAGGAGCTCAGGATGCTTCTAGAGAGCTCCTCATGTACAAAATACAACGGTGGAGAGACTACTGAACAGCTCCAGGATTCACACTGGAACATGCTGAACTACCTGAATTAACAAACCCAAGCCAGCTTTCACCTCAGTGTTTTCCTACTGCTTCCAGAGGAACTCTTCCTTAATCCAAAAAAAGAAACAGAGGAAATAACCAATAAAATACCTGAGCATCGGAGTGTGCCTCGAACTGGGCGGATCCCTCTGTCATCTGATACATGAGACGGAGATCTTCTGCGTGGAGTTCATGTCCTTCCACAACAATGGTGCCTGCAGGGTTGGCAGATGGAGAGCATCTCTTACCATCCAAGTAAAAACCCCAATTTTAAATTCAGAAAGCTTTAACCAAGTATCAGACTTCAAACATGACACATATATTGGCAGTGAAGCCAAACAGCAGTTAAGCACTAGTGAGCAGCACTGAATTACCCCACATTCCCATTTTTCACACAAGCACTTCTCCAGGCAGCAGAGCTCACTAAAACACAGGCGCTTCAGCAACTGTTTGTGTAGAACCATCTGAATGGAATAAAACTTAAAAATAACCTGTGTTCTCCATCAACCCCAGATTTCCATGTAAGCACTTCACTAAACAGATATAGCTGCAAAATTCACACCCACTTTTAACTCTGGAATTGAAGGAATGCTTTTAGAATAAAAGCTACTGCACAGATACTCAGTTCCAATCTGATTCAGTCTCACAGAAAGCTTATTCTCTGCTTCATCTTGGCCTTACAGCAGCACTTAAAAATCACAGAACATCCTGAGTGGGAAGGGACCCACACCCCAACAATCCCACCCTGTGCATCCCTGAGAGCGTTGTCCAAATGCTCCCGGAGCTCTTGCAGCCTTGACCATTCCCTGGGGAGCCTGGGCAGTGCTTGATACCCTCTGGGGGAAGAACTTTTTCTTAATATCCACCCTAAACCTCCTCTGACAGGAAGAAACTGTTTAAGAGGAGAACAGTTTCAGATCAGTGTGCATGGCCATTTCTAATCTACCGTCAGAAAAATAATAAATCCAAATTTTTTCCTCTTAACAACTGAAGAGGGATAGTAAGAGGGAAGTAGGCCTTAAGCTCCCCTAAGCCCACAGAAGGATACGCTGCCATCCTTGAGGGGTTTGTCCCACTACAGACCTGTCTCCTGGAATCTCTCCAGCTGCTCGCTGCTCAGCTCCTTGATGGCCGCCATGACGGGCTTGAAGGCGCCCTTGAGGCGCCGGCCCAGCACGGTGTGCTCGGGCTCGGCCCGCAGCCGCACCCCGTACCTGCCCTTGTCCGCAGACAGCGTCACCTTCCGCACGTTCAGCTCCTGCAGGACAGACACACGGGACACGAGCTGAGCAAAATCAGGGCACACAGCAGGGCCACAGTGCCAGCGAGGTGTAAAGGTGCAGTTTTGTACAGGGCTGTCTCTATGGACCAAGTCGTCGGCCAACACTGGGAGAGCAAACGAACCCAACCCTGAACCCAGCTTCAGCAGCGGACCCCATCCTCACCCTCAGCCTCCAGGAAGCAGTTCTGTGGTATTAACAGACAGCTCTCACCTCAAATCAGCCCCCTACTCAACAGACCTTTTTATTTCCCCCTCACAACAGCCCGAAGAGCGAAACCCATTCCCTCTGTGTGCAGTGGCTGGAGTCAATGGCCTGGCAGAGCTCGGGAGGGAAAATCCTGCTGGAACTGTCCTTTCAGTACGCATCGAGCCAGGAAATCATAACCAACCATTTTATGGTTGAGGTTGTACAAAACAGCCTCGTTTTGTCTCCTTCCTTACCTGTTCATTCCAGCTCCTCACTGCACAGAAAGCCACTCTGCTCAGAAAAGCTTCTGGCTGTGCCCTGCAGCCAGAACAGCTTTATAAAACCTGCATGGACTCCAGGAGGGGCCCCAGACACGGCAGGAATGTGTGTGCCCATTTTTCTGAGTTACACATGAAGATTTTGTCCCCGCATCTGACGGGAACATAGTGGTGCTGAGGGAAGTTTTACACAACAACTGATTGAGAGGACAATGTTGTTTTCCTATGAGGAAAGACCAAGGCTGGAACTCTTTGGAGAGAAGAAAGCTGAAAGGGGACATGACTGGGGTTGGAAACGTGAGGCACAGATCTGCACATATATTTCACTGCAATCCAGCACGTTTTGGCTGCCAGGCTGGCCATTACTTGAAGCACTTGGTGTTTAATGTCCACTGAATGGTGGTTAGAGCTCCCATCACCATCCTACAGCATCACCAGGTGCACTTGACAAACAAGCTGCTCCAAGGCATTTAGAAAGCAGAAGTAAATGGCAGCATCAGCATGACAGGACTAGCAAGTAGCCAAACAATTGGATTGAGAAATAATGCTTAAACACAACCTCTGAGCTGCAGCCTAATTCCCTAGGAAGTCCTACTGACATGAGGAGCCAAGAACACAACTGAATCTAATTTTATTTAATACATCTTTTAGGAAATCTAATGAAAATTATGCACTTCAGAAATTCAGTTTCAATGGGGTGCTGCTGGAAATGAGCCCACGAGTTGTAAATGACAACCTCGTGGGGGAAAAGAAATAATAATCCAAAAAATAGCACAAATTGAAAGATGACTTTGGGCCTGATTAGATAAATCACAGAGAAGCCAACTCCATCAGGACAAGTTTTCTATACTAATTAGATTAGGAAATCATTCTTTTGTACACATTATGCATTTAAAAACCCAGAATGAGTCTTAGAAAAACAGGCAAATCTGCATCTTAGGTCTGTTTATATCAGTCTCAGTGCTTTGACTTAAAATAATTCTTAAATTATCTTCCTAATTACTCAGAATTAGCTTCTTAACACATCTTTCAAGTCTTATGTGGACACACAGAGGCAACCAGCCCTTCCCATGACCAGCTGGAAGAGCTGTGCATGGAATGCCTGAACATACAAGAGCCTTTTGCTGGTGCCACGTGCCCCGACAATGCCCAGTCCTCAGAACAGAGACAGAGAAATGTCAGAAACGCTGTGCTTCAGCTGTGCTGGGCTCTCTCAGCAGGCAGCCTGGAAAGGGAAATAAGTACTCATTATGTAATAGTGTAAGAAATGAAACACTGCAGGGCCCCCCCAGCCACAGCTCCTGTGTCAGATAATTCATCCCCGTCACAGGCTCAGTCACTGGGTTTGATGGAGAAGTCAATTTTCTCTGTTTCACAGCAGCCCTACACAGGGCTGGGGGTTGGAGGGAATACAAAGGTTGGATGGAAACAAGATTCTGACTGTGCACAGAGTCAAATTTACTCAGATAAAACCTTTCCCTGGAAGCAGCTGGGAAGAGAAATCCTGACCCAGGCTTGTAAAAGGCCTCAAATAGAAATGAATAAAATGCAACTGTGTCCAGTTGCTAACAGCCTTCTGGGTTTATTTCATTTTGTGAGCTTGGCTATTTTTGTGTGACAACTCTATAATCTGGAGAGTTCTAATATTAAAATCCATCTATTTAAATGACTTGCTGTGTTCTGAAGATGAGAGAGCAGCACTGCAGATCAAAGACTACAGCTCCTTCTGCAAAAGCGATGAATGAAATTTCTGAAGAATTGACAAGTATATTTTTCCAATCCTTTTGTCAGCAGCTACACAAAATTAAATGCTGTAATTCTCCTTACCCATTACCTCTGGCATCTGCAAATTTACTCCTGGCAATCACTGAAGGTTCTAAAGCTCTGAATAGGCAGGAGGTTGATGAACAAAGCTGCAAATGCAGCCCAAGCAATGCTGCCCAGCCTGCCTGTAATCACTGACCTCTTTAGCTCTGCACCATCCAGTAAACAACAGGATTGATTGCCATGCAGTACAATAAAACACACACTAAGCTCCAGCAGCAGCTTGTTGAATTTTAAGACATATAATAAAACCAGGACAATAGACAGTACTTTGTGTTTGTGCTTCCACAAAGGCATCTGAGTTTCCTGTAACTCATCACTCCAGAAGACACCTTTGTCTGCAGTAGCAGAGGAATACAAATCAAAACATACTAATGTGCAATCCAATTATGTAGTCATTTACCAATTGTTAGTTTCTTTTGTTACCTTTCATTAGCTGTAGAAGCTGACAACAAATTTTGGCAACTACCCTTTTGGAAGTAATTTGAGGAAGCAAACTTCATCTCCCTTAAAACTGGATTCTCTAGAATCTACAAATCCATTTTTCAGATCCAAAAAAATGGGACAGACACTAGCCTAAATTTCACAAAATTCTGCTGTTGAAGAGACCTAGACATTGAAATGATTACAGTTAATGGTAACAGCAATTCTGAAGCAAGGGATCATAACTGTCAAGTCTAAGAGCAATAATCAATAAGTTAGCATGACAGAAAAGCTTTACAGTCCCACTTACAAATCAATTACTATTTTTTAAATTAAAACTCCTCTAGTGAACAATTCTTAAGCATTTAACTCCCCCAGTAACTAAAAGCAAGCAGCACACAGCACTGATGTAGAGGTCCTGTGCACCGAGCTGTGACTTCCTGAGCCAGTGCTCATTCCCCCAGCAGCATTTTTAGAGACTTTCCATAGATGTGTATTTAGGCTTGGGGGAAGCTGGGGTTGCTGGAATTATATGTAACAGAAATTTCAGAGGTCTTCCTCTGCTTCATCTCCTGAATGCCCTGACTGACACAGCTGCCCCCACCAGGACAAGGGAGGTGAGCTGATCCTCCTTGGGAAGATGCACATTTTTGTTCTCTCTGTCAAGGTAAAGCAGCTGATCTTGACAATGGCAACTTCAGCTAGAACATGACAGCACATCTGAAGCACGTGAGCAGATCTGCTGTTACAGACACCTCACTGAAGGGAAGAATCCTCAACCTGCCAGGAACAGGCACAGGATAAGGACCACAACATTTCTGCACGAGGGAGAAACGCCTCAGATCCTGTACTGCCAGGGCTTGGTGGGAACAGAACAACAATTTGATGTCACTGATCCTTGAAGATGGGTTTCAGAGAATGCAAAATGGTCAGATTCCAGCAGTCTCAGTCCAATGTGGTCAGTTTGTAAGATTATTTCTCTACACTAAACTGACTTAGGCACAGCACCCACTGATTTCCCCTTTCATTACAGCTCTCCAGGAAATTCATTCTACGTGCCAGTTGTTCATGTGGTCCACAGGGATGGTTGTTCAGGTACCCAACAGACACAATCCACTTAAACAGCATGTTCTTACCTCGAGTACATACTTCTCTAAAGACCTGATGTTTTCCAGAGCCTCTGGATCCTGGTGGATAACTACAACTTCTTTCAAGGGATACTGGGGAAAAAAACCCACAAAACAGAAATTTAACTATTCAGTTTCCCCAGGTTTCTCCCAAAGTTTAAAGCTGTTACATATTCCCAAGGTATGACAGGAGCTGTGAGGAGTTCTAACCTTGACTGGGATGGTTTTTCTGTCTCTGATCACTCGTCCCAGCTCAATCACAGACTGCAAACAAGAAACGGCGCTTTCAATTTTTTTGTCGATGAGATCCTCCCTGGATTAGAAAGGAAACATTATAATTGCTTCATTATTATCACATCTCTTTGAGTAGATTGAAAACATTTTACCCCCTTCTCTGACATTTCCTCCAACAGACTCAATTATGCCCTGGCTGGGGCAATTTGAAAAATGAACAAAGAGGCTTTTCCTCGCTCTTTGTGGAGAAGCTGGGGAGGAAATAACTTGCTGAAAACAAATAGCAGAGCTATTTTTACATCTTTTGTTAGCACCTCTCCCAAGGTGGAGAGGATTGAGTCATACAACCTATTCTAGTAATAGCCAATAAAAAGTGCAATTTACATTAATAATATCATAAGAAGATGCAGAAAGATAATATAAATAGGGTACTTATAACAACAGTGAATTCCCTGTAACAACAATTCACTGGATCTCAATTTATCATTTTTTCCAGAAATGGCAGATATTTGAGCTTGATGTTTTAGAGCTTTATCATCTTTCCTGGCTCAATAATTTTAACATCCTCCCATTATGAGGCAAAGCAGGGTTAGGGGTTCTTTTTGCCTTTTGGGGTTTTTTTTCAGGGGTGGGGTGGGGAGAGGATTTGGATTGGATTTTGGGCTTTTTTTTTGCATGAGTTGACATTTACATCTCGTTTCAAATGTACAAGCAGTGAAATGTTCTGAAAATGTGTTTTTCCTGATTTGTTGAGTAGATGCACTCATTGGGCAGCTCCTTTAAAACCACTCAAGTATCAAAGCAAGAGCAGAGGTACTGGTTTAAGACAAATATGAATAAAATAAAATGAACACAGATACTTGCTGTGATCTAAGGAGCAGAAGTACTGGGATGAAAACCACAACCCCAGTAAGGACTGGCCAGAAAAACAGAGCTGGCAAAGCAAAACGTACAACTGAAATATCTGTTTCATTAGGGCTTTGAGATGGCACTACCTATTTTGAAGCTTTTGTTCTTCCAAAAGCCAGTGCTTCAGGATGATCCTTCAACAACTTGGAAACGGGGAAATTACCAAATGGAATATTTTGCTTCCAGAAAGCTTCATACAAGATTATGTAGCAGTATTTCAGTATTACTCACCATCACTGAACAACATTGCAGAGCCACAACACAACAGCCTTTTTTACAGGCTGAATGCAAATCCACAAAATTTGATGCAGACACTGAGCAACCAAGCACGACCTCGGTGGGGTTTTAACACAGGTGTTGAGTCAAGCTCAGCTGTGAAAGTGGCCAAGCCCTTCAGTTTTATCTGCACTCACCATACTGGTGAAGTGGTGTTTTCTGTAAATGCATCCAAAAATCTCTCTTCCTATTCGTTGACAATAGTGTTCTTATGCTGAATCAGACAACTTTCAAACTAAATGCAACAATGTGCTTTGAAACTCAAACTTTGACAATAAACTGGGTTTAAAAAGGCAGTTTTTTATGCGACAAGGGAGCAGCTGATACACAGGGGATCCAATAAATTCCACAAACTGGTAACAGACAAAAAGCCAAACAAAATGCACTACAGAGGAAAGTGGTGCAAGCCTCAAATATATCCCACATTTGCATGATGCAGCAGCAAGTCAGCACTAACTGCAGGGAAGAGGGACTAAAGTCACTTTGAAATGCTTGCGCTAAGCCCATGCCTGAACTGCGTCCCTGCAAACAGCTCCCCATCCTTCCCTCACTCCCTCCTACAGGAGCCCAAACTGATTCCTGGCAGCTCCCTGACGAGGGTGGCATTCCTTGATTACATATTCTTCACAGCACTTGCCCAGGGAACAGAAAATCAGCACCATCATTATGTCAATCTCCAGCTCCCTGTTGCAGTAGCTCTCACTATTAAAGCTCACACAAAGACCATACACCCTCCCCGAAGGATGCAGCAGCCATAAAAAGAGACATCATTAGAGAAGGTTTAAATTTTTAAACTGTAAAGTATCAAGGTCAGGTCCCCTGTCCTTGAGGGTTTCACACTGAGCTGCAATGCTGAAGGGAAGTTTTTTCTCATATTTTCAGGGACCAAGAGCTTTAAAAAGGCAAGGAACTAAATGCAGGAACGAACTTAATCCACTGCAATACCAGTGATCTCTCAGATCTTTTAGGGCCTTTCACAGTTAAGCACCACAGCTTTGAGTCAACACAAAGTCTGAGGAGTAAAAAGGGATATTCCTGCCCACCGTAAGAAAATATTATGAGCTGGGAACATGCATTCCTGCTAATTGACTTCCTTCCTATCTCCAGTCCTTTAAGGTAACACAAATCCACTGCCTAAATGTGGAGCGAAAAGAAAATTCCCAGCTAAAATTGAGAGTGGAGTGTGAAGTGTACTGCAAGTGAAATGTTCTCTTACAGCAAAGAGACTAAAATTCATCAGATCTTAATCAAAATATAAATGTTCTGAGCTCACAGAAAAGAACTTGTTCACTACCATCCTGAAGTTTTTTTCAGAGACAAAGGAATATTTACATTATTAAAGGAGTTTGTTTTCTTGTTATGCAGCTCTAAACACAAGTGAGGGAGCACCGTTGTGTGAAATCAAAAAAACCCAAACCCTCAAACCCCAAAAATGAACAAAAATCCCCCAACAAACAACAAAACCCCCATTCTGCCACCTAAGAGCTGCCTCTTACCTGACTTGGGGGAGCATGAGGTAGTGGATGCTCTCAGTGTTCTTTTCCTGGACCGAGGCTGGATCAATGAGTGTTTTCAGATTCTGGTACATCAGCTCCGTGATAAATGGAGTATATGGTGCCTGTAATGTTGCATTCAATCACCAGCTTTCCTTTATTGCTGGTACATTATGAATCAGTAATACCATGAATTACATAAGGACAGTTCAGCAAAAACAATGCTTACACAGTGTCTGCAACTGGGATGTCATTCAAAATGCAGATTGAAATAAATAATGGAATTCATGCTACTTATTTACCTCCTTCCTGATATTTAAATGTTATTTTTGGGCATCAGGGAAGAAATTATAATGTGTCCTTATTGATCAGGTGATACAGGCCTTCTTTTTACTACTATGGGGCAGATAAGCAGAGAAAAGGGAGAGATGGAAAACGAACTGTGCAACACAAAGATGCTTTTACATGAACTGCATTGAAGTGTTCTTGAGAGTGGGGTGTAATTCCCTTACCATCAGTCTGCACATGGAGAACAAGACACTAAACAAAGTTTCCAAGGCCATAATGCAGTCCTCAGTCCCATTCTCGCCCTAAATGAAGAATTCACCAAGAAAAAAGGCAATTTTAGGATCAGGAAGTGCACTTCAATAGGCTTCCAAAGTTTCCTGTTAATGCAATACACCCGTTTTCCAAACTGTAATTACTTTGCTCAACTCCAACCAGCAAGTGCAACAGAATTATTGGGCTTTTTGGTTGGTTTTTCCCGCAAAGCAGGGAGGAGAGAGAACAGTCAACTTCTGTGCCACTCTCAGGCACAAAGTGACAGCATTTAAAGCCAAGATCTTGTGTGGAGCTGCCATGAATCCCATCACCAGGGACTGCCAGGACTTTGTTGCCAGAGCAGGACTGCAGCAGCTGATCCCTACCTTGAGCCTCCTGCGGTTCATTCTGACGTACCAGTTGGTCAGAACATCCACAAACTTCACCAGCCGAGGCACCACCGTGTACAGCCTGTAAGCTGCAAGGGAAAATGGTTCCTGCAGTTCAAATCTGCCCTCTGCAAGCTCCTCACTCAGAAACCACACCATCATTTGTAGTCCTGGTGTTAAACACAGCACTGGAGCAGCAGCAAGCTCCAAAAAGTGATTAAAACATTGATCATGTTAAAACTGGATTTTGAATATGCAACAGCATCATTCTCATGCTGGAGACAAACACCCTCCTCCCCGAGTTGCTTCCCTAATCCCCCACAAACAGACATTATGGGAGCCTTATGCTTTTATGTGCCTGGTAAAGAGGATAGTGGATAAGAGACTATTAATGGCAGGGGATTGGGCAAATCCTCCATTTGCACATGCTGCAAACGCAGCCAAGGCGCCGCAAGTTGAACAGAAATTACTGCACAATCAGAAAATAAAATTTTCTTAATTACTGCCAACGCTTCCTCCTTTTGCTCAGCAGATTTAAAATGAGACACCTACTTCAACCAAGTCTCCCGAATTAATTACAGTTTTTCACTATTTTCCTCAGTAACAGGGTGAGCTAAAATGCGAAGTAGCAGCAAGGCTGATGAGGTAAGAGATAAACAGAGCTGCATTTTCAAGTTCTGTGTAATTGAAATCATGGAAAGCTGCCAGCACCAAGGTCATCACCAGCATCACTACGCAACAGGGAAACAAATTTCAGCTGTTCCTGAGAAAACTGGGGGGGCAGGGGAAGATGGACCTTACACAGGACTCAATTTTTTAAGGAAAAACCTTAAACCTTTTAACTCCTCTAAAAGCCAAGAGCTTCCCGATCTCCATCCTGAATCAGTTTCATTAATCAAGCAGCTACTGAGTAAAATGGATCTTGGCTTTAAAAGCTCCACCACACTTTTCACTGTGTTTTGCAAAACAGAATTGCTTTTAAAAGCAGAGAATTGGGATTTAAACCTAAAAAGGAAATGCCCCAAAGATTCATACCGCGGTGGGGAAGACATTCTTTATGGGGGAATTTGTATTCCTAAAAAATCCGAACCTTTCCTCTAGCTGTGCATTATTTGGTTAGGAGATCAGTTATAAATAAATTTTTAAATAATCAAAAATCCCACCCTTCAGGAACAGTGTATCTTTAACAAGAAATACAGTATTATCCTGGAAAAATGCATTTCTGTTCCCAATAGCTGTAATCAAATAGTGAGATCTGCTTTTTTGTGACTCAGGAAAAAGTCATGGATGTATGTGGAGACACTACACACTTCTTTAAATTTCGGTCATCAGGAGAAAAGGTGTTTTACTAAAATAAGTGCTTGTATGGGGCACTTTAGTAGAAAATAAAAGCCTAATAAGGCTTATTGATATTCAATACAGAATTTTAACACCCCTGAAAGACACTAAGTTTCAACACATGTAACTTGTGCTATTTTCCATGAATATTGGGAATGGGGCTGGGCCTCCTCTTCTCCAGTTGCACACGCTCCTGGAAGGGAAAGCTCTCCCCACCCAGGACAGAGAGGGCTGTTCCCCCTCTCTGGAGTTTTTCCAGGCTCTCTCAAGCACCCCAGGGCTGGAGGGGGCACAGGTTCATCTCCCCTTCCTTCCCCCTCAGCCTGTTCAGGTGAGGTCAATCCCACACTGACCCCACTCGGGCTGACACTGCTGCCTCTCCAAGTGCCAGGAGAAACTGGGGCAGAATTAACATAAGTTGGACTTAATGGAAACATTCTTCCAGAGGCGGGAGATCGGTGTAAAATTCAGCTCCACTCTAACACACGCTGGATGAAATGGAAGCAGCAGAGCCCAGCTGCAGCATTTCCCTGGTCAGTGGGGTCTCCTCAGCACTGCCAGATTCAAACCTGTGTGTTCTTACACCCCATCACACCCAGCTGCAGGAATTGATATTTATATTTATCTCCTTCATCGAGCATTTGATGTTATCAGTCACCATTATAATCTTCCCTTGTCTCTTCCTGACATTTTTCCTACTTAAAGTGATATGAAGTAGAAAATCTTTTAAAAAAAAAAATCCCAAAACAGGTTGGTAGAAGAGATTAGCACCAGAGTATCATGTCACAGCACACAAATTCACTGCATCTCATTAAGATCTGCCTGACTGAATCCAGAGTTTATGCAGAAAAATAAACTGAACAATTCTGTTTATTAATCCCCTCCAAATGAGACTGTCACTCATCTGATGAGCACATGATGTTATCTTCATCTACCACAAGACAACAGCATTTCATACCAACACTGCTGCCTTGGAAGTCTTGGCACTGTCATTTTCCAACAGGAACTCTCTTCTCCTACTTGGAAGGATCTTCTGACTTTGTAAAGATGGTCACTGACACATCCCTTTCTGCCAGCTTCATCTTCCTCTCACAAATCCAGAGCAGAGAATTCAAGTTTCTACCCCCATATTCACCTTCCTACATATATTTCTGTTTAAACCATGCACTTATCCAAGACCCCAGGTTCACAAACTGACAAACAAATTTTCTGCTGTCCCTCAGTATTTTCCTCTTTACAGGAAGCACATAAACTTGCCCAGGCTCTGCTTATTTCTGCTTGGCAACACATGAAACTCGACACAAACCACCATCAAATTTCAAGGATGACAACTTGGAGGAAGAAGTCACTTTTTCATCAATGAGAGCCAGCTCTAGGCTGGGGAGCTTGAGGATTCTTTCTTCCTTTAATGAAATGTTCTTAGATGAGCTCACATAATTTTGCTCGTACTCAATGACCTGGTTTATCTACCACAGCAGGATAAACTCATCAGACTGGCCTGGGTGAGAGTGACCCTCACATCAGTCAGAGAGGGGAAAGCAAGAGATGAGCGCAGTGCAGGACTGTCCTGGGTCCTCATGAACTCACATCTGGCATTTACCTCCTTCCTCCACTATTATTTGTTATCCCACACACCTTCCCTCCCAAGCCCAAGGCTTCTAAAAATTCTTCTGAGGACAACACAGGCATGAGGGGGGTTATCTGTTTATTCATGAACAGGAATGACAATGGCCAAATCCACCTTCTTTCTAATATCTGGGGCTCCAGTGCCCTCAAATGCACCAAAACCTCTTCAAATCCCACAGTGACTTTATCTGCAAGTTTATCAACTACTTCAGGGGGTTCTTGCAGCATCTCCTCTTTGCAATTAAGTGTCTCAATGTAATGTGAGCATCACGAAGTATGGGATGACGAAAAAGACAACAAGCAGGAAGAAAAACCTGGACAATACCTTCTTACAGCTACGCCATATCCTAATACCATCCACCCTGCTGCACACATTCCCACAGTGTGGTTCCAAAGAAACCTTCTCCATGGAACTACACCAGGGAAAAATTTATTGCCAGTGCTCATGTACCTCTCAAAAATTATTTTATTCAGCTGACTTGAGCACTGCCCATTTTATCCCTTTTTTTTTACAGCTTCTCCAAATTCTATTTGGCTTCCCTTTCACTGCTGTCTTTCAGTGGCTATTATAATATTATTAATTGCTCCAAGCACTGCAGCAGACGTTGTTACAGCAACAAGCTCCACCACTGAGCTCACAGGATTAGCTGTGACAAAAAAAGCCTCACCACTTTTTGAAATCTCATGAACAAGCATAGCAAAATCTGACTTAACACTCATGAAAGCAGCATTCCATGGATTATGGTAGCTGGTTAAAGATTTCCCTCCTTTTATCAAAGCCTTTCATGGAATTTGGGAATCTCGGTATGGAAAGGCAAGTTCTGCAATCAGACATGAAACACCCCCAGGCCCCCTGAGCAAAAATGCATACCTGCCATTTCAGCTTTGAAGAACTGGATGAGGGACTGGGTGAAAGAAAGAATCCATTTATCCATGATGTTATTGCTCTCCTTAACTGTGTTCTCATTGTAAAGGAATTCTCTTCCCTCATCCTATCATAAAAACACAAAGCACATTTCCAAGTCATCAGGGTATATAATCAAATCTCTATATCCAATTACCTGTCAGCCACCAGTGTTTTGGCATCTTCCCTGAGTTATCCTGGTTTCCTACCAGCAAACACTGAATTCCAGACACAGGTAGGTAAGAGAAGGAGCTGTGGAAAACCTGCCTCCCACTGCTGCCTCCCACAGCTTTGAACTGCAAATCAGGCCAGTGATCTGGGCCTGTTAAAGCAGATAAAAAGCAGTGCCAGTCCTCCTTTCCCTGGGTGCAGGGTGAGCCCCAACCTCCAGACCCAGGGTAGGATCCTTGAATCTACATAACTCCTTCATCCAGGAGGATCTGAGGCATTTCTAAGGAATTTACCATGCAGATGGATCCTATCTGGGGAGCAGGCCTACAAGCAAGACGGTTATTTTTTAATAATATGTGACAATTTCAACACATCAAACACAGATGAATGTAGCAACCTGAAAAAACAGGTGGAATTTTTAGCACCCAACATGCACACAGTGCATTTTTGCTGCTTTCCACAGCACTGATGTTTGCAGCCATCTGAGAAATGTGACTGCTGGTTCTGCAGGGCCTTGCAAGCAAAACCACGTCTGTGCCTGGCCTCTTTCCCACTGAACATCTTACAACAGGTTGGAAACAGGTTTTGGTTTTTTCCCTCAGATTTATAAACAGTATGTAACAGCTGGTTTTAAAAGCCTTTAGACTTTCTCTTCCCTCAGAGTCCAGATGAAAAAATCTGTTTGGATTATTCAACCCGGCAACTACAGATCCACTTTCACAGTACAAAGGAGAAGATTCATCAGAAAGAAATGCAGAAGAGGAGCAATCCCAGTGTGAGGTCAGCTGTCATTAACCAACTACAGTTAAAGGGGGAATTACAAGAAGCATTAAATCACTATTATACCTGATCCAGGACACTGGGATTTTGCTTTCTCTCTTGCAGGAAGCAGAACACAATGAAGAAGTTGCTTAAACCTGTGTGTGAAATCTAATTTAGGCATTATCACCTCCAGTAGCACATCCTTTTGCCTAATATGGTGCATAGGAAGGATTTCACTATTTAGAAAGAAAAAACCCATCTGCTGAATTACCAAAACTATCTCCTTAAGCACCTGGATTTTCCACTGGGGTCTTCCATCCCCAGTTGAGCTGACATTGGAAGATTTAATGGGATCACAGCAAAAACCTGTAAAGTTCACTTTAGATAATTCAAAGGTCACACAGGATAAACAAGCGTATTTTGGGGGTAACATCTACGTTTATCTGATGAATGCTGTCTAGGGATACTAAAAAAAGACTTGTTAAATATTAGGATCTGGAGTAAGCCAACTTTCTTCCCCAAAGAGTTTGCTACAACAGATAAAACCAACTGTTTAAGTCAGCTGTTTACTGTACTGATTTCTGAAGTCAGCTGCCTTTACTGATTCAAACAGCAGCTCTCCACAGTGGCCAGGCTGCCACTGCAACTGCACGTGCAGTGCAAGGTCTGGACTTCTCACTTAGCTCCCACTCTCCCATAAAAGCCTGCACTAACCTGCTGTCATTAATTTCAGCTGGAAGATTAAAATTGGTTTCAATAGAAACTATACAATATACACATCAAATCTTCAATTTTCATGAAAAATTACTATAAGAAAGAAATTTTAATCTTGCTTTCACGCTGAAAGTGTAGAAACTCCTGTCACTCATCCAGCATTTTTAGTAGACTTCAAATGTAATCTACAAGTCTAAAGCATTATTGCTTTTGTGATTTGCCTTTCTTTCCACTCCATTTCTGGATCTTTTTTTCTAAGCTGCATTTAAATGTAACTTCTAAAAAAATTACTGTCATGTTACAGAAGACAATCTTCTTGCTGTGGCTAATGTATTCAGGACTGAGTATTCCCAAGTTAAGCATTTTAATGCAGATTCATAATTAAAGTTCCAGTAAATGAGTTAGCTCAAGAAACTGTCACAGCAGCCACTACTGAAAATAACTTCTGCAGTTCTGCTCATGTTCAGTGTGGGTGGTGCTGAGCACTGCTCTCTGTGCAGAGGAACTTGCAGCCCAAGGGACAGATCCTCCTGGACAGATCCTCCTGGACAGATGCTCCTGGGCTGGAGCTGTGCTGGCCACACCACACAGAGGAACAGCAAAGACAAAGCAGCAGCACTAAGGCAGGGTCAGTGGGACCTGCTGCCTCCAGCTGCTCTGGAAACACCGACAGGAGAACCCACCCAGCTTTAGCAGGGACATCTCAGAAGGATCCCCTCCAGCACACGTGGCTTTAACTGGTGTTCCCAGGGAGTGGTGAGCAGCAGGTAATTGCTCAGTGTGTCCTGACCCCACCAACACCAGGTCTGGACTCCAATTTCACAAGTCTGAATGCAGTAGCATCCCACTGATGTGAAATAAAAGGGACTCAACAGCACTCTAATCTGAGAAATGAGAGCTGTCATGTCTTGGCAGTCCCCCACCTTCCTCTCCTCCTTTCTCTATTTAATAAGCTTGGCCAAGAAGAGAAAGATGCAGGTGATTACAGCTTCATGAAGCATGGTACAAACAGCAAATAACAAATTAAGAGCAAGTATTACATACAACTGATCTAACTTAGAACGAGGAGGTAAAGAGCAGATGACCTCCAGAGTCCAGACCTCCCTTCCAACCTCAATTTCCCTACAATTTTAATTCCCTTGAACCCTGCAGAAGCAGAAAATCCCTTACACTCAGCCCCCCCAGGTCTGTACCTTGTGCTGCAGGATCTGAACGTTCTGCACCAGGAAGCGGTAGGCATTGTACCAGGGCAGGAACACATCCTTCAGGATATCCCTCACTCCCTCCTCCTTAAACCTCAGGTTTTCTGCTCTTACCACGGGAGAATTGATGAGGTACAACCTGCAAAATAAGAGCACAGCACTTCAAAGCTGAAAACTGCACATACTGATAGGGTTTCACACTAAAAACTCCAAAGATGACTGTATTGTAGGCATGTAACAAACTGAGCATAAAACCATTTACCAGTTACTGCTACAGGAGTTTTTCTAAGACGCTGCATACAGAATTCGAATTTAAATTTTCCTTTTTACTCTAGAAGTTAACTGATGTGCTAACACATGCTCAAATGGCATCACAGTATAAAACAAGCAGAGGTTGCATGGAATTCACATTCATCTTTAGGATGGCACCTGTTGTGCTGGTAATATTTTGAATTCCTTAACCACAACCCAGTATCTTTCTGCTCAATCTAGTTCATTTCCTCAATTATGAAAAGCTTTGACAGAACTAAGGAGCAAAACAAAACACGCAAACCCAGGGAAAAGAGCAGAATTTAACATTTTCAAGAAAGACAGCCCCAAAAGGGGACAAAGGATGTACCTCCTACAATCCAAATGTGCCTCAGCTCCAGAGACAGCTCTGAGGGAGCAAAGCAGAGGATCCAGGTGACACCAACTACTTACACAAGGGACAGAAATGTCCCTCAGCTTCTCTGCTGTCTCTGAGTTCACAAAAAATCATCTTTATACTTTATCGCACCTTCTTCCCCAAATAAACATTCTGTTTACAGGAATAAACTGGAATCTATCAAGTTAACTCAAAGAGAAACCAGGCCTTACCCTCAGGTATCAAAAAAATTTGAATTCAAACTTGATTTAGAAACACTTCATTTAATTTTCCAAATATGAAAACCAAACCAAATATGTTTTCGTTTTTAAGATTGTGGCATTTTTCAATCCAAATTTATTAACCCATTTTCTCACACTTTTGAACTTTTAAAATCATGATTCTAAACTAATATAACTTTACAGGCGCTTCCTTTAGGAGGCTTTAAAATCTTAATGGGGTTTGACACAGCACATTCAAGAATATCAGACCATAAATTCTTCAGGAGAGAGGGCTTCTTCCACTAAAACTAATAGATAAAAATAGAGCTGCCAGAATAAACAGACAGTAATGCAGCACAGAAATGGGCTTTTTCAGTACTGGATTAAAATAAAAACCAAAACATTTTTCATTTCTAAACACAGATTCTTAGAATGGCTTGGGTGGGAATGGACCCCAAGGATCACCCAAGAGAATTTGAACCTGAATTCAAATTATAAATTTACAGAAGTACAGAACATTTAATGGCAATGAACTAGGAAGTCCTTAAATGAAACTAGAATTTAGGTCTACTCTTAAGCCACAGTTTCCTTCTATCACAATTATTTATGGCCACAGTTTTGGTGCTGCACTGGTATTTTTGGTTTGTTGAGTTTTTTGTTTGTTATAATAAAACCCTACCCTGCCTTACAACATGTAAATGTTAAAAGAAAAGCAATTTCCTCGATTACTCCAATGCAAAGACTCATTTATTCTACAGAAAGAGAAATAAGACCCACAAGAAAACAAGAGCTCCATCAGTTTAGTTACACCCATTCAGTTACCCACTGGGCAGAAAATAAAACCCTCCTCAAAACAAGGCGGGGTTGTGGAGTTTGCTAACAATGTATGAGAAAAAAAATAATCTCTTCAGCCCTCTAAGCCAGCAGCTTGCTGCATTATTTGTTCTGCACGTTAAGACCAGGCTGAGTGGAGGATGTAACTCCTCACTTCCAACAGCAATCCTCAGCCCAGGACAGAGGAAAGCAAAGGCCTGGAAACACCATGACCAGCAAATTCCTTCTGACATAGCTCAGCTCGGACAGGTCTCCAGCCCAGGTCTCAGCAATACTGAAATGGAACTGGTTTGGCCCTTCTTACAGATTTCACTCAGGATTCAAATTTCATTAAGTCTGAAGCTGGGTTGTTAAATTTACTGTGCTGCTATTCTGCTGTTTGCCCTTTTTACTCAATTCCATATTCATTTCACCAACTTATAGCTATATTTTCTGCTGATCTATTTATCAAGCTACTGCTGAGAATACTTCAAAGCTGGAGTTAAAATATACATATATATTTGTGTACTGCAAAAGCTAAAGTAACTCTGCAGGGAAACAGTGCCAAGGAAAAAACCTCAGTTGTAGCTTTTTTTTTAGTTTTTTTATAAACAGAGAACATCAAGCGCCTCAGAAAAAGCAGAGAACTGAATTGCAGAGCTCCTTCCAGAAATGAGCCCAGGCTGCAACGCTTTTTACTCTCTGTGTGGGTGTAGGTATAAATAAATGTGACATTAAAGAATGAGTACACTGGCAGAAAAATGAATTAGCTTCTTAGAAATTAAAAAAAAAGAGACATGAATAATGGAAGTGTAACTTCTGGTGTTTGAGTTTTTTTGGTTTGTTTATAAAAAAGGCAGGGTTTTTTTTTCAACAGAAACATCACCTGTGATTTAAAAATCTCCAGTAGGAGTAACTCCAACCCTTTTCACTCTTATTATTGCAGCTACCAACTCACTGCTACCCTGCTAACACACTTTATTTGTAAAGAGCAATCTTGATTAAATTTAAGAACTTCACCCAACATGTACTAGACCCTTTAAATGCTAAAGCTTGAAAAAATAAGGAACTTCACATTGATTTTTTAGAATTATCTAGAAGCAACAACCATCTTTCTCAAATAAACATTCAGCTTCCATTCAGCCCATCAGTTCTGTGTGTAGCTGTGACACAAACAATGTGTGGTAGTTTAAGGTTTTCTTATATACACAAGAATTACAGGGCTCTAGAGAAATGCCCAAGTAGTGCATTCCTGCAGTTATTAAAATGTCTTTACTGTACCTTTACCTCAAGGTACCACTTGATGCATGAAGTCAGTGCACCAAGCCAGAGCACCAAGTGACTCTGTAATTACTTTGTATGTTCTTCTAATTTTAATGAACCACTTGAACTGTGTTTAATCTCTGTTTGACCAGGACAATTTATCTACACACATTAGGCTGCTCCGCTTCTGCTCTTCTGGTGCCACTAGTATTAGGTGCAAATTATACACTTCCATCAACAAAAACAAAGCACTTTCTCTCCAGAAAATGTATAGTGCAAATAGCAAATAAATGTTTTGTGCGTTATGCAGAGACCCTTCCCTAAGACAACGATTTAACAGTGACCCTGTAGTATTGTTATCAAATATTTTATTCCCATTTTCACTGGCTCAACTCAGACTATCAGTGCTGGAAGAAGCAAATCCCTTGGGCTTGAGGGAGGCATGACAAGGGTAAAGAAAATCCAGGCACTGCATCCATTGCCAGCTCTTTGGAGTCATCCACTCCTGCAGCTACTTCTGTCACAGTGGCCTAGAAGCTTCTAAAATTAACTTTCTTCCTGCTGCTAATTGTCAAAGCCCCACAAGCAGCCTCTTGGTAGGGATCTGCCATGAGCAGGGAGCCAACACATCCCCCTGAGCATCCCCCAAAGGAATCCTACCTGAGTGCATCAGCTCCGTAACTGTTCACAATGTGCATCGGGTCAGGGTAATTCTTCTTCCTTTTGCTCATTTTTTGGCCATCGCTAGAAAATATCAGAATGTAGGCATCAATTCCCAGAACTCTTGTAAAACATGGATGAAGAAAAAAGGCCCTTCAAAATCAGCTCAATTTTTCTGTCCTAGTGTGTTCCTGGTGGCACAGACATAATTATATGTATCTCTATATTGGCACATCGTTTCTGTAGGACCGCTGAACCCACAAAAGAAACTGAAAAACACCAAAACCCAACCCAAGAGGCTCCCAAGTTTCAAATCTAAGCAGGAAATCTGTCCTTCCTACCAAAGCTGAGGGAAGATGCACTTGCTTTGAATCAATCCCTTCAGCCCACTGGCAAAGCTTCATTTGAAAATAAAGAGAAACAAATATAATTAACTTAAAATTACATCTAAAGCTACATTTATCATCCCCTTCACTCTGCACAACAGGTATAATTTCTTTCCTATTCTTGTTATTCATTTTCTCTCTCAAGGCAGGACTAATCCTGCTGGAAAGAATCCAGTGCAGCAGGCAGCTGGGATGTGTGAGCCTCTCGCTCTCAGGTGCCTCTTATCTCCTGCAGCACTGATATCACCCTGGCAAGTCTTAACAGCTCCAAAGTCCATTTCACATTCCATTTACAATTTGCAGGACTTGTCTGAAACATTCTTTGACTAAAAACCTGCTCAGGAAGGAGCTGATTGACACCAACCTGGCAAGGACAAGGCCATTCACAATGACATTCTTGAAAGGAGGCCTCCCAAAAAGAGCAGTGGACAGCACCAGCAAAGTGTAAAACCTGAAACAAGAGACAACATAAACGTGACTTTATAAATACACCAAGCTAAAGCCTGCATGTCTTCACTAAAAAATAAATGTTTCATTATGCTGCTTTCCTCCAGCAAAGATAAATTTGAAGTCTGGGGAACATTTATGTGGCAAAGAGTCAGAAGAGGAGCTTATTGAAAGTAGATCTTCCTATTTGTAGCATATCATGCTGTTTGCTCAGCTGGGATCTACTAGTCCAGGAAGGCAGAAGAATTCTAATAGGAAGTATCAGGAAGGTCACGAGGAAGAAAATTGCAGTATTTTCCTTCTTTATACAAAAAAAGGAATTCTGCCCCTGAACAAGTTTCCTGTTTGATCACTGCAAACCTCTGAGCACGGGATAGGTCAGGACCAAACACGGCACACAGGACCAGCACACTTTTGTGTGCGTGTGTGTTAATTGTGTATTCTTCAGCCTGACAGACAATGGAACACGGTATAAAAGCATAAAAGCAAGTTCTCAAAAAGGGGAGGAGCCTCTTTCCAGCCCAGCCAAAGGTTTGATCTGCAGGAGGTTGTGGTTACCTCCTTAAATCAGCCATCACTAGGAAATAAGAGAATGTTCCCACAGCAAAGGGCAGCACTGGTTCCTCCCCACTCTGTCTGATGTGTTACAATCACTCCATAAACTGGGACACTTTGGAAACCAGTGCTGGAGCAAGCACAGGCACCTATTGTTCACAAGGCTGATATATGATTATATCTGGGAAATTAAGTGGAAGTGCAGGATGATGTGATAATTTCACACTCAGGAGCCAGAGCCTTCACCAAAGGAGGGATGTGTGAGCTGCTGGAACTGCACTGTTGGTAATTACTTTTAAGAAAGTAACTGGAGGGTGGGCCACAGCTTTCCTGGTTCAAAACAGGCATCACACTGACAACTGCTTAGCAACCTTCAAAGAGAGAAGGTGATTATAAAAAAGCTGTAATAAGGCACAGGAGGTTATGTCTCAGAACTACGTATTTGCATCCAGATTTAGTGGAGAAACACTTCAGTGGGGGTAAAAAAAAAAAACATCTGTATGTTCCAAAGTTGTTTTTTATCAAAAAGCAGCCTATAATTGCAAGAGCATTATTCTGGCACTTGAGGGTCTTGTGCAGAGGTTGCTGTGTGCATTTATTAAGTGACTTCCATGACAACTCTGATGCTTATCCCAGACAGGCCCTTAACTCTCAAAATCACCTCAGCTCACACTGCAGGATACAAATTCTCTTTATTAAACAGCAGTTTAATTTCATGAATTTTAACCAATACTCCTCCACTTGCACACAAGCTTTCTTACTCAAAATCCCTGTCTTGATTTTTAACTTCCTTAAGAAAACCTCTAAACACAAATACCTGAGTATTTCCTCAGATGACTGACACTTCAAACCTACAGGGCTGACAGCTCATTACAAACACAGCGTTCTTCCTTAGTACTTACTAAAAAGTTCCTCACTGACAAACTCCCAGCACTTTCTGCAAACTGGACACAAATTCTTATATTAGAGTACCCGAATTTGCAGGTAAAAAGCACAAAGCAGAACAAACTAGGAGAGATTTCAATATTGTTTAGGAATTCCTAATTCCCTGTATTTGGAAAATTGTACGGGCAGACTGTGGGCACTGAAAAAAATGCATCCAAGGATACACCACAAATTTTATGTTCAAATTGTCAAACCCAAAGAGCCTCAGCATGAGGTGCCTTAGTTGATGACAGCTACAAGATTGTCCCTGAGAACCTGTGATCCACATATTCTGATGGAACTCTTCTGATTCTTCCTCAGGTTGTGCTTTTAAAATTCACCTCACTCACCCTGAATATTTTAAAAGAGTGTCTTTCTGCACCTTATTTTAGAAATATCTCGGTCCACAGACATGTTTGTTTCCCGAAAACTTCCTCAATTTCTCTGCTGCTTCACTTTCCACTCACCAAATCTCAGTCTGTTTCTAGGTGTGTTCTTGCACATAAATAGCTGTCAGTCATACAACAGTAAAAAAGCCGTAAGAGGGACAGAAATTCACTCCTTTGCTCTACTTTCCACTTAGGAGAAAACACAGAGGGAATCTTTTCTCCCTTTTTTCTTGAACAACTGTGGGTAAATTCATGATCCTGTGCTTCATACCAAAACCCTCCAGCTGTGAATTCCCTGTGGGCCACTACATTCTGACCATGACCATAAATCTTGCTGCATTTCCCTATACAGAGGCAGAGCCTTTCCTACCACTCTGCCTGGACTGCCAGTCTTGCAACCCAGCTACTCGAAGGTTTTGTCCTGTGGCTTTAACAAATATAATCCAGCTGTTTCCATGCAGAAAGTCATCAAAAATACCACCTCTCTGGACAATCACCTTTGTCACATTAATTTTCCCCTTGTCTCCCTTGATTTTTTCTCCTTCTCTGTGGAGTGAACCAGAAGCCACCAGACCTCCACCTCCTGAGCCTGTCCCCGCCTCCCAGTCCTCACTTCACAGCAGCTGCAGTCTCTGACCTGACACAAAACCAATCTCCATTCTCACTCTTCACGCTTCATACAGGATGTGAAAAACACAAATCACATCCTGTGCTCTCAACACTTCAGAGCTCACCTGCTTGTTGTTCTCTCAGACCTCACATCTTAATTCCTTCTGTCTTTCAGAGATCACAAGTGCTCTACTCCAAACCACCCAACGCTTGCTGCTAGCAAAGCCCCAGCTCAGGAACAGCCAGGAGCACCTGGGAAAGGTGGGAGCAGCAGGAATTGAGGCAGGTGTTTGGATTTCCCACCACAAGCAGCTGAAACACACCTGGCTCTGGGTAAGACTCCCAGGAACTCTTATGCTGGTGTTAAGAACAAAAAGGAATCTACCCCAGACTGCAAAGGAAAATCTCCTCTTGCACCCCGACTACGGCACACAAATCTCAGGGCTCACACCAAATATCTTTATCCTGAGTTCTTCCATTAAAAAAGAAAAAAAAGCACTATTTTCTAATTTTTTCCCAGATAAAAAGAATAAAGAGGGAAAACTAAGGTTTTGATTCTCCTTCTGCTACCCAACAGTATCTAATTGTATACTAAGGTGTTACGTAATTTTTTGCAACACAATTAAAGGGTTGAAAAGTGAAGACATTTCTCTACAATCATAAATTTAGCTGTATTTGGCATCCTGCCTGCTTGGTTTTGTGGTTTGTTGGGGGAGTAGAAGAGTGGCCAAAGGGAAGGGCCAACTGTATTCCAGAGGAATTTATTTAGCTCTAATATCTCAAGTTGCTGGATAGAAAAGTTCTGCTTGGACACAGTCAAACTCACTAATCCAGAAAACACAAAAATTCATCTTAATCTGTCCATTTTCACAGTCAACCTCGAACTTCAAACATGGACTAAACACTTTGCAATGCAAAATTAAAACTGTATGTAGGCTTACAAGTATGCATGGGAACATTACCCACAAAATCAGACAAAAATTTTCACCAATGATTGAAAAGGATTTACCCAGAGTGAAATAGGCAGATGAAGTTTACAGCTAAAAAATTTGATTTTTTTTTTTTGGTAAACTATATGATCTTAACAATGTAATGTTTAATTTTTTTCTGCACTCATATAAACCCAAAATTCAGATTTAATATTGGAGTAAAAATTACCAGGCTATACATTGCCTTGAAATCCTCAAAACATCCCAACTGGAATGACTGAAATGGAATGACTTCCATTTCACCTAACTCAGTTGCAGCTCTTTCTCTAGTAGATAACTCAAGTTCTGTGATAATTCAGCTGCTGAGATTTTTCCTTACCAGGCCAAAGATGTGCCCTAGCTCCTCCATAAGAGCTGGGAAGATTTCCTGCTAGTATTGTACTTCTACAATTTTTTTGTCACCAAGCTTTAAGACTACCTTGTGTTTTTAGTTTAAAAAACTAATTATACGCTTATCTGTATAGCATTAAAGAGATAAAAGTATTGAAGTAAAGGCATTAACTATTATAAAATATATTTTAAAATAAATATATTTTATATAATAGATATTGATGTGTTTATATTTAATATATTAATTAATATATT
>VYXC01008480.1:34253-86681 GCA_013397175.1 Platysteira castanea | reverse complement strand
TCTCCAGTGGGATTGAGAAGGAAGTGACATGTCCTCCAATTCCTTGTGGAGGTGGAACGTGTATAAAAATGAAATAATGTCAATAAATCAATGTCATTTCCTCCTTTCTGCTGAACCTGGCAGGTGTAAGAGCGTCTTTATTGTGTCTCCTCGGACACACATTCTATTTTATATGTATAATATATATCAAATATCTTTATTTATTTAATACCGCTAAATAAATACATTCATTATTAAAATTAACAGTAAAGCACTGAAGTGCTAGACACAGGGCAATGACCTCACACCATAACCTGGCAGCACATTACCATCCTCGGGTCTGGTCGATGCCCTCAGCGATGAAGTCGGCAGGGAAAGCCTCCTCGAGCTCCCTTTTGTTCTCGAAGGGGTAGTGCCCCTGGGCGTAGGGCATGCTGCCACTCTCGAACCAGCAGTCAAACACCTCGGGCACGCGGCGCAGGGAGCCCTTCCCGCAGCGCGATGGGATGCTCAGCTGGTCAATGCTGTGGAGAAAAACCCAGCAATCCCAAACAAAACCTGCAGTTAGGAGAGGTTCATGTTATGGTGGTGTATTAGGATGGCAGCAGTT
The DNA here is from genome assembly GCA_013397175.1 of Platysteira castanea. Taxonomy (NCBI): domain Eukaryota; kingdom Metazoa; phylum Chordata; class Aves; order Passeriformes; genus Platysteira; species Platysteira castanea. The sequence goes on along the minus strand of VYXC01008480.1, from coordinate 86,092 downwards.
GTGGCTTTCATTTTAATGACTCTTCAAAAAGGTCAGTATTTCCTTTGACAATCTCGGTAATTTTTATATTAATAGCGTTCAAGATGGAAAAAAATGAAATTTGTATGTCATAATTACAAGTCCTGTTACAACTTTTGTATTTTCCCTAAATCTGTTTCCCAGGGTTTGGACAAAAAACCCCCTCAAGTTTCTTTTATGTCTGCTAATCTATTTCTGATACCCAGTGAAGAGTCTCTGACCCACCTTTCTCGATGCAGATCCGTGACTTTCACTCCAGACAGCTCTTCCAGTTCTGCCATTGAACCAACACAAACCACCTGTAGGAAAAATTCAGGAATTTTAGCCAGTTATTTGCACCCAGTAGCAATTTTTTTCTAACATCAGACAGAAGACCTAGAGGTCAGTCAGAATCTCCAGTAGTAGCTGACAGAGCTGAAAAAAACAATAAAAATTTTGTACAAGATTTTGTACTCCTTCCTCAATCTAACACAGCATCAAATGATGTTAGAGACCACTGCCCTGAGTTAACACAACTCATGTTACAAGAGCTGGAGACTTGGAAACAACAGCATCTTGGCAGTTTATCAAAAAATGTGGGATTTTGGGATGGGCTTTTCCAAACAAGCCACAACCAACAACCCCTGAGAATTCAATGACTGACTTTTACACAAACAGGAGTTTCAGATCCCAGGCTCCTCCCCTAAAGAAAGCAGCTCATTATCCATAAGTGTTCCACCCCAGGTACCCTGAACTGTACATGTTAAAGGCTTTTTATTTAAAGTGAAGAAAGTGTCACAGCTAAGAAAGACTCTTCTTAGTTTTGTTGCATCAATACACTCTTAAGGAAAATGCAGATTTCCACACCAGACTCACACTGACATCATCAAACAATGATTCTGAAAAACTGTATGGGAGAAGCAGAAAAGCAAAGTTTTCTTTGCTTTAGGTTTTAGTCAAGTTGAGCCCTCCCGGAGCCCTGTGGCCTCTCTCATCTGGCAGGACTCACGAGACACAGGCTGCAGGTACGGGCCCGGATTTTAGAGATGCTGTCCCACATGCCATCAACCCCACTTAGAACTGACATGGAAAAACCCCAGGGTTTGACAGACCTGACAGGGAAGGAGTTAAATGTAGCACCATAACGAAGCTGTAAACAGGCCAGACATTTGTCACATGAAATAACTTTGTAAGTTGCTCTTAAGATACAGAAAATCAGAGCAGTGCTCAATTCCTATAGCTAGTCTTAAACACATGCATATGTATACACATGGAGATTGTGACTAACTAAAAGGTTTTGGTGTACTTAATTCCAAAAAACTGTCATGAATTACAGAGAAGACAGAAACTCAGTCTGATTAGGATTTTAAGACATGATTTTCCCAGTCTGATTCAACTGCTGATCTGCACTACTATTGTAAAAGTATTTTGGAAATGTAATTTTTGTTAAAGTACTTTGGAAATGTAATTTTTTCATTACTTATATGCCTGGGGGTTTTTTTTTGCCTGTAGGAAGTGAGGCAGGACAATGATTCCACCAGCCAGGTACAACAGCCTGCAGAACGCACACAAACTACACCAGGGGATTGATCCCAGGTAAAAATACATCTTCATCAACAAACTATTTTTAACCCAGATCTGTTCTTCATTCATGTGGCCCCAAAAGCAAACACACAGGCTCAAGTGAGCAGCAGCAGGTGCTTAGTTCAGCACTGCTGGAGGAAGAAAAGGTATTAATAGATAAATGGGTAAAAAATGCCCTTGGATACACCAATTACTTCACCTTCACTAACCTTTATATTTGAATATACTTTCACACTAAGCTCTGGGAGAAAAGCTGCTCATTATTTGGTGCTTTTTGAACAAGCACTTCAATGCTGGAGTAAAATTCTGAATATTGATGCAGAACTGCACCCAGAAATCACTCGTGGAAGAAATAAACCCAAGTTCACGTGAAAAATCCACCAACCCCCAGAGGAACACAGATCTCCCTGCACTGAGTAAAACTGCCTCTGTCCAAGGCAGCAGGAGGGAGCTCCTCTGTCCCAAGGGGAGCTCATTAGATACTGAAAGGCCAGGGGAGAATGCAGCAAACAGATGCTAATCAAATTCCATCCCTCATTAGGCCGCACCCACTCGTTTCTGCAAGGAACACACAGGCTTGTGCTCTCCAATTAAAGCCTCTGCTCTGGATCCATCCCTTCAGGAGCCACGGCTGCTCCAGCCTGGGCCCGCTCCCTACCAGGCATTAGCTCCTCTTCCACGTTATGGTTCACATCAGCTACAAAACCAGCTCTACCAACATTTCACAGCAGCACAGACTGCAATAAATAGGCTGGGACTGGGGGCTGTTCACCCCTGTTTCAGCACCTCCAAGACCTAATGTGAAAGCAGAGGTCAAGGTTAACCACTGCTAACAAAATGAACATTAGCTCCAGGATTATCCATGTCAGGAGGAGGATAAAGCCATCCAGCAGCATTCCTGGAACTCAATGTTCCTGTGGCACAGCCCTGCAGTCCCTGTTAAATAAAAATGCTTGTGGGTTTGCCATCTCAGCTCTGTTCAATACCACAACTGAGGAGTAAGGAGCACCCACAGAAAGGAAGAAGCCCGCACAGTGTGTCAGCAAGACATTCTGGGATCTCCAGAAAGCATCTCATGAATATTAAATAGGAGAAGAAATGACTGCTACAGTCAGCCAGAAGTGGCCTTAATGCTGCCTCAAAACAGAAATGCACCTGGAGAGGTTCCCTCACCCTCGGGAGAGCAGAGCCAGAGCCCTCTTGTCCTGCTGGGCAAGACTGAGGGCACTCAGCCCAGGGCAGGGTTACCGTGAGTGACAAGGCAGGAAACAGCCACAGAACTTCCACTACATCACGGAATAGTCAACACTGTCATTTGCATTCAAGTCCTGTAAAATGAGCCAACGTCTGCTTTACCAACTTGGGTGTTATATTAAAAAATTTTATTATCTAATCCAAATGAGATGTGTTCCTCCACTGAGGAAATCGTTGGAATTTGAAAGCTTAAAATGATAAACTGTCTGCAAAAATGTGGCAATAAACACAAGCTTCAAAACTTAACTTCCATTATGTGTCTCTACCTGATAATTATGCTAAAAGAAAACTAAAATAAAACTGTGCGAAACTGGTTATTGATTTGTAATAAAATTCACTTTAATACCAATTAATTCACCTTACTGTATATTAAATAAGGAATTGTTATTACTTCTCCAGGATTTAATATGCAAAGCATAATTGTGTGCAACAAAGTGTTCTTTTCTTCTGAGAGCAAGACATGAAGAGGCTGCTCTGCAATCCCACATGGCACCAGGCTGCAGTAAAACTGGAGTCAGGGAATTCTGAGGGAATATCATTACTGGGAGAGCAGATGTCACCTAGGCTTTAAGTTCCACATCAGTTCCAGTGGTATTTGTTTTTCAAGCCCTATCTCACAAGCATAATAAGAGAGTGAATATTAAAAAAAAAAAAACCCTAACCTGAAATTTAGCTTGGTTCAGAAGCTGTACTGAGCTATTAAAGCACAATATTCACACTCTGGAGCAAACAGAAACGTGTAATATCTATGGGTAGAAATAATAGACCTGTTGGTACTTCCATCATTATTCAGAACACCGAGCCCTGAGGAATATTTGCAGCTCGTTTCAAAGGAAAGGTCAATCTTCCAAGTTAGACATCATTTTGTTATTAAAAACTAACAAATCAAACCTAGAAAAGCAAAAAAAAAAAAATCTGTACACACAGGAATACAGATACGGGGAGACTGGACAGAAAATGAAATATTATTAGAGGCAAGGAGTGGAAGTAATGAAACCTTTACACAATCTTTTTCAGCTGTACAATGAAATACCCAGGCACAAAACTGAAAGCCTTTTTATTACCTAAAAAAAAATCGTTATATCAAACAAGGGACTTAGAAATGTTGGATGAATGTGAAGAAAGTGTGTATAAATTGTCAGTCTTCAAACGAAACTTTAACTGTTTCTATGAGAGACAGAAGCACTTGGTTTGTCAGTAATTTACAAACACACTCACAGCATAAATAGAATCCAAGTGCCAAGGCTTTCTTAGATACTTAAATCCTAACTGCAGGAGTATCTCCCTCCCTCTCCCAATATCTCCCTGCCTACCAAGATTCCCAGTGAAAAGGAAATAAAAAATGCTTTATGATGCACATCTAAGCAATAGCAAGCTTAAGATCATAAAATACTTCTCTAGCAGATGTTTTCCTACTCGAGGTCTTTCAGGTCCAAAATGAAGAGTAAAACTTTTTCAAATCAAGAGAGATAAAAATAAAGGCTTGGGATGCTGCCAGCAGTATTTACCTTCCGTGGACATCCTGACACTGATTACCATTTCCCACATTTCCAGCATGAGGAAGGCTTATCACATGTGTCTAATGGAACCAACCCAATGCAAAAAAAAAATTGAAATAACAAAGGAAAACAACACACAAAAAACCCCAAACCCATTTTACGTTCAAAAGGAGCTTTAAAACCATCAAAATTGCGTAAAGTGTTCACTCATGCCCTCTGCATTTTGCTACCAATGCAGGGTACCTTACAACTTGACAAAGCTCATTTCTAGCACTCCCATTATGTATTTTCATCATTCCACTAGATTCATATTTTTACAGTCTGCTACATTCACATTTGTGGCACTACAAATATGTATCTCCACTGTTCTGCTGTGGTGGACTTGCTTTTATGCCTTCAGCAACTCATTTGGCTTGAAGTAACCAACCACCAGAATTTCAAAAAGCAGACTTAAAGGAGTTACGAAAAAAAAAAAAATCTCCTTCTTGCCATTTTCTCACTGCATTTATTATTTCCTTTAGATTTGCCATCACTGCAAATTCTTCTGGGAAAGACAAGATTAATTTTAATGTAAAAACCAAGAAAAATTGCTTGCAGTCCTCAAGCAAAAGCAAAGCAAACCTGTACAGGCACACAAATGCACCCATAAATATGCACAGATCTATCACCTATTATACACATATAGATGGGCTATACAGCTATGCTGCTAAAACATGTTAATAGAACTTCAGACTGCAGCAGCCACAGATGCACCATAATAAGAAAACAAGTACAGACAGGCTTTTCTGGCAGCTGGAACCTTTCATTTCCTCACTCACCTCTTCCAAATCCTCGCTGACCCACAGAGGGATGGGGGTCCCCCAGTAGCGGTTCCGAGAGATGGCCCAGTCTCGGGCATCCTTCAGCCAGTTCCCAAAGCGCTTCTCCCTCACGAAATCTGGAACCCTGTGCCAAAAATAACCAAAGGATTCACATATCACTCTGTTCCTCTTAAAAGAAAGCTGCTAAGAATTGGTTATATTCGATTTCATCCACCAGAAAAGTTCATTTCAGCACTGATACAACTTGGAGCAGTGTTACAGCACTGGCTGCTGCAAGGCCTGTGGAGGTGCTGCCAAAAAACACAACAGTGCCTTCTTCTGATCCCAGGTGGGCTATAGAAGTGAAAAACACTATGCTTATTTTACTATAAAGTAACTCAGGAAAACATGTGCAACATGAAATAGATTCATTACGGATGAAACAATGGCCTAAAGTCCTCAGGACAGTCCAACAGTGGAGGATTACGGCTAAAGGTGATCACAACACTACTGCTTAAATTACATATAGAGAAAGGAACCACCACTGATTTAAGGGTTGAATGAAATTCCCAACATTGAAAAGCGTGGAGCAATAAACATTAAAAGGCACCTTGGATTATGTGTGAGCATCCAGGTACATGCACATTACTCAGGTTGATAGATCACGCAAAAAATCCTTTCCAAGCCGTTTATCATCTCACTTTGAATTACCTAATTAAGAAACAAAACACGCCCCCCCGACCACAGAACCCTATCAGTGCTTGCTAAAACCTCATTTTGAGCACTAATGGGCACTGAGGAATGTTAAAGACAAATTTTCATTGTATGAAAGTGTCTTGGAGCTCAAAGGTTAACGCCAGAACCCGACGCCATCACGGTTCCTGGTTGTGCTAAGTGGCCTGGTGGTTTGATCAGAACCATTAGTTTTCTCTCAGGATGTAAACAAACAATTAACTATTTATCCAATGACTATGTGCAGATGAAGGAAAGCAATGGGTTTTATGACCAGCCATATGCTCCCTTTGTGCCTAAAGGTGCAGTTAAAAAGACCAAACTCAAATGAAACTCCCAGAAAGAGCAACCTTAAGACAGTGTCAGACAGACAGAATGAGCAGCTCACAACAATAAAGTAGCTCTGGAACTGAGCTTTGGGCAAACCATGGCAAGTTTTGCTGGGTTTGTTTTTCCAGTCTAACGAGGAAGCCCCTTCCCAAAGTCTGAGCTGGATTAGGAGAGCCACAGTTTCTAAAGGAGGAGCAGCCAAGCTACAAAGCACACGGGGTCCCTTCCACCTTTCTTTCTGAAGCTCTTGGTCCTCTTGTCAAGTATTTCTTTTTGAAGATTTTTAATCACAGATCAGTCCCAAGAGTAACAAAGATGAAAGGTTCCTTTAGAGGAAAAATTAAAAGAATGGATTCACATGACACATTGAGGTAGGATTTGGCCCAGCAGCAGGAGATTTATGAAAGAAGTGTGAACCAAAAAAAAGCAAACTATCGATGAAAATAAAAGCTACTCACTTCTAAAAGTTTTACCCACGATGAAGCCATGTGGAGATCTAAAGGCTTCTTGATGCCAATGTTGTCTCGAGTGGATAAAAACCACCCTTAAAAGCCTCACTAAATAGCAGCCTGAAGTTCCACAGCTTCCCTCGCTATTTCTGGAGTTACTTTCAGCTGCAAAGTTGTCTCCTGTAACACTTCTTGAACAAAAATCTAATATAAAAAAATTTTAAACAAACTCAGTGACTCATGTTTCACATGACATCTGTAGCCCTGCTTTGAAATTTAGAAACATATAGAGGCTTTCCCAATTTGGTTCAGCGTGGGACTCATTACTCCTAACTTTCTGTGCTGACCTTAGGAGACCCTCTCTCCAAACACAAGTGGAAACTGTACAAAGTTCATTAGCATTTGCCCAACAATCCACTAATGTGGAAAACTTCTCTTTACATCACTCCTAAACTAGTTTCCATTTTTCAGAAGTTGTTAGACACTGATTAGCTGAAATTATTAGTCCCATTTAACATAGCTAGAGGCTGAGACAATCCCCCAATGACATTAAAATGCTAAGAGTTTCAACTCTGCCTCCTCAAAACACGCATGAAAAATTAATTTTATCCCCAAAGTGGACATTAACCACAAAAATGTATGTGGTGTGATCTCGCTCCCTGAGCTATGAAAGCATATAATTTACCTCTTCTGGTAAAATTGCCTGACCCTGCTGCCAGTTTTCAGTGAAACATAGAACACAAACCACTTCATCTCCTAGGAGCCACATTTGCAACAATGATCTATGGCTTTTTAGAGGTACAACGCAGCAATAACACTGGCACAGCCATCAAATCAAATAGAAAGAGCCTGTGTCTCACACACATTCTGAGCCCATCACTCAAAGGAAGCGTTACTTAAAGCAGTTGGGTTTTGCCACTGCAGAGATGCTGCCCATGGGTGCTGCCCAAGGGCAGACACAGCCTCCAGCTGGGATCAGGCTGGAAGAGGGATCTACAGCAGGAACAGCCATGCCAGGCACACTCCTTTCAAGTCTGGAGCCCATTTCTTCTACTTATTCTCACTACATTTAGCTCCAGATATCTCAGTTTAACACTTACCTACATATCATAACAGGAAAAAATAAATCAGAGGCACCTTCTACTTAAATATTTGATTAGGCTGTGAAAAAAGAGTATCCTCAATGATGTTGTTACTAACACCTGATCTTTATTCACAGCAATTCCAGGTTAGTGTTCTTACAGAACATTTTCAGGTTCTTTTAATCCTTCTCTTAGATATTTTCTTGGTATAGTTCTCCTGTTAAATTTTCATAATGACACCATCTTGCCATGGGTATATATTAGTTGAGGAAATGTTTTTTACTCTTCCATCTACACAAAGCAGCTGGAAGATAAATGAAAAGCTCTCTTCCAATATGCCAGTGCAATGTTTTTCATGTTTAATCCCACATCCATCATGAGCCCCCTTCAGCTTGAAAGCACCAATCTCAGGTTCCTGCTGGTGACCACTGAGTTTGCAGCTGGGTGTGACCAGAAGGTGCCCAGTTCCACCTGCTCAGAGCCCCCTGGACTGGCACTGGGCACCTCCACATCTCAGAGAGCATCAGGCCCCAGCTCACAACAGTTCCAGGAGGCTGCAAGTGAAAAATCAAAGCAGCCACGTCTCTCCCGGAGCCATCGTGCTGCAGCTCCTCAAACGGAGCTGTGAGAAACAGGCTTTTTTATTTCCTAACTGGCCTACAATGTGTTTGACCTTCAAATTTCTCTGCAAAATGACACAGATAGGATTTCATACTTCTTTCTCTGACATTTAGCAAGGTTAAGGAGACTGCTGTCTCAGCAGGTCAGGGAGCTCTTGATTCATGGGTGTGGAACAGTGTGGGACAATTACAATTTCTCCTCTTGGCACCCAGGACAGGGCACTAAATAAACTTCAGGAGGCAGACACTGCAGCAGTTGGAAAGTTCAGGGAACTGAACTTCAAAACATAAAGGAATAAATATCATTTTGCCAAATCATAAATTAGGAAGATTTTGAATCAAAGTACATCAGCTCCAACCTGGCTGAATGCTCATGTCTATCTTACTTTCCCAACATCACAACTCGATCATACAAGGTAGAGATAATGAAAATTATTCATCTGCTGCAAATTTCCATGTCCATTTTTGACTGTTTGTTCCTATTTTTGAAGCAGATGTGGGGTTTTGCTAAATTCATGCATTGCTAAGTCCTCTGCACAGTCAACTCCCACATCCTTTCTTGGTAGCTCCTCATTTTCTTAGTGTCTAAAATAAAAATTCCATTTGACAAGCCAAAAAACCCTAAGAAGAGCAAAGCAAAACTCAGTCTTTTAACAACATTTATTAACTTATTACAACAGGAACCATCTTCTTTGCCTTCTAAGTCTATGCACCACTCAGCACCCAAGTCACACAAGCAATGTGGGCATGGATTTGAAAATAGCAATCAGTGACCACCTTTAATCCCAGAGCAGGATTGGCTCTGCAAACACGGAGACAGTGTCAGACAGACACAGCACCAATAAATACTCAAGGCCCAGCATCAATTAAAATAAATAAATTTGCTTTCTGACTCTTGTCTCCAGAGGAAAAATGTACAGGATGCAAATAAAAAAATATTCTAAATTATTACATAATCCAGAAGGAAACTTACTAAAAGGATTAAGACATCTGTTCCTTTTCTGTATACATATTTTGAAGCATATTTCTTGTGCTCATAACACAATTGCAAATACTGAACTCAGCTTATTATTCCATCTGAGAGCTCAGATGTGCCCTGAGCTGGCTCACCGTGCCCCAGTCACAGGGTGCAGGAACTGTCTCAAAGCAGCATCATCCTTCCTTTCTGTAAACACAAACAGCACTGCCAAAATAAACCACTGCCCCTGCACAAGCCTCGTGTTTTATTATCAGTTCACCATTAAAAGCTGTTTAAGATACTACACAAAGACAGACTAATCCTTTCTCACTCTTCACCCTTCTTCTCACCAGCCAATTTTATTCATGATGTTCTCTGCAAAACCACAGCACCTTTATGTATTGGGTAAGATTTACTTCATAATTGCTAATTAAAGGAGTTAAGACTATAAAGTTGATAAACAAAACACTACCTTAGGTAGTGTGATGTAGGGGACCTAATACCAGATTAAGAACTCTTAATACAGCTTTGGTTCTGAGAGGATGGTCCCAGATCTGTCGTGTCCTTTGGCGAGCTGGTAACTTTTTAAGTGCCACCTGAAATCAGGAATCAGTTTTAAGTCTGGAAAAGAGAAAGTTACTCTTCCAGAAGACAGCTGAGCTGTTATCAGCAACACCAAAAGTGATGAAGTAGTTATTCTCTGGCATCTAACTAAATATGTACAGATTTATTTAAATTCCTAGCATACCAACTGGAGGGTTTATTTTAGGTGTAGAATTTGGCTTTCTTTTTAAACATTAACCAACCCTTAGAAGACAAAAGCTTAAATTCCATTATGTTAATTTACTCTAATAACAAGCCTCCTTCAACATGCCCTCAAATTGATTTTTAATGGTTTTTAATTCAAGGAGATAAAATAAGCAACTATTCATGCCCTTTTGACACTTTAATTAGCGCCAATCTATATCATGGACCTAATTAAACATGGGGGGAGGCGGGAGGGAGGAGAGGGGAAGGGAGGAAAGGTCAGTGTGTGCCAGGCAGAATTTCCACTGCAGCAGCCTCTGCTCCTCAGCCTGGGAAAGCTGCTGGAGTGGTGCAACCCCACACGCCCCACACGAGCCTGGCTCACCTCCACCGCTGCATTTCCTGTTTATGTGCAGCTTACAGGGGCTAAATGAACTGCGCTTTCAATCATTTTGATCTCCCAATGTTTCTCTTCCCTCTTTTCTCCTGGTTCCCATGGCAACCACCACGTTGTGGTGTGACTGCAATGCTGCTGCAGACGCATCCCCGGCACCGCTGCTCCCGGACACGGCGGCGCAGCCCCGACCTCCAATTCTGGCACACGCTCCCACTGAAAACCCTGCTCCATCTCCCTTGTAGGACCCAGGCACTCTGCTAATTGCTGTTAAAATTCCTTATCTTATCAACAATCCCTGCAGCCCGAAGCCAGGCAGAAATGAAGCTTTTGCTTTTCTTCTCTCCGCACAGTTTCCTTGGGAATATTCTAACGTTTACTGTCACAAAGTACTTTTGTAGGGCATCAGCACTCAGGATCCATTTCCATCCACATATATATAAATACATTTGCATTCCTGTGACAGTGGCAGACATTCAACACACCGCTCACGTCACAGATTTATCAGCTGCCCAAGAAAATCATGCTGGAGTTGCTTAGTGAACTGGAATTTGAGGGGTTTATTTCCTAAGCTTTTCCTTGAAGCAAAAAATAAGCTTTTGGTGACCCTTCAGTGGGACTGAAAAGGTACCTCTGCATTCATGGCATCATCAGCAATCTCTGCACGAGAGGCTCAGAGAGGAAACAGCAAAATTAAGGCGCAGCAGAACAGAAGCCATCAAAATCCAGTGAACAAGCCTCCAAATTCACTTCTAATCCTCAACCATGTCTGATAACAGACAGTAATAAAACCTTCTCTAAATTAGACAAACACAAGGCTAACCCTGCAGCAATTTTTTTCACCTCCTGCTGTAGGCAATGCCACTAATTTGATTTTTCCTCGGGAAATGTTGCCATCTAGTGACTCCACGTTGCTGTACACATGACAATTGCTACTAGAGAGAGGATCTCATTTGTATTCACAATTCCCCAGTAAGAAAAGTGTGACTGATGACTCAAGAAGAAGAGTTACAACTGCATGGTGATACTAAAGAAAAGAAAAAAAAATGAAAAAAATCTACACACACCATGCATTTAAAACTGTTCAGATGAAATGTATGAATACTAACAAACTAAGAAAGAAAATGTCGTATGAGACTTTCTAAAATAAATAAATAGCAAAAGAAGGAAAAAGGACTCACTGATTCTCTTCCACTGCTCTACAGTTCTGCTATGGTTTAAAATTCTGTTGCCCTGCTACACACTCAGGTTCCTCATCTGAGCAAAAATGACACATTTAATAAAATAAACTTTTGCTTTCTATTGCAAATGGGCTCCACAGCCTCAGGGTTTCTGACACAAACAGGCATCACTCCTGACCACATCTCACCTCTCCACAGGTGGGAGACAGTTTTGTGGTCAAAGATTAAAATGACCAGGATCAAAAGCATCTCCAAAGATTGATGTGCTCAGCTGACACAGGAGAAGACATCTGGGCTCCCACAGGAGCTGCAGGGAGTGTGTGCAAAACTCACACTTTAACCTCACTCACAGAAACGTGCTGTGGGTGGCATTTCCAGCAAGAACAGCCTAAGTGATTAAAGTCAGGAAAATAATACCTTCAACCACACATCAAGCTCTTTATTACAACACCTGAATTCTTCAATGGTGAGAAGATGCCAGAACAAAAGGTTTGGCCTCTTTGAAGTCCCTGACTGTCTCCCATCACTGCTCTCCTTCCACTGACGCTCATTTTTCCACTACTCCAAGTACTGCACATCTTATGCAAACAATGTCAGAACTGCACAATGTCTTTAACTTCAGAAACCTGGCAAGAGCTAGAGGTAAATGTTTCAGGAGTTACTGAAGGAGAACTTTAAGTGAGCGAGGTTTAAAAGAAAGAGGAAAAAAAAAAGAGTTCAAAGCTGATATTTAAATATAGAGGCTTTTCTATCAGTCTGCAGGATGAGCTACAACAGTTTGGAATCCTCATTATAAATTTACTGATTCATTGGTTACAGCAACTTATAAATTTCCAGTTTATACCAACTTTGAACACTGATGACAGGAATTAGTCCTATATATTGTAATTATAATCTAAGATGGCCTGGTTTAGGCTGTGGGTACATAGAAAATGCTCTTTCAACAAACCATTCAAGAAAATGATGGTGACAACAATTAAGGCTGAAATCCAGACAGCACCTTGGTGCTGCATCCAACTCTCTTCATCAAGAGGAGAGAAAAGCCAAGGTCTGACAGGCCTGGATTCTACAGCAGCCAAACCTGCCCCTCTTCATCTCAAATATGGCAGTAGTGGGTGCCTGAATGCCAAACAGAAGATTGTTTCAGAAGCTTTAAACAGACCCTTTTTAAATTTAGATTTTCTATGAAATAATCTCAGTTACAGAGTAGAGAACACTCAGTAAGGGAACTTGAATTAAAGGCTGGACCACAGCACTCTAAATACTGTTCCAATTGTGCATTTTCATCAAATTCCAACACAAGTTAATTCCCAGTCTGAGTGAAATAAGGATGGGACACAGTAGAGAGGGTTCTTTGGCTTCTGGTTATACAAAAATGTTGGCACATTACTCATGGAACCATTATTGGAAGTGACAGTTAAATTCATTTTGAAAAATGAAAATAGAGCTGCTGGTTTTAATAAATTTTGAATGACTGTGGCCTTGTAAGTTGGGTAATTCACTAAAAAACTAATTAGAAATGCAATCAGGTTGCAAAGTTTGTCCAAGTATGTTTAATCTATTTCATCAGAAAGGATATCTATCAAGAGGGCAGCTATTCTTAAGGGACAATATACCTATCACTCATTTATAGGAATAAAAAAAGCAATGCAATCAAACCCATTTTGTAAAGGTTAATATAGTCTGAAAAGCATTTATCCCAAATTTTCTCATTTTCAGGACATGCTGAAGCCCCAGAGAGTCCAAAAATAAATTTTTAAAAAGCTACATATTATTCCTGTGACACTTTCAGAGATCAAGTCTCTTCAAAAGCAGAAAAAGTAGGTTTGGGGAAGAATGGAGTTCCCAAAATTTAAATAAATGAATACTGCAGAAGGCCAGCAGTCTCAATGCCAAATAAAACTGGCATCAATGGACAATACAGGAAGAAAAGCTCAAAAACACTCCCTTATTCGTTTAAAAAGCTGGATTTTAAAAGCCTTAACTTTAAGTTAACTTAACTTTAGGTAACAAAGATTACCCAGTATTCAAACTACTGTGAAATCACATACTGGAAATACATATTATTGATTAATAATTCTCTGATAATACATCTCTACTTGTAGCCATATTCCCAACAAAAAGCTTCTCCCAATCCCTAAGACCACACAGTTTTAAGAGGAGGTCTGAGGAATCAGTTTTATGTTCAGTTCTGGAATTGGGTTCAGACTCAGGAATTGCCTGAAGGACAAATGGTTCCTTTAATCCCAAGCATTCTGAATATTGCCAAATGATGCCATTGCCTGCTCTTCTCACCCAACCTTTGCAACAGCAGCTCCAAAATTTCCTTCCACTTGTATCCTCTCTACTGAGCACTTAAAAAAAGCACCACTGAAACTCCAAATATGTGCATGAGGCAGGGTTCAAACTGATCAGTAATTCTTACTAATTAGTGTCTCCTGGATGAATGGAGGTCACTTAGCAGCTTCTTCTTGAAGCTCTGCTTCTGGAAAAGCAAATCCATCCCATCCATTCAAGCACTTCCTTAATAGGATCATTACATTTTTTCTCCTGTTCATGTGAAAATTAAGTATGCAGGTCTACTGTCATCCCAACAGTGAAAGCATCTCGAGAAAGCTAATTAAAGCTAAGAACAAACACTTTCACCCCCTCTCCAGCTTATTTTTCCCCCAAAGGAGGATCACAGTATGTTCTGCTATGGAAAACAGAAAGCAACACTTACTAATCTCTCAACTCTCCTGACACAGCCAGACTGGGCATGTGCTGCTTGGCAAAGCCAGGCTGCAGCATTTCTGGGCAGGCTCTATTATGGATCACTGACTTTTCCCACAGATCCCAGTATTTGCAGTGCCCGTGCCACGTAAGCAGTTATGCAAAAGTCGCTCATGGAGAATTTAATTGCCAGCTACTGTCCATGAAAAAAGGCAGCACAAGCTGTAATTGCTCGCTGAAGGTTGAGTCACCTTCTTTGACATCGTCTGAGCTGCTGACAAGAGGCAACTGTGCTGGAAGAGGGGTGGAATCCCAGCTCTCCCTGCAGTCTGTATGGAAAGACTGAGTGAGGTTGTGATCTCCAAGTTTTCCCCACTCACTGGGAGGTCTCGGCCTCCCAGGCACAAGTGATTGATGAGAGGAAGGGAAATAAAAATACAGCTGATGAAGGTGCAGAAGATAAAGTCCTTTTGTTACTGACACACCACAAACCCAGGGCTGACTCCCTGAAAGGTCACCAGCACCGACAGCTCCCTTTTACTGCACTTCATAATGCAAGTTATCTAAAACTCACCTGCTGTTTTCTACACAAGTTTCACACAAGTAGTTTTCACATTCCCTAAACACATGGAAAAATTTCATTTTTGCCATTAGCAGAAGTTTTTTATTTAAACCTGTGTGACTGAGTTTACCTACAACAATTGGGGCAGCTGGGCTGAGCTTTTTGTGGGTGTTTGGGGGGAGGGTGGGTGTGAGTTTTTCTTCAAATGCACCTATGATGAAGTAACCAACCTGATCTGTAATAACTAGATGAAAAAACCCACAACTTGTCTAAAAATTAGTTTTATTTGGAACAATACATACGTAGCATTAAGCTGCCTCTATTCTTCTCTCAAGCAGAGCCCTTTGGGAAGCATTTCCATGCTTCTGCAGGGTGGTTCTCCTCTGCAGATTCTCTCATGCTGAACTGTTTAGGTTTGTATTATTGTTTGTAAATTACTAGGAAATACTCAACCTTGATAAAACTGAGATAAAACACTGTTTAGAACTGGTCCCAGCCCCATTCCAGTAACATTGGCTCAACAAGAGTGGAAATATGAAGCAGAGGGAGCATATGAACAGTGCAATAGCTTTGGAGAGTTCCAGCACACATCCCTGACACCCCCAACTCCAGGAAAAGGAATAAAACAGATTTGTGCAGGAGACATTACCAGTAGCACTGGGCATTATTCTCCAGCAGCTTCTCCACCATGTGCTCCACCCTGACAAACCAGCTTGGCACAGCTTTGTAGATCAGCGGAGTATCTGACCTGCACAGGGAAGGGAATAAAACAAACAGAAACATTTTTAAGTGCTACATTATTTATAAAGTGCTCTTTAATATTTATTTTTGCACATGCCAGTCGCCTTTCCACAGACTGCATTCACTGTTGCTGAAGTATTATCACAGTTAAAGGTTGGGGTCTGTTTGGTTGGTTAAATTACATAAACTGTTACACTTATGGGAGATACTATTTTGAAATCAAGTCCTGAAAAAAAACTTTTACAGCCTTCAAACTCAGTAATTCAAGGAATTTGTATAGCAAGAGCAATCATGAGAATGTTCAAATGATACTCGAATTTGAAATTTGTGCTCCTACATAGTACAACATTATGAAAATCAGTAACTATTAAAATGAGTCATATTTCAGTCTTCCACATGAGCTCATTCTGCATCTTTTTTTATGGGTATATATAAACCTGAAAAGCCAGGAAACATTATGCTGTGTTTTTACTATTTGCATTTAAAATAATAATCACAAATCATAAAGAAGTAACAGCACCCAGGGTTAACCACAAGAAAGTTCCCTTCCAGGAGGAGAAGGAAAGCAAGAGACCCAGATAAGCATATAAAAGAAGTTTTAAATATATCTTAATATATTCCTTACTTCAGTAAGCAATAAAAGAAAATCCATATGGGAGAAGAGCAGTTTCACAACTTGGGATTGCTTAGAAATGGAAACACCACTGGCCAGAGCACACAGACTGAGCCATTCCCTAAATTACTTGGTCAAATCAGTATCTCCGAGCATCTGACTGCAGTGTCCCAACCCAGTCTCTGATTTATCAGTTCCATAACAACTGCTTAAGGTCTTGATTGACTGTTCAGGTATCACACATCCTTCTAAAGGATCCTGGGATCCAACAGTGGGCACAAGTCACCATGAGGAGTTCAGACATTTCTAATCCTTCACATCCATCCCATGACTCCAGCTTGAAGAGGGAGAAGAGCCCTGGTGGGTAGGGTCTGTCTGTGGGTACAGAGAAGCAGCACCAACACTGAGACAAGAAGCTCATTCTCCTTCAGCGTCAACCCACACCACAAAATGTTCCTTGAAAATATTACTTTTGTTTAAGTCACTTTGGTTCAGAACTTGGCAATACAGAAAAATTTATCAGCAAAGACCCTGAGACACTACTGTTATCTCCCATGTGCAGTCATTACTACAAACAACCAAAGTTTAATTCACTCTACTTATATCCACAGCAAGAACACATTTGAAATCCACAAACTACTGCAGATTATGATGCAAATTAAAATTGCTACTGTGCCAGCACTTGCTAAAGGTGCACCTGCCTGACCCACAAAAGAAAGAAAACCCACAGCAAAGGTTGTTCAGACCTTAAAGCTGAACTCACAGTGCACAAAGCTCAATAATAGAAAACACATTGCTTCTTTTAACACTGTATTTCAAAAGATATTTCATTTTAACTATGACCTGTATGTTTCAATGTGCTTAAGTGTTAAAGTACCTATAACCTTAAAGGAAATGGTGACAGCTCAAAGTAATAATAATGTAGTCATGTCCTAGCTATTAAATGCAAACCTACTGATGGTTTGCTATTCAAATTTAAGTCCTAACAACTAAAAAGGGAACAGTTCAATTCACTCCTCAGACAGCAGCAAGATTCCAGTAAAAAAGAAAGCATTCCCAAGCTCCAAGGTGTTTTGATTTCACTGAGTATCGTTTCAGATGTGCTAAAGAATGATGAATTGCCATCACAAGACCTTGAGTAACTGGAAACAAATAGAATAAAAACTGATAGTAAAAATTTCTCACATGGTCTTAACATATTGGAGAAGGCAGTTTGGGACAGCAGTGGCACCCAGTAAGAAAGAGGAGAGGGCACAGTTTCCCTGAAGATTTTTCTTCTGGCTGTACTGCCAAGCAGTGCCTCAGCAGGAAACGAAAATCTGCCCAAGCAGTGACACCTCACACATTTCTGCCCCTCATGACTGGTGAGAAGGTTGAGGAACCCACATTCAACTGGATTTTACAGTAGAATCAAATGAGAAATACCCATTGCTGGGTTTTGTTTTCCATCAACACAAGGGGAAAACCACCCAGACAGACCTTCAATCAAAGTGTCTGATGCTTACAAAGTTCCTGCCTAACCATTCTTCTGTGTCTCAAGTGAACAAAGTTTTGTTTCCCTTACAGACAGATCCTTTAGAAACACATCAGAAGAATCAAATCACATTAATTGTGATCTTATTCCTCAAGTGATCAATGATTGAGCACGTGCTACAAAGATACTTCTTGGCTTTGCTTTCAGTGGCTTGGAAAAGTCAAAGCTCCACATCTGCCAGTGGAAAAGCTTCCCAAGACTGTTCCCAAAGGAAAGGCAGGCAGGAGCTGCGAGGGACACTCCAGCTGTCACGTTCAACAGCTGCTGAGCTGCTGCCCAGACCACACAGACTCTCAAGATCTCACACGTGCACAGAGCAGTTTTGACCAATGTCCTCCATTTTCAGCAGTTCCAATAAAGACAAATTCTAAGTGAACACTCTCTACTGAGTTCTTACCAAGCTGTTGTGCTTTTCATATTTTAAAGGTTAGTTGACAGAAAAAATTATGACACACAGAAGGACCCTAACTTCATGATATGTAAAAAAAGAAGGCAAATTTCTCAACGTACCAAGGATTCAACAACTGCCTGGTTTCAGGGAAAAGCAGTAGTACATTAAGAAGAGTCTGATTTCAAAGTTTTCTTACATTAATCAAAATAACTTATAACTATGTTCAAAGTTAAGAACTACTCTTCTACTTTTAGCCTACTCCAATTATGGTTTGATTTGTGATGGCAGTGAAATGAGCTTTTCAAGTAGAATCCATTGTTCGGTTCTTCCCACCAGATAATTTGCTGCTAGGTGCTGCCTGCAACTTATCATCAATCAACAAAAATGTCAACAGAGTGGCAGGATTAAGGATCTTCTACAGAATCAGCACTTCTACATCCCTGCTTTGTCTCAGAAGGCCTCGACTGGATATTTGAGTTGCTCCACAAGAAAAACACAAGCGTTGCTTGATTTTGGGGCTGCCATTTTTCAAAAGCTGTCCCAAATCATCAAGGACGTAACACTTGAAGAGCAATTCCCCCTCTTCCTCTAGGCAGCAGCTAGAAACAAACCAATCCTGCTGTTCAAGAGCAAGCAAAGGTTATTTTTGCTATAAATTAAAGATAGATGTACCGTGCTAGAACACTTCACCTGGCAGAGTCAGGGCCAGACAGAGGGATGAGCTTTTATCACAGTTATTTCAGTACAGGTCCTGTGTACATCAGATATGACTTGAAATCTTCAAGCCATTTCAGATAATTAAATTAGATATTTTATTTTAAGTGTGTCTTTGCTCATAATAAAAATTTAATACTCTACTAAAAGATTACTGAAGAATCTTTTTTTCTTTTTAATTTGACATCGTTCAGTGATTTTTTACAACAGCAATTGTGGAAATTTCAAACCAGGGAGGACACTAATAAAAACTAGCTTCATTTCTAGATTAAATCTGTCTAACCTGTATTCCTCATAACCAAAACTTGTTTGTTCACTGGTACTGAAGACCCATGGAGAATTCCACGTGGAGAATTCCCACAGAGACATCCACCTAGGGGTGTTTCCATATAATAAGCAACTGGTCTTATTTCAAATAAGTAATTTTACAAGGTTAAAAAGAACTATCATTTATCATTTTAACATAAACATCTAAAGACTTTCTGTGATATACTTATTTGAATACAATTTAAAGGGTATCAAAAAAATCCTTTCCCAGCACTCAGCTGCTTAGAAAATAACCTTTTTTACACGAGGTGATTAGTTAGGGGTTCTACACCAAAAATGAGGAACATAAACTACAAAAACACACACTTAAAACCATAAATAGAATATAAATTTCAGCACTGCACTTAAATTCACCAGATTTATGGCAAAAAGAAAAAATTACTTGATGACTAAACCAAAACTGGAGCTCTCCTAAATTAAAAATCTCAGTTTGTGTTACTTTTAGTTTTGTCTGGAAAATTAAGCAAGGGAGGGGGAGGAAATGGGAGAAACCTGACGAATTTCTCTGTCAGAAACCTCAAGTGCAAGGCAGGTGCAGGTCTGTGCTCACCTCCAGCAGAAGGGGTAGCTGTGCTGGAAGGTGGTGCTGTGGATCAGCCGGCCCTTCTCCTTCAGCCATCGGATGATGTGCTTATCTGCATCCTAAAAACACAGCAGATTGTCCTTGGAATACACATTTCGCTCAGTCAGCTACTACAGGATTTGTCTCAGATACTCCAATTAAAAAAAAACTATGAATAACCCAGCATTTACACACACACAAAAAGCTTCTATCAAATTTATACATTTCCTGCAGGGGCACTGTAAAACACTGAATTTGCAAAGTTATTTGCTCTCCAAACCCTGTTTATTTACAGTGTCTTCATTGTGTCTCTGCTATCTGGATAAATTAAAATGTATAAATTAAAGCATCGGTCCTTTTTTACCCTTAACTCTCTTTTACACAACTGTGTGTAAAATTCAAATTTTCTGAAGCACCAATAAAAGCCAGAAACCACATTATTTAATATCTTAATGACTGAGTCTTCTAATTTAGTGGTAGGAAATCACATAGTGCTTTTTACCTAATATTGAAACCTCCTGACACCACATTCCTCTTAAATGACTACATTTCAGAATTTGAAGCATATTTCACAATACCTCACTACCTGACTCAGATTCACAGGCTAAGCTGGAAGTGAAAGCTGTATATTGGTAATTTAAGACAATCTATTGAACATATAAGTGTCAATATGATATTAAGGAAAAAAATATGCAAATATCTACATGTGGAAAATTCAGCGTCATAAGAAAATTTTCCAAGAACCTTAAATTCAGATTTCTACCAGCAAGAAGCTAAACATGGAGCCTCCAGTGTCCTTTTATTTGTCTTAATGCATAAAGCAGGAAGCAAAGATAGCTGATTGAATTCTCAACTTAATTGAAAAAGACTTAAAAATCTTGTATTGCATTTGTTTACAGGAACATGCTTTGCTATCAAACTGTAGCAGCAGGGCTAAAACCAATTTGTTTTCTCAGGACACAGAATTGAGGAGGCACTCCCTGCTAGGGATTTGTATCTGTAGCAATCTGGAGTTCCTGTGGGTTCCTTTTCCAAGGATTCTCTTGCATCTACTGGCAGGTGGGGGAAATGACAGGATTTCTCCCTTCTCATGGGTCACGTTACATTAATTGGCTGGGAGAAACTTAATGATGACACCTGAGAATTCAGAGTCATCCAGAGGCGAGGGAGGCCCTGTACATGTGCCTGGAGATTCTGGACATGACATTTGTGTCAGGGAACAGCACAGAGTGAGACTCTGGAGTAGCTGCAAACAGGATACTCCTTTGCCCTTTCACTACAGATACACAACATTACTTGCATTTCAACTTCTTCATTTCTCAGCTGCTGTAATAAACAATTCCAACCTTGTTGCAAATGTTAAAACACATTTTAATTTATCCGGATAACACATTGATGACAAACTCAGAGAAAGAAAAGAAAGCTTCTACCATACAGAAAATGTATCTTGAATAAAGTTGTAATTTACTGTCTTCACTGACCTTCACATACTGCCCAGCAAAGTCAGCCACTTCTGCTGTGAAGCAGCCTGATGCATCAACAGGACACACAGGCACAGAGTCCTTCTGAATGATATTAAAATCCATGCAGACTCTGTAATCATCCTGCAGAAGAGACAAGCACCAAGCTGTAAGAATACAAAATACTGGGAAAAATATCCATCCCTTGAAACAGAAATTAAATATTAAATAGAAAATGTGGCAACTGGACAAGAACAGCAAAATACTCGGCCTTCACTAATCCCAAACACTTATGAGAAAGTCCTGTTTTATAGGATTGCAGTTTTATTCATGCAGAGAATTATGATTTCTTCAGACTCTCACCTAGCACAGGGGGTATTGTGCATGGTTTTCTATGCACACCAAGGCACATATACACACACATGTATTTTATTTGTCTGAGTACACACACACACACACGTAGTGAAGAGTTTCAGGCTCCCACTGCATGGCAAAGGAGCTGCCAGCCACTCCATCCTGCTCCTGCCCCAGCCAGAGCCTGGATCTGCCCAGCTCTCCGGCCAACACGGCATTTTTCAGAAGGCAGGTTGTTTTAATCAATCTAATTCTGGCATTTCACATAAGCAATCCCATTTTCTGGATGTCGTAACGATCCAAAGCCTTTAAACCTGTATTTCTCAATCTTTTTTGGCCCATAGGCAATGCTACTGACCAAGAATCACACATGGACAACATCATAGGTTTTTTTTCCTGGCCAGTCTCCACTTAAATTTTTAATTTCCTGTAGAAGTAAAAAGAAGAAAAAAGAAAAAAAAGAAAAAAAGAGAGTTGCTTCAGACTTTCCTGAATATGATGAACAATAATGGCATCGGAGAAAAGATTAAAACAAAATTAGTAGGGGGGTAGAAGAGTTCCGATTTTAACTTCAAGTCGGAGGTCACAGTAAATCTGCATCTTCTCCAGTTACAGCAACTGCTCCCAGGGTGCACAGCAGCTGTTCCACAGGAGCTGCATCTACAGCACCCTCCCAGCCTGACCAAGGACACCACCCAGAGCCAGGGTGTAAATACTGTGTGCTCCACAGCTCCCTGAATTCTCCTTCCCTGGCCCTAACCAACACAGGTGAGGCAGCTCTGGAGTGCCATGGCAGGGCTTCCAGCTCCTCTGTGCCCTCATCCTGGACCTTCAGCTCTCCCCACCATCCCTGCAGCTCCCAGCTCCCCCAAGCCAGACCTGCTGTACTTTACAAGGATGAAACTCATCCACAGACAGGTTGGATGCTTCATGGACCAAAGTTCACATACAGAAACAACAAACCCCTCCAGCTCTGGCACTCCCTCCCACCAGAGCACAGCCTCTTCCCCTGTCCAGCAGCTGTAGAAAGCCATCACACAATTATTCACCCTACACTTGGTCACCCAGCTCCTTCAGTCAGGAGATGACTGAGATAAGCCCGTTCTGTGCTGGCCTTTCCTCAGCTGTGACTGCTGAGGGACTGGGAGCAGGCTGTGAGGTTTGAAATACGGGCCAGATGACAGAGCTGATGTCAGCCCTGATTTGGCAGTGAGCTGTGAAAGGCTTTGAAGCAGCAGCCAGCACAGACTACAAAGCCTGGCACACTCACAGCTCTGCTAAAACATCCCAGCAAACCTTCTCCTCGGCAGCACCTCGGTCAAGAGGTGCTTCAGCTCCACTTGCAGCACTGCTGCAGCCAAGGATACACAAAGGGCTTTGCTGCTCTGCCTTTCTGCAGTCAGCTCCCTGCTTCTCAACAACTTGAACCCGAATGGAAGCTCTCCAGACTGACCTGCCATTTGATTTAACAAAGATTTCCTTCAGTAACCACAAGGCAAGAATATATTCAGGCTCATGAAAGGAATCAACAAGTGCTAAGCTCAAACAAAAGCTAAGACAAACATCAGTTTTTTCCAGGATAGGAGTTACAGTGGTCGCTTTTGTACCTCAAAATCCCTCAAAAGATTACACGCAGAAGTTGTAATATACAAAATTAATAAGCAGAAACTATTAAACAGCTCATTTATGAGAAATCAAAAGCTTTTTTATCTGAAATTTTAACAAAACAACAGAAACATGAAGTCAAAGGTTCACCTCTTAGGAAAAACCAACAACGCTTTTGCGAAGTACTGAAAAAATAGTGCATCAGTAACAGATCTATGAAACTTGTGTGTCACAGTCTGAGCAGGCACTAGAAGTACTTCAAATTAAAAATTTGTATGCAAATTCAAGTGTTACTAAAGCTTTTTAAGTTGACTGCAGGTACATCTCCATATGATGAAATGCCTGAGCAGCTGAATTTTAGTGTCATGTAAATCTGGAGGTACAAAGAGTTTACAGTGGTTTTAATACAGGTTTGTCTTGTTCTGTGAGCTTTCATTCTGATGTCTTTTGAACTGAAATAATAGAGTGCTCTGATATGGTGTGGCAGCTTGTATTTGGCAAATGCATCACACAAGACAATGAAACTACATATCCTGGAACTAAATGAAGGTGAATTTTTACTTTCAATTTGATAGGAAAAGGATACATTTCTAAGCTATTAGCAATACAGAACACGTATCAGTAAATAGGATTTTTTAAAAATAAACAAATAAACCCCTGACTTTACAATTTCATTTATCAAAGGGACTCACTTATATTGATGGGAAGGAACAAAGACTCGAGGCTTGCTGTTAAGGACTGTGCTCTATTTCTTCTTCTCTGACCCTCCTGGTCCACTTATCCCTTTTCCATCCACATTCAACACAACGGGAAGGTGCAGAAGAGCCAATTAACCAGGAAGACAATCCTGCCTGCCACCATGAACTATCTCCCTTCTTTCATCTAAGCCTGTCTAAAGGCCAACATGCAATACCAACAGTATTTACACACAGCCTATTGAATAATGATGAAATCCTGAATCTCAGCCAGGACCTCTGTGCCGGTAAGGACACAATAAAGGAAACTCTGACACCTGCTAGGTTCAGCAGAAAGGGGGAAAAGGAAGAAGCTTTATTTACATTTCTCATACTTTATAGGGTTCTCAACTCCACAAGGGATTGGAGGACATGTCACTTCCTCCTCAATCCCACTGGAGAAAAAGGATGCTCATCAAACTTTCTCTTATCACAAAAGGAATGAAAACCAGAAAAGACAGTTAAATAAACATTGGCCATTATTTACATGAAACTGTGTGAAGAATCTCTGACTCCAAGGTTATAACAGAAGGCTTAGGAAAAAACAGGACAACAGATCTCTGTGAGCTTTTCTGACCAGAAATAATCTATGGGCTGTCAAAACTGAACTACAGGCACCCCAAAAGGAAGGCAGCAGCATTAAGTGCAACAAACACTGTGCACTTTCCTCCTGAAGGCAGCACAGCCCATTGATTCAGGCCCCTGTACCAAGCATTACCTACTCAAACCTCTCCTTAGCTGATGAGTGCAAAGCTTGTTTGTGATATCCGTGCACTTTTTCCTCACACAATGTTTTATGTATTTTTTTCTTTGTGAAGCATTTAACTGTTACTCTCAGGTTTTTTCCTAAAATAAAAATGTTTTACAAGTAATTGCTGATCTCCCAGGACAGAGAGAGAGAAAAATATTTTTTCCTCTGTGTTTACAAAACTCAGTAGGCTTATTAAAAAAATCAAATAGAAGAGGGCAGATAATCCTTGCTCTAAGTGGCCAGTCAACCTTTCCAGCAAGCTGCTTCCAACAAGTTTAACTGGACTGTGCAAATACACAAACCACTCTTGGAGCAGCCAAGGGAAAGCTTCTTCCAGAGCTCCTTCCCTACTGGCAGCCTCTTCCTTTCCTTCCCTCCATCTCCCACAGCAAGAGCTCCTGACTCTAAACCAGTTCTCACCCCTCTGGTACATCCAAGACCCAGCTCCAGCGGCGAGTCTGAGGAGCAGAAGTGTGACAGGATTTATACTCCTGAGGACACTTGACCAGCCACCAGCATTTGCTTTATTAACTGCTAGCACACCCCACTCTAATTTTCTTCATTCAGAGCTATATTAAGCTGGAACATCTTTTCATATCAACGTTCATCCTGACAAGGGAAACACCACCACAATGGATGTACCCTTCAGAAAAAAATGCAGGGAAAAAAGGATGGAAGAGGATGGGCTATCTCACATGAATACAAAGAGGCCTGTTGCTAATGCCAAGTTTCTGGGAATTATGACAGAGCTCGTGGTCCAGGGATTGCTAATTGCTAGGCACTGCAAGTTTTTGGAGGGCATCTTTGGATAATGGCTGAAGACAGGACACCCTACAAAAAGGACAATGATCCTAAACTAGTGCATTTAATTCAAGTGTCTAAAAACTGAAATGATTAAATCCATGATAAATTATTCCTCTCAACCTTAAAAAAGAACAGACGGAGGGAAGGGACAATAAAGACAGAAAAAAAAAAGAATAGAGTGCAACAAAATCCTTTCACACCAAGGGATAAAGTCTCAGGACAAAAGCAAGTGAAAGCATTTTCTCATTCTCTAAAAGCCCAGCGAGTAATGAAATTGAAACGCTGAAGAGGGGCAGTGTGCTGAGCAGAGCTGCTGTTCCCAACCAAAATTATCACTTAGCACAGCCAGTTTTCACTGCCAGTGCCACAGATCAGCTCGAAGCTCTAACTTCAGGCTTTGAGAAAAGCTGAGATCAATGACACTCAGAAGATAAGAGTGGCAAGTTCAGCTCACACACCACAACACAAAGCAAAGCGAGGGACACAAAAATCTCCAGTCTAGCACAGGCACTAAGTGGAAGAGTTCATTAGCATACAAACCTACATGATATTCTTACATTTTTAAGCAGCAAATGGGAAGATTGTTTAACATCAATCACCCTGAGATTGTCCCCAGGAGCTCGAAAGCCAAACAACGTGTGCTGGACAAAATTAACATTATAAATGTTTATTTATACACTTTTATAAGTTCACACTTACAGCACCAAAGTAGGGAGCCTGATGGACAACTCCTGTGCCTTCTTCCTCCTTCACATAACCATCCACTAGCACAGTAAAGGCACCTTTTTCTTTGCACTGTAACACAAAAATATGGAGGTTTTAGATATAAATACCTATTTACTCACATACAGCAAAACAGATTTATTAAGAACCTGGCAGAGCCACGAGCCACACAGAAGAGGAAAGAAGTGCATGGAAAATCAGTGACACAGTGAAAAGTGACATCCCTAACATGACTTAATGACTTCCCATAGCCCAGACACCTGAGTACTTCATTTAGAGAGTGTCAAGTGTGATTAAATCTTGCACCTCTCCAGAAGGCCTCCAAGTCAATTACTCCTCAAGCCACAGATCTTCACAGAGTTCTGTGCTTAACAGACTGCAAATCAATACACTCCTGAAGGTGAGGATACAACCAAGAAAGGTACAGAAGTTTCCCTGCATTTTTGTATGTCCCCTTTACCTCCTCCTTTAAAAAAAAATTTCCTTTTACAGTCACACATTTTCCTTATTTCCTCCGGAGAATTAGAGCATGGTAAATACCAACTAAAAACAGAGAGAAAAGAAAATCCAGAAAAAAACTGCTAAGAAAAGCTATGTCAATTTTCAGTGTGTTCAGTACACAGATAATGAAAAATGAAGGGTTATTTTCTACTCCTTAAAACAAAAATAGTAAAAAAAAATTATTGTAGTCACAGCTGAACCAAATATGTTATAAAATATTAGGTTTGGCTTGTTCTGAAGGGAGATATTTTGAGATAAGCCCTCCATTCTATATAAAAACCAAAAAATTGTAGATGCCCCATCTGCTCCTTACAAATACAGCAAGACTCAAAAAATTTATCCATTCCAAACCTCAGATGCACAGTCCAGTTTTCCAGATTCAGCTGTGTTTGACTTTCCTCTAGAAATATCAGAGCCTGCTCCCTACTGAAATTTTCCCACCTTTGCTGACTCCTGCAGGTATTTCAGAACAGAAGGAGTCACAAGTGACCAGATCCCTTACAGGAGTTCACAGCTGCCTGGCCAGCACTGCTGTACTTCTCCTCTTTGAAAAATTTAATCCATTTTTAATCATGTTTTTTTAAAAAAACAGAAAAATTCTCTACACCCTCTCCTATTGCTACACATTCTTTTCTCATCTGTGATGCCAGGCCTAATGCAGTGCTTAAAAGCTGCACAGGACATCCAGATAAATCTGATCTATCAGTAGGTTTTTAACAAAGGCTTTTAACTCTTCAGTGGAAAACGTGACATGTCAGTGACTGTTATCCAAAGTCAGAGTCCCTTGTGAAGACAAAGCTTCTGGACTTGGAGGGCAGACAAGAGACACTCACTAGAGAAAATGAGAGACTACTGCCTATTTATTCATGTGTATTGAAGTTAATCTGAAATCAAACTTCTATTTATCATCCAGTTTTTACTCGGAGTAGATTTAAAACTTAAAGGAAAAAAATTAGAGATAAAAGCCAACACTGTTTTTCAACCTTTCACTAGGATTTTAAGGTACTTTAATACAACCTGGTGTTTGTTATTAGAACCTAAGTTCTTTTTATAATATAAACAAGGAATACTCAGAATGGGTTTTACTACTGTCTTTATATCCTGTATCAAACACCAGACTTGTTCATCTTACCTGAATAAAATATTCAAAGAGTGGTTTGTATTTCTTGCCTTTAAGAGCAATGCCAGGAAACCTGAGGAGAAAGATTTACAAGAACATAAATTAACAACTTGAAAATTGCTTTTTTTCCTATTTGCTTCTTCACCTCCATGACAGAATTTGATTTCAGAATATGAAAAGTATTTCCTTAAGTTTGTTTGCAACCTCTGTGGTTAATCTGGACTTGGAGAAAAAACAATGTCTCTTAATGCATCTCTGCTACCAGTCAACAACTTGTACCTGATGGACTTTCAATCAATCAGTGTAAATTAATAGAGGAATTAAGCATTAATTACAAGCTCTTTATGGTAAAGCTGGACAAGAATCTTCTGGATAAAACACAATATTCACAACATCAAAGCCCGAAAGCTCAGCATGTCCAAGAGAACTAAACAATGATCCAAAACACCTGAAGTTTTATGTACAGAAGATTGTGACACAGTAGTGCAGCCTTTAAAGCTCAGGTGCCTCATTCCTGACTCAAAACTGGGCATCCAAACTCTCCTCAGGCATCTCAGGGGATGATCCAGCACAGACAGGACTGGCTGAGGAACCAGCTGAGCCAGACAAGGAATGTAAGGCAGAGATGGAGCCTGCAGGTCTGGCTCCCTTCAGGCTTCTGACAGCAGCTGACAGAGACAGTGATTAGGCTGGGATTTGCAGCTCAGAACTCTCCTGAAAGTGCTTAAATCATCCAATTTCAAGGGGAAAAATCCAGCTAAAATATAACTTAATCTAATAGATGGGCTGGCTCTCTGACTGTGTCACAGCTGTGGTCTCTCCCTACACTCCTCTTGATCTACAACTTCCAAACAATGGTCAAATCATAAAACACTTGACTCCTTCAAAGTGGGAGGCTCTTCAAAGCTGTTTCACTGCACAGAAAGGACCTGGAGCAGTATTTACTGCCAAGTTCAAGAGCTCAGCACACACAATATCCTCTAAGAAAAGGAGAGGCTTCTATTTTAAGCCACGGCTTTGCAGATGGTTTGTATGTTTTTATATTACAAACAGCCTTAGGAATGTTTGAGGTGCTTAATCAGGATCAGATGAGAGGAGAGCATCCCAGTGCTCGGCCACACAGATGTGGGAACGCTCAGATACAGAATGTGAAGCACCAGAATTGGCTTTAAAAAAATAATTTATTTATATTCTTATTTAACACAAGGCAGAGAAAGGTAAAGGTTGTGGATCACATTCCTGATTTTCATTTTGGGATCTGAAAGACTTTGTTTGTCAAAGTCCTGAACTTCAGGTTGAAAATTTATACAACGGTGCCTTCTTGTGACCTAAGTTATTAAAATCACTTCAGCAATCCTTCATTCTCAGGAGATCAGGAATCTCTGGTTTGGATTCTTTTGAATCCAAAAAGTGACAACAAAGGAAAACAGTGTGAAGAAATTAAATGTTTAATATGCCAAAGGACTGAAATGTAACACAAGGGGAGGAAAATGCTCAACAATCACATCCCACCTACCACTGCTAAATAAAACAAGAAGCCACTCAGTGGCCAAAATTGGGGTGATACACCCAGACCAATTCACAAGTGCAAAGCAGCCAGGTCTGGGGACTTCAGACACTGAACATTTTCAGTCAGACCATTCCCTGACCTCAGCCTGATATCTGGTATAGGTTAAGTGGCATCAATTTCTCCCTCAAGGGTCTGACTGCTGGAGAATTAAAAGTGAGCTAAAGGAAGAAAAAAGTTAAGAGCAGAAGTGGGAAAGTTCATTTCCATGAACTTACATACTCACAAATCTAAATCCTTCAAAGATCCATTCAACTAGCAGCTACCTTTTAATTGTCTCACATTTCACATTAGAGAAAATTAATTATTACATAACAGAAAAACTGGAGCAGGACCAAAACCAGAAATGGGCTTGAAAAGAGACTGTAGCACTAATACAGAAAGAATTGAAATATACTGCTCTGCAAAGAGAATAAAAATTGGTAGCAGCCTTATGGATAAACAGAGGTTAAAAAAACAAGAAATGTTTAAAAAATAATTAAAGATGGCAGGGAGGAGTTGTGGTGTTAGAAATACCATTAGTCAGGGACATAAATACAACCTGTGAAATGTGTATGACTGAAATATGAAGAGCAGGCTCTTCACATTTCTGATGAAGACACCACATCAAAAAAAGGCCAAAGCGTTCTGTGCATTTCTGGATATCAAATGACTGCCATCACACTGAAGCTAAATTTGAAGTATTGCATTAAAAGAAGAATTTGGAAGTGAAAGACAGCAGATCAACAAATGTAATATATGGGCTAACCTGCCTCTTTTTTAAGCTTAAAGCAAATGTATTAAAAAATAAGGAAATAAAGTGGTTTGATAGAAGGCTTAGTTTTCAGACACTCTGAACAGGTTTCAAAAGACCAAAAAAGGAACAGAGTATCTGTATTTCCTGAGAGAACAGAAGCACTGATGGACCTAAAAACCACTGAGACAGGTGAACAACCTGATTCAACTTTAAGTGATTGAGAATTTTCAGTAAGTGAAGTGCTGAAGAACATACAATGTGAATTTGTCAAGAACACGCCACACAAAGCCACATTTTTGGGGGAAGACTAACCAGCTTGGATAGCAACCAAGCAGAACAAATTTAGGTCTTAATGTTAGTGAGAGTTTTGACACTTATTCATTCCAACCTGACCTGGTGGATACAACACCATCTCAAGAGAAAAAGTTGTTGTCAATTCAGTCTCAGACCAAAAGAAAATTCCCTGTGGTATCCTGGCAGGACCATCCTAACACTGACACTGCTCAGGGGTTTCACTGATGACTCAGAGGGAAGGAAAAAACGACAGAGATCTGAAGTTCAGCCAACCCTGAAGAATGAGAGCGCTGAACATCATCTTTAGAAACTGAACACCAGCTTAAATTGGTGCAGGGCAAGTGACAGATTAAGAGCATTTTTATAGAGGGGGGAAGGAGGGAAATGTATGCAGAAATATAAAATTATTCAACTGTCACAGTTTGAGCCATCAGAACAGGAAATACCTTAAACAAACATTCCAGCTCTCTATTTCCCTAATTTAATGACTATGTGCAACTGCTTAGCTGAAACATCCTCCACTTTTTCAATTAAAAGCTTTCAACTGCTTGATAAAAAGACAAAAATAGAAATTACTGATGCCAGTGAAGAAAGGGTGTTATTCTCAAAAACATCTCTAGTCTTTTTATTAATTGTGGTGGTGTTATGTGGGGTTTTATTGGGTTTTTTGTTTGTTTGTTTGAATAAATTAAGCAAACAAATATTTGTTGTATTTGACCTCTTTAACAAGCTGCTGGTTTATACAGGAGGTTTAAGAGAAGCCAAGACACATATTTGGTCTAAAAGAGCTACAGAATTTAATACCTGCACCCTCTGCCCAGTGTGACTTCTTAAATAACTCCTGGTTTTCCACCTACCCAAGATGAATAAGCACCCTGCAGAAAGCAATGACTGCCACTAACTACAGAAGTAATATTTATTTGCTAAAAACAGTGCAATTGTTTTGCCCATTTCCCTTTAAATATTTACAGAATGTGTAGAAGAAGGCATTTGGACCAGCTCCAGCATATTCTCAAACTTTTACATTAATGTAAACACACAGGAAAGGGGTGGACTGTGAAATCTTTTTCCTCACCACAATACAAGGACCCAATCAAACTTTTTTTCTACCTGTAGCTTCACATACAAGACCAATTTGTTCCAGCAAATTTCAATTCCTTTTACAGATTTCTGCAATATAAACACACATGCAGGGAAATCCATCTTCTTGAAAACATTTAACTTCTGATCCAGAAGAACACTGAAATTTAGCAAGTGCAGTAATTTATGTACTTGCCTGTCAAGTATCTGATATTCACTGTCAGATTTGTACAGTGCCACCAGCCTGGACTCCATCAAAATGTAAATCTTCCCTGTGGCCTTATCTAGAATATAAAATAAAACAGGAGCTTCACAAATCTCAGTTTAATCCCCTCATTCGCACCATTATGAAATCTTTCAGTATGTGCAAGATGGTATCAATGCAACAATAAAACTGCCCAGAATAATCCTTTACTTTCCAGCTACTTCTTCCCCACACAACCCGTTAAGGAACACTTTCCAAAGGCTAAGTTTAAACAGAAACCCCAGGATGAAACCCAGTCCCCTGATTTTCAGTGTGTTTTGTTGTTGCAGAGGCAGAAATACTTTATCTTGTCTGTTACTGCTGAGCCAAATAAAAAAGCAACTGAGAAGTTTCAGCAAACACAACTGAAACAGAGAGGAACAATTGGAAAATGGACAATTACTACATAAAATCAGTATTATTAAGTTGTAAGGTAATGACTGCACTTTATGCAGCCTTCCTGAGATTTGCTATTTGAGTGACATGCTAGGTTTTCTTTATAGAAGAAGTATATGCCAACAAAGGAAGTTAATACCAAAAAAAAAGTGAACTGTTACAAAGAAAACTCATTTTCTACCCCAAACCACCCTGATTTCCTAACTTCAATGACAAGTTTTATTCAGGCTGCTGCCCTGCCAACTCAGTCAGGGTCACTGTCCCACAGCAGCAAGCCAAAGACAGCCAAACCCAACTCAGCCCCTCAGGCAAGTGAGGGAAGTTAATACCAAGTACCCTATTTCTTTTTAAGTACAGTATTTCTTTTTAAGATGACCAAATCTATGTTAAAACTTTTGAAAACTGAAACATACTTAACTCTCTTAAAAGAAAGAAAACCCAAGCACGTGGAGTTCACTGCAAAGGCCTGCACAACTTCATGTTTAACATCACCTCAGGCACACATTAGCTTCATGTGGTTATGGTGGAACTGGAAATTCCTACTCACTATTTTATTTTTTTAAAAAAGGGGAGGGTGTTTGTAGATGAAGGTGTAATTACAGACTACAAACACACATCTTTTTTTATTGTTTATTTCATCTATTAGTATTTTTTAAGGAAAAGTCCTTACAATTCATGTTAAATAACAAGAGCAGAGCAATTGGAAATCATCAGCCACATCCAAAGTGGATCTCATCCTTCAAACTACCCCTGGTTCAACCCTAGAAAAGTTATGTGAATTTAACAAAATCCAGTCAAAAATACAAAGCCTAAGTACATATCCAGAGGCAGTGAAGGAAGAGGTGCCCATTGTGTGTCCCCTGCAGTTAACACTTGCCTCTCAGTTTGACATATTGCAATTCTGGGTTAACACAAAGAGCCAGATTGCTGGGCAAGGTCCAGGGAGTCGTGGTCCAGGCAACAAGAGACACGCTGGGATCTTCTTCCAGTGGGAAGCTCACAGTCACTGAAGGATCCTGAACATCCTGGAAAACAAGATAAAGTCCGAGGGTAAAAAGAGAGGGCGGCAAAAAGGCTTTACTGCCTGTGTTAGAGAGAAAATGGGAATCTAAGATGCAGTAACTCTCACTGCCATGCACCCAAACCTCTCTTTCAACTGGCCTAGTTCATCACTGTAATCTGTAACATAAAAGGTGAGGTGGCAGCAGTCAAGCCAGAATAGAGCACCAGTCACAGAGCTCCTCATGACACCAGTGCAGTCTGTCAGTCCAGCAAGGCCACAGGTTAAAATCTCCCACTGGCAGGGAGATTTGGGGATTTGCTGCCAAAACACCAAAGAAAGACAGGTGCAGTTCCTTTAGGTACCTCTTATAACCCCATTTTCAAAGTTTAGAACCAACCTCAAGGGTCAGGAAAATCAGCAGTTTATCTGATACCGCTAAACAAAGCCTTTTCCACATTTTCTTCTACAGCCAGGGATCAGGAAGAACAGCCATCACATAAAATGATTCATCTCTAATTAAAAAGCTGTTGCTAACAAGGGGGGAAAAAACATTTGGGGCACTTAAACATAGGAGTACGTCAATATTTAAGAGTAAAAGAAACCTCAGGGAAGGAGACCTTTGTCAGCTACTCTGTAAAACTTCACCTTCAAATGAGTCCAAAAAATCCCCTGCAAACAAGTTTTTCTTTCAGCCAAGTACAACCCTATTCAGTCACTTCACATTTCACATATGATGAAAAGCTGCTTGTAAAAGCAAGTCTAATCCTGCAAATGCGAAATTTTCACGATGAAATTCTAAATGCCAACTCAGAGGGTGCCGTGCACAGCGACCCTAAGCACAGAAATAGGTCCTGTGGCCTCGGCACGTCTCGTGCGAGGCGCTCTGGTTTCCATCCAGCATCATGGAACAGTTAATGGCATCATGGGACAGGCAGCTATTTATGTCTGAGCTGAGGGCTGCTCCAGAGGGAATTTTCTGTGAACATCTGGTGCAGTCAACAGTAAAACATAAATATTACATAACCCGTGCCCTGCGCTCAGTACCGGGCAGAGATCGAGCTCTCGGTTCTGTCTGTACCGAGTGCAAGGCAGCACTGCAGGCGACTCACTCTGCTTTCTGAAGCACTCAGCTCACCAGGGAGGTAAAAACAAGTGGCAAAGCATAAAAAATGCCATCCAGGCTGACAGGCAATGGCATTGGGTAGTGTTTTAGCTGTTAAAATTTCACCTGCAGACTTCACTTCATCAGTTTAGTGCAACACCAGCTGCTGGTATCGTTAACTCAAGTGTGCATGAGACACCCAGCTCTGGTTCTGAGCATGGTCCTTGTGCCCTGTTGCTCCTGATCTGTGTCCCAGCTCTCAGAGGATCAATAAACAGCAGCTTTCCACTGTGAGAACGGCAAACGCTGCCTCACACCCAGAAGTGACTGTGCTCACCAAGAATAAATCCTGTCAGCTCACAGACCCACAACTTCCAAACACCACTTCTAGCAGATAAGAAAGATAATTTCTGCATGGTGTGGCAGAGCAGCATCCCACCCACCCACACCTCTGGTTCTAGAGTAAGAAACAGCATCTAAATATTTCATCGAGACTCAAGAAGAGAAAAAAAAAGAGCTTTGGCTTTATGGAAAAAGAGAACACACACAAACCCTCCAAAATGGTCTTTGTTCTAAAGAAAGCTCATTAAGCTCAGCCTGTGTGAAATGTCAATTAATAAGGACAAGAAAAGTAAATTATTTCAGTTGTCAGACAGTCACAAACATCAAGATATCTTTGCAAATCTCTCTTTTATAAATCACAAAGCGTTTTTTCTTCAGTATAAATACCCCTCAGCAATACAGAAAGCTCTGGTATCTGTGGGCTGCATTGTACTACAAGTCTATTTAAACATTTGTTTTAAAACCACTATTTTTGGCCAGAAAACTGGCTGTTTTCAGGCAAGTTGTAGAGACCAGATGCACAATCTGTGCTAGCACTCTGCTCTCACAATGCAAGTGGAAAGATTTACAATATAATGATACAGAGGCCTGGGTCAGGATTGGAAAGGATACAAAACCTCTATCCACGAACTAACGTGGAATTTGGAAAACTGGGACATAAGTTCTGCCTTTACATCCATGAACATGAGTTTGTGGCAAGCGAGAAGCTGCATTTGCCTTCTCTTGTTGTTCACTTTTAAAGGAACATTTTATAAACCACAGTAAACCATGCATTATATAAGGTAAAACATTTTCTGGTGCCTCCCAATTTAAATTAATGGTTCTTAGAAGAGCCATTATCCTACTGCTACAGAGTCTTGGACATTCCTTATGAATCCCCTCCCAGAAGATTCAAACCCTGCCAAAGACCCTCTTCTTTTCAGATGTGCACAGACAGGGACAACTGCAGCTCTCCTCTGATAATTCAGCATAAAAATCCACCACTGCAGTATCACCTTGGGAGCCCAGAGAGGGAGGGATTTATCCCAATAAAACAAAGTGTGTACTTTAAATATCTGTAAGTAGTAAACAAGGAAGAAGCCCAAGATCAAGTGATCCAAACAAATACAGCAAAATATGATAAAAATTAATCCACTTACCTAGATTTTTACTACCAGTTTGGAGTGTAATTACATGCTTAGGTACCAGCAAGCAAAAAGTACTAAAGCTTTTCAAATCCAAACAGAATAGAATAGAGAAATCTAATTGCAACTTACCTTGTAGTTCTGATGGGACTCAAAGTTGGACAGTGGGGTGTTGCATGCAGTTGAAAAAGGCATGACCTTAACCCCTCTATACACCAGTCCTTTGTCATAGAGCTGCTTGAAAACCCACCTGGAAGTACACAAGAACAAGGAATAATTTGGTCTTTCACATTTAGTAAATAAACTGCAAAATGGGGTTTCTGTTCTAGCTGGAGTTTCTTTCTGAATTACACCTTTTTTTAAAAAATCCATCATCAACTAAAGACAATATTTGTAAGTCAAAAGGCAAAGAGATAATTGATTGCAACTGCATTTCTGGCAGATTTTTAGCTTTAGCTGGTTCTAGCAGCTTGGTATTCCATGCACTGGCTGCATAGCACACAGATTAATCAGCAATATGGATTTGTGTTCCATCTAAACACCTTCTCAGACTGCCTGAATACTAAGATCACCTGAAATCTGAACAATTAACAAGGCTGAAATCAGCCACAATTTAGAGAAGAGACCTGCAGTGACATGGCTGCTCACTTCTCACATGATCTGAAGTTTCTGCTGCAGCAACCAGAGCTACAAAGAGACACAGCTACAGGTCAGAGCCACCTGCAACCCACCCCGAGCAAATCCTGATCATCTCAGAGCATTTTTCACAGGAGGGCACAGTTCACCATGAAAAATGATGAACTCAATTTTATGGTGCCGCAATTTAATGGTCTCCTTTGAACTCAGATCCTCTCCAGGATCAGTCTCACACCAAGCTTTAACTCTGCTTAGGAAATCATCAGTACAGCCTGTAGCACAGCTGGATCTTTATGTTTCCTTGAAATAATCATGACAGGACTTAATATTAATTAATATACAAATACTACCCTTAATATTACACTGACAAATGGAGTCAATGCTCAAGATGAATGGAGGCTGGAAGAGAAACACTTCACACAGCAACTCAAAGCGTCCATGTGATGGACAAACCCTGAATTCTCCAGGGTTTCCTAAACGATCATCAACATTTATCAGCTTCTCACGTCTCACTGTCTTGCACACTCAGTGGCACAGCCTGCAGGCTGTAAGGCAGGAGAGGGCAAGCCTTCAATAACCCAGCCAACTTCAACTCACAAATCAGAGCTGTTGCACAGCCTCGTCATTTCAAAATCACATAGAAACTGTTAAACTCTGCTGACTTTAAAAGCTCCTTTATCCTAACTATGTTTTCAAACCATCCTGATCCCTTTTCTGGGTCCCTTTGCAGATAAATAGCTCATTGCTAAGCAACCAACCCTATCCTGGCAAGCAGCACTTTTTTCTGCAGGCTGTCATTTTGTGCTTGAGAATCTGGACCTGTATTTCAGTCAGTGTCTTGTCTTCTATGCTTGAAACTATCATCTTCAACAAAAACCACAAGTAGACTATTGCACTGATTTTATCTGTAGCCCAAAATAAGAATATCAAAACACATGCCCTGGCTTGCTGACGTGGAAGTCCTATGGTGCCTTAATCAGAATAATTATTACACTGCAGATTAGGCAGCTGGAGAGAATATAGAATGTCATATGGAAAAGATGGGCAGTCCAATCAGATTCTTCCATGGGCCTCCAGTAAAAGTCAACAACCCTCCTATGAGTGGTCACCAACATCAGAAAAATTACATAATCTGAAGTCTGAGTTGGAAAAAGCCTCAGAGACCCTCAGCAGCTTCAAGTTCTGCCACAGAGCCAAACCCAGAAATCTCTCAGAGCTGTGCACACCTACAAAGGTGCCTCACCTTACACACAACCCCAAAGAAACCTCGTTCAACCAAGAAATGTCACCCACAAGCAAGATGTGACTGGCTGACCCCCAACCCAAATATGAAACAAAGCAGTGAGTGACTATTTTACAAGGGAGATTTTAAGTTTATCAACTTAGGCTTGTATAAATCTAGATCAGTCTTTTATAAAATTGATCCCTGAATATACTTTCACCAGTTTTCAGCATATAAATTTGAGCTGGCTAACTGCACAAATTTTTGTGGGAGTTAAAAGAACTTTAAATGTATGCTTACCCCCTCAGAGCATAATGAATGCAGCCTGTGACAAGTGACAGCGTTCCTACTGAAGGTGTTCTATTTGCCTTTCAAAACCAGTAACTAAAATACCTATAGAAAAAGGCTCCACTTTACTTTCTATAGAACACTGCCTACTAACAGCACACAAAAACTACTCAGAGAAACACTGAATATTTAA
Source organism: Platysteira castanea (assembly GCA_013397175.1). Taxonomy (NCBI): domain Eukaryota; kingdom Metazoa; phylum Chordata; class Aves; order Passeriformes; genus Platysteira; species Platysteira castanea. Next base: position 48,030 of record VYXC01008480.1, on the reverse strand, counting down.
TTCAGCTGTAAATATAACTGTAAACTCGGGGAGCTGCTCAGGAAAGGTGAGCACCACGCGGAGCTGCCAGGCTCCCAATCCAGGCCGGCATCTCCCTCCTGTGGCAATCCCATCCCACTGCACACCCCGGGCTCCAGCTGTGCTCTGCAGAGCAGGGATGGATGGATTCCAGACCACATCCCTCTCCCAGGCTCCTCACAGGCCACAGCGAGCACTCATTTGGAGTTTATCACAGCCCGTCCCCTCACACAGCCATAACAGAATAAATGGAATTATAATTGAGTCAAGATTGCCGTTTGATGCCATAGCCCTCATTACCACTACAAAAGCTCTTCTGTTATCTCAAAAAACACCTAAAAGGCTTCCTTAGCAAAAAAGCTGCTGAGAGCTGCTGGTGTGTGACCACCAGACCTGCAGAGATGATTCCCCAAGAGCTCCCTGCAGCAGTGCCCACCTGAAACACAGCACCTGCCAAGGATGAGCCTGGTTCTAACAGTGAGAGATCATGGTGGAGATCATGTTTTGCTTTAAAAGTCATCACAGTATTTTAGACAATAACCTCACAAAACATAGTTTAACCCTTATGTTCGAAAAATGCTGACACTTTGCAAGAAAAGGGGCCTCAGGTTTGCAAGTTAAAATGGAAACTGCAGTGCTAGCTGAAAAAAAAATAACCTAAGGAAACCACAGAGCTCCTTTCTAGTGACAAACAAAACATTTACTTACAGAAGTGAGAAATCAAAACCTGTTCCTCTAATTCTACTACATTTCTCCTCAAACATAAATAAATTTAGTTGCATCCTCTTGGCTGTGGGAGAAGAACTCACACCTTTACCGAAGAAAAATGCAGTTTGGGAAAAGGTGAAATTCAAGATACATATTTCAGCTTCTTGTTAAGAGAGAAGCTGGTCCCTAAAGGTGCAAGGAATGTTTAACTTCCAAAGTGATACCAGTTTGTTGTTCCTGAAGTGTCACAAGGGGTAACACAGCTGGTTCAAGCCCAGACAATAACAAAGCCTTGCTCTCTCCAGAACTCCCAAGAAACCAGAACCTTGCTGCAATATTTGTTCATCCAAGCCACACACAGCACACAAACACCACATGGGTATAATCAAACTCCTGGAAAGGCAGGTTTTACTTCCAAAAGATACGGAATCAGGCAGTGCAGCACTCCAAACACCCCTGGCATCCCACACAAAATCCAACATCTCTCGCTATCCTCAGCAGATGCAAAAGCAAGTTGCACTTCTCAAACACGTACATCCAGTTCACATCAAAGAGAAGGATTTGATCTCAGAGCTTCCCAAGTTCTTAATGCCATTCCCTTGAGGGATCAAGGGGCTCTGTTTGCAATGACCAGTATCTAATCCAACCTTTCCAGAAAACTAACTCATAACTGAGATTTATTTTCAAACACATCTAAAGTGCTTTCCCCGCTTTTTCATTCTTTAAAGAAAAAACACCAGGAACTGTAAACAGTTCTGTGGGCATTAGGACAGCAGGATCTAGAGGTCTATGATTTCAACGTATCTACGGTTTACTTTAGGTAAATGGACAACATTATTGCTGTGTGACCTCACATCAGTTCATATCAAGATGAACTAACAATTTTATAGGCTTTGTAGGCCTATCAAACAAATCCAGGCACAAACAGCATGCTATGGAAGAAGCCCTGTCATTTAAAAGTTCAGCAAACGCTGCATCCTAACAGCACCATGGGAAGCAGAGCTTCTGAGGAGAAGGTTTTCCTGCGACTCATAAACAACACTTGAAAGACAAGATAAAATCAAAAAGAAAGCAACAATCAAAAACAGGTGCTTAGGGACCAGAAAAAACCAGAAAAAAGTCCTCAAAAAACACTGGAAACGAATCAAAAAAGCATAAACTTAAGTAGAACATGAATTCCAATAACAAACACAGCCTGTCTTTAGACTAGTATCTTGGAAAGACACCTCCTTAAGAAAGTCAAGAACAGTATTTATTTGTTCCAGGGCCTGGGAATTGTTAAGTACAGAAGTTGTCAAAATTTATGTTCAACTACCACTGAGACCTTTAAAATCCTGGCATACAGAGATCATCCAGCTCCAGGTCTACCCTCCAAGCTGTAATCTTTGGAACAGTGTGTTTGTTGAGAGATTCTGGATCAAGCCAGAAATGCAAACTACCTGTGTAACAGAAAATCTGAATATCTAAAATGGATGCTAGATTTATCCCAAAGGTCAGGCATGCGAGTGCAGCGAATTCCTCCTTCAAAATACAGGCAAGGAGATACAACAAGGACTGGAATGGAGAGAAGGTAACAACAAGGGGACTAGAGAACTTAATGCACAAAAGAAGTACAAGAATGAGGAAAAAATATAGGTTGCTCATAGAAAAATGGACAAATCAGATTTCTTATGATCAGTATGTCTCTAGAGAATCGTTAGAGTCATGGAATACACAGAATGCAAAAGGGATTTGTTTTAGATTTGTTTGGTTCGGTGCTGATCACTGGTCCTGCCTCAGGGCAGGTCGGGTGTGAGCCCAGCGCTCCCTGGCACCTCCTGCCACAGCTCTGTCACCAAGGGGAGTTCAGGACTGTCCCTAACACAGAATCGGGCTCAGCCCGCAGTTGCTCATTTGGGCACTAGATGGTGACAGGAATCTGCTCAAGCAGCCCGTCAGGGGAGCAGGAGGAGAGGCCGAGGCCTGGGCATCACCCCGGGAACAGCAGCGCCGTCCCCTCAGCCCCGCACCTCACAGGTGCTTCCCCCGAGCCCAGGGGCAGCCTCACACCCAGCCCCACACCTGTGCAACGAGCCAGCAGGGAAGGCAATCATTTATAGTTATTCCAACTCCCAAAGGTTCCTTTCAGACCAGCTCAGTGAGAAGTTTAAGGTCCCATCGAACTCCATTTCACTGGATGTGTCGGGTGGCCGTACAAAACAAAGGCAAGAGCACATCGCATGTTTGTGCCATGTCAGCTCAAAAACATCACCCTCACTGCACTGCTCCAGTGAAGGGCACTTTTAAATTGAGATCCAAATTGAGACAAACTCTACAGAATCAGAACATAAAAGTTCTTTTTAAGTTACCTAATATGTGCAGAGTTGACTGTATCTTAACATGCAAAACCAGTGCAGTATCACCTCTTACTGACACCAACTTTCAATCCTCCCCTGGAAAATTCTGCCAGGATACCACAATTCTACCAATGAATGTTTTGTTTAAGTCAAAATTTAGCAGGCTGAAAATTCAGTTTAGTCAGTCATCATATGACATAGCACCAAAGTGCCAACAAAGTAGTCACTGCCACCAGAACAATTATAAAAGATGAAAAAGAAATGCTCTCTAGCATTCTGAGCTTATTAATATTGTTTTGTAGAGATACTAGACAAAAGATGTATTTGGTGTCTGAGTCCTAAATTATTTCCAATCTAAATAATTTGGATCAAATCAGCCCTCATTGAAAACAACATTTATCACAAGTATTAGATTATCTCACTGAACTCAACAGAAACATGGAAGAAAACACCACATGTCACAAAGAAATTCCAGTTGAGGCCACTCCAGAGCTGCAACCTTCAGGAAAAGCTACAGACCAGAAAAAAATAACCTAAACAGACTGGTTTAGCTGATTATAAGACTAAAGACAAACTCCTTATCTTATTTTAACCACAAAACCTACAGTTGCCATGCCCACTACCATTATCATAATCAGCTTTTTTTCTGGGCCTAAAAGCAGCATTGTTCTCCCACAGAGAGAACAATAACAAGGTAAAAACCACTGGACAGGCCAATGCAGAAATTAATCTGCAGTTTCTCTTCCGTACACAGCTGGAGACTAATTTTAAAACTGTTTTAAAGAATTTCAAAAGGAGCTCATAAAAATAAAATCAATTGTGAGAGAAGCTTCAAATCTACGGCTCAAATTAACACTCCTGATGGACACAAAAAGTAACTTCAGTAACACCTTTTGGGTCTGATGATTGCCTGGGTAGCCAATTTATTTTATTTTTAGGAAATTGTACATTACCCTGTCAGAAGCACCACTCTAACTGCAGTGACAGAGCTCTCTTTAAGCATTTTCTCCCTCAGCCCTGAGACAGTCCTAGAAGACTTTTCCCAAAGAAACCCCCCAATTTTTAAAAACAGAAAACGTATTTCATTACATGATTTAACAGAAATTTAACAGTATCAGGCAGCAAAAAAAGTACAATTAAGAGGCTGTCTGCCTACATACTTCCTGAAATCCCACTGAGTTTTCAGATCCAAAGTTTATATTTTAGAGTCTGTATCAAAGCAAGCATTACAGGAGGTGATCTCTGTGACACAGGAGAAAGACCAGAAACTGCCTTTTAAAAAGGTGGTGGGAGAAACAAACCACCAAAAAAAGGTTTGGGCTGCTAAGTGAAACCCTGCAGCTAGCTCAAGTCAGGTTTGGTTTTTAAGCTGCCAGTTAAACAGGATTTGAGGTGCCACTAAGAATTTTTGTAGTTTAGAAAATGAAGGATTCTTGTCAGTTTTGGCTTTATAATTATGCAGGGTTTCTTCAGCTGAGTTAGTTAAACATCTGCTGCCTTCCCACCATTTCCAATGCTCCCTGAAATCTCACTGGCACTTCAGCCCTCGGCAGTGGCTTCAGGGACATCTAAGATGTCTGTCAATCCATTATCACACCTTCATGAAACTAACTATGCAATTAAAGCTGATTAGTAAAACTAATATTAAGAAACATTCAGTAATACTTTAATATGCACATAATTTGCTTTTTAATGGCTTTTGGTCAGCATATACTCTGCTGAACCTCTCTCTGCAATTCACCTTGTCATTCTATCACCCAGAGGACTCACAGTTGCCATTTCTTCACTGTGTTAAACCAATCTGATTATCCTTAACCTGTAGGGTTGTCTTGTCTTTTGACATCCCAACAGGCACCCTGAATACACTGCCAAAACACACAAACTTTACTTAGCTCTGCACCAGGAGCCCAAGACAGTTGTCAAACTGTGCTGCCAAGAAAAAGGTAACAGCAGATTCACAGCCTCTAAATTCAGGCTTGAAGAAGAGGTTTGGAGCTAAACTGAGCTTGGACAGTTTGCCCATTTACAGCTGACAGTGTGAAGAACATCAAGAATGCAGAGATATAATGTAATTTCCTACACCAACCAAGAACATATTAATAGATCTTCAGAACTGCTTTGAAGTTGGCATGGAGCAGAAAGATTTCAGGCTCACTAAAGGCAGTATTGGTGCACTCTATTTTCCAAAGCCCTGCTATCCTGAAGAAGGAAAAAATGGGACAATTAATTCCATCACTGGGAAATCAAGAGATTTCACATCACTTTAATTACTCTGCCTGAGGTTTTATCTGCATTTGGCATTTTCAGAACAGTGCCAGTGATACATGGACCAACACAGATTTGCAATGATTGAACTGTTTCACATTTCAAATCCATAAATGCATGTTCACTTACCACACAGACTCCATGAACTCGGGGTATAGAGTTTTATAGTCATTTTCAAAGTCAATCCAGCGTCCTAATCTGGTAACACTGAACTGTTAAGACATAAACACAGATTGAAAGGCATCTTAACAATGTAACACCACGATACATTAATATTTATTCTGTAAACTAAAAATCAGAGGGGTTTTTAAATGCAGTGTTTGTCCCATATCAATGAAATACATCCACAAAATATTTTAGCCTAATAATAGTTCTAAACAGTGTATTTAAACAGGCAAAAGCAAGCAAGGAATGAAACCATGAGCATGGTTATTTAGAACCAAGGTCACACAACAGGCAAATGTGTTCAACACAGCAGAAATGGTAGATCAGTTGGATCATTCATCAAATAGAAATGGTGAATCACTCAAGGTTCAGCCAAGGTTCAAATGCCTGAAAATTGCTTTTCATTACAGTGGTCTTACTTCTATTTTTAAGACTACTTGTTGCAGAGACAGTGAAAACCCAGAAGACGCAGTCTATCAGCTTTCAGTTTCATGAAAACATGATGTAACTTGAAGACAAAGAAATGCTGGAAGAAATTGATACATGACAAGTTATCAAACTATTCCAGGGCCAAGTGCCTTCTCTGACTTCCCAAAGCCATGAGAGGGCTGCCAAAGCCCCAGGAGTGACAGGTGCTAGGCCCTGTCTCAGGACAGATCACGGTCACATCCATGGCCCAGCAGGCAGGCACTAACGAGGAATGAGCCAGCTCTGGGATTCACTGGGACAAGTGGGATTTCACAGCCACCCAAACCCAGCTCTGCAGACAGCCAAGCCAGGGACACCTGTCCTGACACTGTGAGACACAGCCCTCGCTGAATGTCAGACCAGCAAAGTGAACACAAAGCACATTCATCCTCTCGCCTCTACATTTTCGTACAAGACCTGAGCTCCTGACACGTATTGGTTTTCAGCCTGACCTTTAAGCCACTCTGACATTCCACTGAAAAGATCCATAGCCTAGGACTGGTTAGCACAAGGATCCACAAGGTTGGAGCATTATGTTTGGTCTCAGCATTGTACGATCTCACCCAGCCGAGGAACCTTTTCTATTTTTTCACAAGGCTCAAATATTTGCTAACCACTCCAGGCAGAAAATAAACACTCTAACAGGAATGTTGGTAATTCCTCTCCTAGACCCATTCCAAAATATTTTAATTTATTACCAGTCAAAAGATATTTAAACAAATTTCATTATTTTTATTTATCCTCTAAAATAAACACACATACACGCACAAGTTTCTGAACAAATCAAAATACAAAATCCATTCAGCACCTGTAAGATTAAGTGCTTGGACTAACCAGCACTGCAAAAACACCAGTTCCTGAAGCACAGCAAGTTAAAAGGTATGGAAAATGAAACACAGATGTTCTAGGTTTGGCTGGGATAGAGTTAATTTTCTTCTTCATAGCTGGTACAGTGCTGTGTTCTGGATTTAGCATGGGAATCGTGTTGTTAACCCACTGCTGGCTTAGGTGCTGCTGAGCAGTGCTTACCCTGAGCAAGGAGTTCTCAGTTTGCCAGGCTGTGCCAGCAGGGAGCTGCCCAAGGAGCTGAGTGGGAGGACAGCCAGGACAGTTGATCCCAGCTGGCCAAAGGGACAATCCACAGCACAGAAAGAACATCATGCCCAGCAGAAAAACAGAGGGGACTTGGCCAGGAGCTGGGAATCACTCAGCAACCACACTGGGCATCACTTGGTTTTCCTGGCTTTTATTCCTCCCTCACTCTCCTCTTCTACTACTATTATTATTATCATTAGCACCATTATAATATTTTATTTTGTTTCAATTAAACTGTTCTCATCTCCACTCACTGGTATCTGGCTGACAGCAGGGGTTAAACCACCACAACAATCCAGAATGAATCTTGCTATTTCTATTTCTAAAAGCAATAAAGAATTACTGATGATGGGTTTGAAACACAACATGCAGAGTGTAGATGAGTGAGTGTACTTTTGAAAAAAAAAAAAACAAACTAACTGCTTTTCATCCAGCCACTCACTGAGGTTTAGGCCACAGCTACTCTACCCAAGGCAGCTCTGGTTTCTTCAGACATTGGCCATAACTTCAAAATTCTCCCAAGGGCAAGAGGCAAGTGGTACTCAAACAAGAAACTGCTACTTCCAAGGAAAAGAAATACAGCAGGCCTAGAGAACATGCAGAGGAGTGTGATGAAGTAGAACAGCTTTTGCACAAGGAAAAATTAAAATAATTAGGACTGTTCTGTCTAGGGAAAAAAAAGATGGTTAAGATAAAACTTTTTTGGAAATCATTTTATAGAACCAACATTCTTCAAACTTGCACACACCAACACTCTCCCTGTATTCCTGGGATGCAAAGCCTGACACCAATATTCTTTGGGAAGACCGAGGGTTTACCCACACCTCATGTGACAAAACCAGATGTGAGAACTTCTGTTCTTCCAAAAATACAAGCTACTGCCCTGCACTCTGGCAATGAAAGGACTGTGGGGAAGGAGGAGCAGAAAAGCAGTGAGATTAACGTTAATTTTCTTTAAGGCCTCCATTTGCAAACCAAAGATAGATCTTTCAGTTTTCTAGACAAGAGAAGACACAAAAAAAGAGACAATGCTCAACATAGCTATTATTTGTTCAGTGTATTTTATTAGACACTTTGAGCTCCAGGTAACCTGCAAGTAACCTTCTCTTGACAGCACAGCAGTCTCTGTTCTGAGCCACAATGGTGCTCTTTTTGTTCCCCTTTCAGGATCACAGGGGAGAAACACAGCAGCTTAAAGACATGAGATTTATGCACATAATCAGACAAAAAGGATGAAGTTCACCCTACCTGAAACACTTCTGCACAAATAAATTTAGAAATGCTCAGCAGAACATGGACTGAGCCTTCACTTACCTCCCACTCCTTGGCGTATCTCATCACAATCCCTCTGCACTCTTTGTTGTAAGCTTCAATCCCCATCTTTGCCACATCCTCTGGCCCTTTAATGCCTAAAGTCTTGTCAATCTCATATTCCTGGGAGCATGGAAAAGAACCAAACAAAACATCCTGTGATCAAAAGCTTTCAGGATTTTCCTGCAGAGTTTATTTAGGTTCTATGCATTCTAATGAGGCTCAGGGGCCTTCTTTAACCTTTTGAGATTTCATGAGAGCTGCACCTCAGCTAGGCAGGGATTTCAAAGGCTCACCCCAGCGTGATTGTTTCTTTGGTATCTTTAGAAAAATAAACGAAACACCAGTTTCTGAAATAGGTACCAAATGAATACAGGTTCATAGCAATGAACAGAGTGCAGGTGACCAGTGGGAAGCTCCTCAACTCACCACACACAAAAGCCAGAGCAACACACAGGACAAGGAACTTCCATTTCTCTTTTAGCAACAAAGCCAGGTATAAAAGCAACTGAAACATGAGTGATAAGCAGGGAACAACAGGGAAGGAGGGACCAACAGAAGTATCTGTAGGTAAATGCATGACACATACCACAGGTAAGCCGTGGCAATCCCAGCCAAACCTTCTGTCAACATGAAAGCCACTCTGATGGGCAAATCTGGTTACTATGTCTTTGATGGTTCCTGCAAGAATATGGCCATAGTGGGGCAGCCCAGTGGCAAACGGGGGGCCATCGTAGAAGTTAAACCTACAACACAAAACATTCCTCATTAAAGCAAAACCTGAGCTGCAGGGCTTCAGACACGGTGACTCTACCTATATGCTTATACTACGTATGTTTTACTAGGAAAATACCCATTCCTTCCTCTTCCATGATCAGGCAGCACAGGTGCCATGCCGGCAGTGGGTCTAAAGGGAACATTCCAGCTTGTGCAGTTCCTACCACTGCCAGTTCTACCAGGATTCCTATGGAACACCCCAGCACGGTGCTCCACAGCTGGCACAATGGGAAGAGTTCTTTGCTCACCTCCCCATTGCACTCACAAACGCACCAGGCAGGAAATTACAGGTTTATTACAACTGTTTGAACATTGCTGATTCTTCAGCAAGTGAAATATAAAGGGACAGCAGCCTGAGCCAGGCCTGCTGTTGGCAAAGGGAGCAGCTGCTGTTTACAGAACCAAGGAAAAACAAAGAGTACTTACAGCCAAGCCAACCTTGCACTGTCACACGCAGTTGCTGCAGCTTTTAACAGAGTCTTACCTAGGTCTGTTCTTTGATTGCTTTAGGCATTCCTTGAAACAATTAAGATTTTTCCAGAGCGTCAGTATCTTCTCTTCCTCATTTGGAAAATTTATGTTTTCTGGAACTTGTTGAACCATTCTTTCCCAACAAGGATCAAGAAGAGAAAAATACATGTTGAACAGAAGTGAGAAAAAGGTAACTCCACAAAAACAACTCATATATTACAAATCTATATCACTAATCCAAAGCTTGGTTTTCCAAAGAGCCTGACTCATTGCAGGCCTGGAAGCAAGCACTCTCTTCTAAATAAAGCCTAATTTTGACTGACTGGCACCAAAGTTTTGGAACAGGAAAAGGATTCTCCATTCATTCAACTGTGATTGTTCCCTTTTTTATTATGTTTTTATTTCTGTTTCCTAGAGAAAACAGTCAAAGGGCAAATTATTTTTTGGTTACAAGTTTGGGGTTTTTTCAAGTTCAGAGTGGCCCTTCAGCACCNGGTTACAGGTTTGGGGTTTTTTCTTTAGGAAAAGTTTCCAAGTTCAGACTGGCCCTTCAGCACTAGTTTGTACCAGTTTCACTTCAAACTACTGAAGAAGGGGCTCCGTTTCACTGTACATTTATTCACACCGTTTAGATGTTTAAAAGAGCATTTTCCATCAGGCTATCCCAGCATTCTCAGATGTCCCTAAAAGCAGCCAGACTGCAGAAAATACTGTTGAAAAACACTGTAAAGATGAACAGGTGTTTTAGAAGCACATTAAAACTAAGCCACAACAGGCTACTTCCTTGCTGTACAAGCAACACAGGGAAGAATTCTCAGCATAATTAGGAACACACGACAGAGCTGCCTGGTTCCAGACCTGCTATGAGATAGAAAGGGGTCAGATTTCAATAAAATGCCACAGCAAGAACTAAACAAAGCTCTGAGGAATAAGGGTGTTTAAGACAGGAGCTCTCCAACAGGAGAAAACTGGTTATGAAGATTGTAATAGACGATGCTACAAAATAAAAGGGTTCTCCCACCTATCACTTTAGTGCTCCTGAGTACTTACAACAGAAGTAGCTACTACAGCCTTGAGCTTCACTCGGTATTAGAGAATTACAAGTAGTGGCACAAGGCCCGAGCCTTGTGATTTACTCAGGTCTGTAAATACTAACTATAAATCAGGAACACAGGCAAATACATGAAGACCATTCTTCCAGTTATGGCTGAAATTCCAAAATGCTTGCCTAAATGGAACCCAGAACACCAAGGAAACTGCCAGCTCCAGGCTTGAACCCATATGAAAAAATGTGCTACAAACCAATTCCACCACTTTTGTCTTCAAGACAAATCATTCTCTCCACTAATAAACCCAAATTATCATTATCATACTATTATAATTGAGAATCCCACAACCTGGTGCACAGGCAACACAGCATTTGGAGGGGGAATCAGGGGCTGCCAAGGAACACGTGAACATGGCCTGGATGTATTTCTTAGAAAGGTAATAACCAGCCTCAGCACAATGGGTTACTCTATTCTCAACTTGTAGGAGAGTTTTCACCAGTCTACCTCGAGGCACTGATTAGGCTGTGTCACTTCTCAGTGACTGATCACAGAGACAATGGAAATGATAAAAGAATTCAGCCTTAAAGCTTTTATCTCCCACGAGCCAGCTGACCTAAGGACTAAGGATCTGCATGTTCTACTCGGCTCAAGCTCAGCCCTCCCAAGTTAGTGATAACTGCAAAGGCCTTGGAGACTGGCCCAGCTGCCAGGGCTGTGCTACTGAACAAGTCAGAGGCGGGCTGGGGGTTTGGGGTGTGCCTGTGACCGGGCTGTGGAGGCTGCTCACGGATCACAGACTCCCTGCGTAAATCACAGAGTCACTGTGGGCCCATTCTCCCAACTGCAGCACTGCACGGGCAAAGCAGTGTCCAGTAACCACAGGGCACAAATCCATACACACTCTCAGCAAGATCAGAAGTTTATTGCATCAGAAGCAGGGGGAAAAAAATACTGTTAAGAATTAATATGCAACCGTCACCACTGGTTATTTTTTTTCCAAGTTACAAACCAGAATTTTAAACAGACTGACTTAAAACACAAAGAAGACATTGAAAATCTCGCCATGGCTCGACCTCAGCTAAGCAAAAAAGCCAAGATCTAACAATCGGTTTATAGACAGAGTAATGAACATCTCTGCAGCACAAAAAAAAGCTCATTATAACCAATCTAGGTATTTTAAATCAGAAAATAATCAAGGACAACTCATTCCTTTGAATACTGTCTGAGCAAAAAGATCACAAACCACGTTACAGAAATTATCATACAAACATATCTAATAAAACCACACTTTGAGATAACGCATTTACAGAGATCAGTAAATACAACGAGGTTCTCTATTCATTTTCTGCTGACAAAAAGTGATAAAGTTGAAGACAATGCAACATTAAGCAAGTTTTTATTAAGTCCACTCACTTTTCTAGAGGATAACAATATTCACTAGGAAAGACTTCAAAGTTTGGAGATTGTACTACAGCAGTCTGAGACTTATGCTGGGCTTCTCATCTAGAAAAAAATAAACATGTATTAAAACCATAAAAGCAAGTTCAAGTGTGCTTTTTGAAATATTAAGATTTATTCTTTAAAAATCAATAAAAATTCATTTGAAACACCACTATGAATGAAGTGAACCCATATTTGAGAAATAGTGTTGTACTTTACATATATCAGATGTATGATTAAAACAACATGGGTTTTAAGATATTAATCATTTTGTTGACTGAGAAACTCTAAGTATAAAGACACAGGCTGAACTAAAGGTGTACAAAAGGTCTCCTGATTTCCAGGGGTTTATGAGTCTCTTACTCTTGTTCCAGTCACCTCCCACAAATTGTTCTGTATAAGAGACCAAAGCTCCTTTCAAAGAAAAGAAGCCTCCTTTCTCCATCTACAGCTGCCTCCTCCAAACTCTGCTCTGTTTTCCATACACACCTGGCACCCCATTTCTACATTTTCAGATACAGTTCTGGGGTTACATCAATCTAAACCGTTCACCTGATCATCAAAATTCTCCATTTCTAGAAGGGATGGAAACAACGAAGTATTAAAACAAAAGGAAGGATGGATGGGAACAGAATGCCAAACTACAGAACAAATGTTGCTTCTGAAAATCTTGTGCTAATGTCTTATCCAGGGAATAAATTTTCAACACTAGCCTAGCTGTCCTCCTGCAAGGAGGGTTTCCTTTAATACTGAAAAGCCAATTAAAATATTGCTAAAGCAACAAGCATACTCCTCAATAATACTGTCTTTAAACACAAATGTTTCATGCTATGTAAGAACCTAGTTTTACATTGTATCTTGTGATGGGTTAAGAAATTTTTGTCATCATCATACTACCTTGATTAAAAATGTAACATCATTGTGAAGAAAAAGAAATCTAGGTTATCTTGAAATAACTTTGAACTATGTATTTTTAAGGAAAACTCAGAAGCCAGTGCCAGCTGAGTTACTGAACACTGCTTTTATGTGACAACTATATTCTATTACCTGACAGCTGCTATCTAAGCACGTCACCACCAAACCGAATAAAAATGCTTTCTGCAGTTTCCAAAAGGCTCCCGTGGTGTGGGAGCCAACGTTTGCTGGAGATATCAAAGTCATCGCAGCTGCAGCAATAAAAAGGGTGCATTCATCAAACTCCCCCCATTAAAAGGATGCTGAAGGGAATGCTTAAGACATATTACGCGTTGTAATGGACCATAAGTTCTTTGTACAGAACCCTAATGAAATCAAGACTTGCTGCGTATTAAGGCCTGCAATACGACATCTGGCTAACCTTTAATAAGTATCTGCTGTAAGTAATCCCTATATTGCCGAGAAGGCAAAGAATCTGTACGGCATCCAAGAAGTAAAACACGCATGAACGCGACGTTGCACACACAGAACACGAGCTCTGAAAAGCCGCTAATAACGTCACGCCCCGCAGGGGAGCTGCCAGCCCGGCCAGACCCCGTTACCGCGCTGACAGCACAGGCACCTGCCGGCCCAAGAGCCGCCGCGTTCATGGGACACCCTAAAGGTGCCGCCCGGCACCGGCTCCCGCGCCAAGCGCCGACACGCCGCCGGAGCCGCCCCGCCCTCGCGTCTCGGAGCCGCCCGCCGCCCCCCTGAGCC